>CM038114.1:8473893-9073893 GCA_001642375.2 Mentha longifolia
AAGAGCTGTAAGTTTGGGTTATTATTCAATGAATGAATATATGAATTAGGTTATTCTCGAAAGTTGAGGGAAATAGGAATAGGTACAGGCTCGAAGTTGTATGACCGATACTATCCTGGAGCAGGTCGTATCAATCGGTGCTTTCATTGAGAGATTTCGGAGCGAGATCTATCTTTAGAGGTATCAAATCTTTCTTTTATCCCATATTGTTGTTTTGGAAAAAAAAGAAAAAAGGAAGAAGTTTGTTCATGGTCCTCGTTTGCTTCAATTGTTGGAGATTTGTAGAGTAAAAGAAGGGGTCACAATGAAGAATTGAATCTGGGGTTTAGCAACATAAGCCATATCATGGAGGCACATGTTTCAACTTGTTGGCAGCAAAGGGTGGACGTTGTGATTGAGAAGCTGGAGAAAATTATGCAGAATCAATAGAAATTATTCGGTAATTCTTCTCTTGATGCTTAATGTAAGTTATCCCAACTGTCTCAACTCTCAAGTAATTTCTGTTTTGGATTATCAAATTGAGTTTAAGAAATTGAGCAATAAAGCCACGGAGACGCATGAATTGATATTAGTTAGTCTCTTTATTTCTAGTTTGAAACCTGAGATCCGTTGGGAATTGCAACTCAATCGTCCGTCTACGTTGAAAAAAGCTTTTATCTCTGCTCAATATCATGAATCTAGATTAGAAGGTTTGAAGCTTGTGATGAATAAAGTTGATAATGAGGCGATAAGTTTTGAATCGGGAGAAGAAACTAAGGAGGTTGGCTACGAGCTGACTATCCCTATTGGAGAAACAAAAACTAATGAAAACATTGTTGATGATTCTAAGTTGCAACTTGATGCTGTTGAGGTATTAGTACCTATAGAGGCTATATTGTTGGTGATTCGTCTCTTCCAATGGAGTTATTTGTTGGTGTTACTTGTGGTAGAGAAGACAAAATTGTTGAGAAACTTGTTGATTTTCCACAATTGGTCACAGCAGTTGTTGATGAAAGAGTTGGATGGTTTATGAGATGCATTAAACATGAAATCATGTTTATAGCCTTTGTTCATTTGTTCACGGAAGGATTTTGATAGCTAGAAGAATGATTTTTCTCAAGTTATACAAGCTCAAGGAAGTCTATCAAGAGTCATATGATCTCCACCTTGAGGACAAGGTGGTTTTGAAGGAGTCGGGAATGATACGCATATTAATAGTGTTATTTATATTATTTCTATTTAATAGTTTAGTTAATAAATAATTGTCTAAACGGGTACTGCGATGTTTATCGGCCTGATATTGTGTCGAGTCCATCAGGATGCGTCTAGTTTACTATTTAAAAAGTTGTAAGTTAGGGTTATTATTCAATGAATGAATGTATGAATTAGGTTATTCTCGAAAGTTGAGGGAAATAGGAGTAGGCACAAGCTCGAAGTTGTGCAACCGATACTATCCCGGAGCAGGTCGTCAGCTACCCAACATGTTACTATGTTAGTATTATTGATCGGTTACTGAGTTCGAAAATCATGATTTTTCAATTATTCCATTCTTCACTCCATAAATTAATTCATCTTGGATGAGTGATATCATTACATATATTGTTCAAGATTTAGATGGTACGAAATGTCAATCTTAATTAATCTGTTTACTAATTTAGAGATGAAATTTGTGTATACTAGTGAAATTAGTAGTTATATACTATCATGCGATGCAGTTTGAGACTTGATAAATGTTCGATATTTTTCACCCTTTATTACAAGAACAAAATCATTTTACCTCACTTGCTCACGTGATGTGTGCAGTATATTGTTTTATTTTATGCTTTTCGAAAGCAATGTATATATGGAGAGTAGCATATAGTCATTGCCTGAATACAAATGCAAATGTGTGTAGATATTCGGGAGTTGGGCTTTAGATGGGGCCAACACTTGCATTTTTATTGGACTAGTGTTGCTCCCGTGCGATGCACGGGTACTACAATAATCAAAATTATAAGAAAAATTAGAATAATAAAATGAAATACACTATATCGGATGTTGAAAAAATGACTTTGAAATATGAAGTTTCTTTAAAATTAATAGTTCACTATTAATTTACAGCATGTATAGTACGATATTTTCTAAAGTTATTAATAGCCTGCAATCTTCAAATTTTAAATGTAATAGTGTCATATACAATCTGCATGTTCGATCTTAACATTATATAAGAGAGCAAATATTTGTAATTTTATAATTATAAGTTTTTCTAATCTTTCCTCAAACTGTAAAAGAATAAAACTTCAATTATACATCTACAGACCATTAATAATATGTATCATATTTATGTCTATAAAATAATCTCTAATATTTTCGATTCAGTGAATACAATCCAAATTTGACTGTTGTACAGTAAAATAAAATAAATAAATATAAGTCATTTTCTTTCAACAAAAAAAAGTAAACAAAATGATGTACTAAGTAGTTGGGTTATTTCGGTATATGTATACCTCTTGCAAATGTAATATACTGCGTAATATTCATAAAAATGTCTAATATACAACTGTGATGATAAGAACAAAATCAAAGAAAACAAATATGTAACATGTTTTTAAGAAGAATAAATTAAATTTTGGACAATAATCATAATGTTTGTTAGAAAAAAAAAAACTTTAAAATGATAGAACATAATTCAAAAAAATCAAAGACAAGTAAAGGTACATTGAGATATAGTTTTATGTTATGCAAAGTAGTGTGTAAAATTTGGTAAGAATAATTAATGATGCTTGCATTTAGAGGGAAAATCATCCAACTCATGCCTAATTTGAATTCTAATTTAAATAAGATATTAGCATTTAGATTTCAAAATTAGTATCTATCTCATTCATTGTGTATTAACCTTAGGATATTAGATTACTTTGACCTATATTTTAATCAATTATATATAGGTATTTAGTCAATACTTATGTTATATCTTTTGAATATAATCATGTAGCTTTTGGAGGAAAAATGATAATCTTGTAATCTTTTGTAACAATTAAGCTTTTAGATATTGTAATAGATGTATAATGTGTTTTTACACTCATTTTGCGCCACTAAATTCAGGTCATTTTTCTTCTTCTTTTTTTTTCTTCTTTTTCTATGTACATAGTTTCATTTTGGCCCTCCAGGTTTACTACATGTATTTGTGACCATTTTAAATATATTGATCCAATCTATGCCGGTTTAGATTCAAATTAATTCACAAATTCGTGAATTTTCACTCCACAAATTAAATGGGCACCGAATACCTTGTCCACAACTGCACACACATGATCACATCCCTACATGTGACATGCAAGTGTCCAAAAATGAATTAGTCCATCCTTTTTCTATTTATTAAATGAAGAACCATAAATTAGCCCAAATTAGTAATTATACTTGCCACCATGCGTGTGAAATTTATTGATGCATGTGATAGCTAGCTTCGTACTATGAGAAGTCTTATTTTTATTAAATTAAACACTAGGCCTCCCTCACTTCATCTCCAACGGCCATTCCCTCTCTCCCCTATCTCTCTACAAATATTCTTTCTCTGCTCACGCCCAAAACAGAGTAAGCATGGAGATTTTCACTACGAAATCAGTATCCAACAAATCCCCCATTTTCCCCATTGCTCAACCTCAACATTTCACCGACTATGGATTCGAACCTCAAATCGACTACTTTCAGGTTCTTAATTTCTCTCTCCCTCTCTAAAATCTGCACATTAATAATGCATAAAGATCACTCACCTCGTATAAAAATCCAATCTTTCGTCCAAATAACAATGTGGGTCATTCTATTATTTGCAGGTTTTGGAAGAAGCTCGAAAGCACAAGAGAGAGGCAGCTTCAAGATCCATGGACCTCCATTTCAAGCTGCAGAAGCCCATCTCCAGAGACGAATCCTTCAAGAAAATCAAGAAAAACAAGAAACGCTGGTGGCGCAACGCCCTCCTCTTCTTCAAGTTCCCCAAACGCTCGACTACCGCCGCCGCCGATCACGACGGCCGCCACCACCACCACCACCACCGCATCGCGTCGATATCGGGCCCCATTTACATCACCGAGAGCAGGAGCGGCTCCTCCACACCTTACAGGAGGCCGGGCTCGGGCTCCGGCCCTCTCGTGAAGGGCGACGTGGACATCCCGTACTTCAGCCTCCGGGAGCTGAACACGGCGGCGAGCCACCGGCTTTCCGCGGCGGAGACGCCCATTTATTTGGTCACGTGATGGACTGACCCAGACTTTAGCTTTTGTTTGAAGGGAAATTTAGCTTTTCTACGTCACCTTTTTTGACCCCTTTAATTTATTTCCTTTTTGGGGTTTCAAGAAATGCGACTCTCTTTTCATTAAGCCATAAAAATAAATAAAAAGAAATGTGACTCTTTTTATTGGGTCTTTCTTTAATTGAATCTCAAATCGTGTGGTATTGAAATCTAGGCATCTTGTATTATTCAAATCAAATTGTAAACTAACTATTTTGTATTGTTGGATCATCTCCTTGAATTTTTATCACTTGAGGAAAAGATATTTGTTGAAATCTAGACATTGGTTCCAAATTTTGTGTGCTATTTATTGCCAACAATAATAGACAAGTTGGAGTTAAATGAATGCGGTAATGTAGAAAATATTACTCTTTACTTGGTGAACGCTCCCACCCCAATAACCGTTGAGTTTGAACATTCTTGTTTGTCTCTATTCTCCAACTCGCTAATTTTCTTTTCTCCCATAATTTTTGTTTGGTGCTTATTGCTCTAAAGTCTTTCATAACCGTTTCTTTTGGATGTGGGGTCCAAATTTTCAATCAATATTTGTAATTGGTCTTGCATTTTTATTACTATTTTTTTTTTAAATCAAAAGAAAATTTGATTACTCAAGAACAAGAATAGAAAAATATAGGAAAAATTCAACCCCTTGATCGAAGATAATGCCTCGTGAAGACCCATTACCTCTCCCAGCCTCTACCACAAGTAGGCAACTAGGGATGCATATTGCATAGTGCTTCAACAAAATTTCACCAAAGTCATAAGTTACAAAAGAGAAAAAATTTAAAGTGGGAAACTTAATATATTCTATGTTCAGTTGATAATGAGCTCACTCATTATTATAATCTACTCAGTTTTAATATAGTGAGCTTATTATTAACGGGTAGAAAGTAATCTCTCCGTTTTTATAAAGTGACTCACTTATATTCAATATGTAAAGTTTAAAATATAAAAGTGAGCACTTAAAAAAATGGAGAGAGTAAGATAAGAATATATAATAACATACTGTATAAGTTACTTCCTCCGTCCTATTTAAACTAGCCAATTTGATTATTTTATACCACCCATTTGAATAAACAATAAGCTAGTTTAAATGGGACGGATGAAGTATTATAAGTTACGGAGTACTACATTCTAAAATTGGAGTCAAAAGAAGATGACATGGACCTTGATGTGTAATAATCACACTAGAAAATCATTGGACGATTGGATCATAAATTTATGTGAATCATATCTAAGTAGTACTTTTAGTGTGTGGTTACGATGGGGCCCATCTCAATATGAAGACACATGTTAGATCTTGATAATTGAATGCCACATCGCCTACCACGAGGTTACATTTACTTCTCCATTCATCACAAATTTTAATGTATGGTTTCATTTTAGAGAGCAAATTTTTATTTTGTTTTTTTGAAGGAAAATAAACGGGGCAGATTTTTATTAAACAAATAAAGTCGTAGTTTCTTGAATTTCATTAAATGGAAGAGTCCTATGTACTCGCTGATTAATATAGCCTTGTGCTTCAATTCAAACCCAAAACCTATCTAGGTGTGTTGATAGGAAGAGACCAGAAAGATCCATTCAAATTGGATTCCATTAAATGGATGGAATGTAGGATAGCAGCTCAAGTCGAATGATGCTATAAATCTTCATTAAAGTCGTATTCTGATAATTCATTTTCCTTTTTTTTTTTTTTTTTTTTTTTTTCTGTTCTCCTTTTTGAGCAATTTTTCTTTTTACTTCTTTATTTGCATAAAGCCTGATTTAAATGTTATTAGAAGTTATGCTTGGTATCATGTCTACTCACCTAAAGTTAAACATTATTAATGTTGAAGGAGCATATTGAGGAAAAATAGATTATAATATTCCTTCAATCAACAACAAATTAGTAGAATTAGTTAATTTAATTAGGATGGTAGCATCCAAAACCGTCAATGGCGGCAGCTGCAGAGCATCACATGATGTTCAGAAATCACATGTATAAAAAGCCTATAAATGTTACCAATCAATAACATGCCTTCACTCTGCCTTTTCTTTTTTTCTTTTTTAAACGGAAAAAAAAAAACAAAATTGTAGTTCTATGCTTTTCTCTCATTCTATCGTCGATGAGTGAAAGCATCATTTCATTAGAAAAGCACAAAATGAGAGTACGAGACGAAAATTGAATTCCTCGACTTTTTATTTATTTTTGTAATTAGGTTTAGATTGGAGATTGCTTCTCGTGCGAGTCCAGTTCCATTTTTGGATCCAAAACACTAATAGTCCGTACTATTCACGATTTCAAGTTTACAATACCCAAAAATAAAGCCCTTCAAAAAAACATTCTTTTTCTAACTTAAAAGGCCAATTTTGTTGGCCCAATAGAATTATAATCATCACCAAATAACCTTGGGCCTCTTGAGTTAAAAAAAATTTAAAGTAAATTTATTTGGATCGGACTTGTACATTTTCAATAGTGATTCATTAAATGGACCTGCAGTAAATATAGTTGATTTAAATATAATAAGGAAGGCAATCAGAACATAATATTAACCGAATAATTTGGTCACCAAATGATCAGTATCAGATTGTAAATTAAAAATGAATTGATCTTATGCTGGAATGATTGATTTTATAAGACGTTAATTGGTAATGAAAATTTGTAGTCACGATCACTGAAATATAGTAAGAAGTGTTCTAAGATAAGGTCATTTTTTTTCTGAAATAAGTTTGGATAATTTCCCTTTAAAAGAAATACTCCATTTTTTAGGGGCACATAAGAATATTCTTTTCCCAAAAGATTGTCGAAAAAAATCAAAGATGCTTATAACTTGTAAGTTGTAAATTTGTTGCTAATTGTGTTTTTTTTAAATAAATAAAAAAAACTTGCAAACTTGACTAATCAAAACACCCGTTAGTTTGTATCACCGATTAATCGTCCACAAAAGTTACTAATTAATCGAACTTATTTTCGTAAGGTAATTAACGAGCACAAATCAAGAAATTAATGAACACGAAAATAATGGAACACAAGGGATTTACGTGGTTCGATCTATTGTGATAGATCTACGTCCACGGGCGGAAAGAGTATGAATCTTTATTGTTTGTATGAGTAGTGATTACAAGATTGTTTTCCCCTCTCAATCTATTCTAAACCCCTATTTATAGGTAATTACATGGAGTTTGACTATGATACAAAGTCTTCTCCTATTAGGACTCCTTTGGCTTGATCTTCCCCTTTGTGGATAAATACCGAGCTTCTATATCTCTCTTGGAGCTTGAATTGTAGGAGTTGCCTTGGTGAAGAAGTTTCTTTAGTTGGACCGAGCTTAACTGTCGGGGCCCAATTATATTGGGTCTGATGCTTGGGCCTAGGAGCTAGACCGTATCCTATCACTAATTAAGTACAACATTTTCACAACTGCCTCTTTAGGGAGATATAGTATAGGTAATTAAAGAAATTGAACGTAAATATGATGATAATTACTTATCATCACTGACGTTTGACTAGTAAAGTTTGTAATTTGATCTTCTCTCAAGTCATTTCTTAATCACTCAGCTAATCAAATTTAATACAATAAAATTGGTGCTCACTTTGCCCCCAAAAAAGAAGTACTTGGCACATCACACCTCCTCCACACTTGATTAATACCTCATCAGCATGAAAGGGCAAACAAATTAAGAGTATATAAATTATCCAAAATATTTTTGGAGTTTTCCATTTTTGCCTTTTCTTTTCTCTTAATTCATCGATTTTTTTTTCCTTCACGACACCAAGACTACAATATTGCTGTCGACTTTTGTAAAGCCATTCAAGCATAGTATAGCCACAATTAAATGAGTAATATAGAGGAATTAATCAATATGAATAATACTTTTGTGAAGAATGATTAATACTACTTCAAATTCAATGAAAAGTTTCAAAAATTTATTTTATTTGTCAAATAATTGTGCATATAAGAACGTAATATACGACGCCTCATGCTCATACCCTACTACGTGCCAAGGAATGTTGTCACAGTTTCCTCTAAAGCAAATCCACTTTTAGAATAATTAAGTTCGAATTATCACTAAACACCTTTAATTTTTAATTTTTAACTAACTCTCACTTTGAATTCAAAATTTCTTTACAAGGATAATACCCACACATGATAGTGATACATCTCTGTTCTTCTCCACCTCAGAAAGCAACATTCCTCTGTGGATTACTTATCATTAAAGGTAAGAATCATCTTAATCAATTTTAGAGTTTATTAATCACTCTAGAAACCCTAAGTAATGCTTAATCCAAAATTCATAGGTATTAATCCACCTCTTCCTATAAGTAATCTAACCCCAAACCAACCCACACCCAAAAATGGAGAAAGTAGAGCACAAGAAACTGAGCCTAAACGGGCTCAACATGCACGTGGCGGAATCGGGCCGGGGCCCGACCATCCTCTTCCTCCACGGCTTCCCGGAGTGCTGGTACACGTGGCGACACCAGATTGCCTTCTTCGCCGCCCAAGGCTACCGCGCCGTCGCGCCGGACCTCCGCGGCTACGCCGACACGACCGGCGCGCCGGCGAGCGACCCGGCGAAATTCACGACGCTGCACGTGGTCGGGGACCTAGTCGCGATGATCGACACGGTGGCGCCGGCGGGGGAGAAGGTGTTCGTGGTAGGGCACGATTGGGGGGCGATAATTGCGTGGGCCCTGTGCTTGTACCGGCCCGATAAGGTTCGGGCCTTGGTGAATATGAGCGTGGTTTTCAGCCGCAGAAGCCCGATTAGGAAGCCCGTCGAGACCTTGCGCAGCTTCTATGGCGACGAGTATTACATTATCAGATTCCAGGTTTTCCCCCTTTTTATATTAGTTTAATTATACTCGCGCTACTATTTGCTATATTTATATATTGATGTTACTTTAAAGATTCTTCTCAGCAACATGTGAAGATTAAATAAATAATATATGAGCTGTAGATCTTATGTAGTCCAAGTAAATGGGAATTTTATTTTGGATAATAGTATTTTATTAGGAATATATATATTGTTCTTCATCGAATTGAATTGACTGGGATTTCTCGTTGCCTTCTTCGTCGTCAGTTTCTCGTATTTCAAAATCTCATTAAATAATTTAAATTTGAGTAAAATAAACCTACATATATCAATGACATACTACTTCCATCCCACTATACTTGGCCACTTTCATTTGATTGACATTTCGTGCTCGCATTTCCACCGAAACCTAGTACGGGTTTTAAAATATAATTTTGAAGTATCGTTTTTTTTACCGGATACTATGAGTGTCATAGTATCCCGTAAAAAAAACGATACTTCAAAATTATATTTTAAAACCCGTACTAGGTTTCGATGGAAATGCGAGTGCGAAATGTCAATTAAATGAAAGTGACCAAGTATAGTGGGATGGAGGTAGTAATTTCTAACAGATTCGACTTCCGACTTTCATATAAGCACAAAATTTGACGAAATTAGGAAAAATCGAGCTCGTGTGCAAAATCAGAAACAATTGAAATGTTGTGTGTTTATAAGCATATTTTAAAGCCAAAATTTTACGAAAGGTTATATATTTTGGGGGAATTATCCCTTAATTTTTCAATAATGTTTTGCATATGTTTGGATTTAGATCTTTCATAGTTTAGTTCCTGTTCTCAATTTGGTTATATGCCTAATTACATTATATTTTCAGTCCATGAGTATTTGTTTTTCTCTTGATATCCCGCATATCTCTTACAGGAACCAGGGCAAATTGAACAAGAGTTTGCCCAGATAGGAACCAAAAATGTCTTAAAAAACTTCTTCACTTATCGAAACCCGGCCCCGCTTTACCTCCCGAAGGGTAAGGCGTTCCCGGATACTCCAATCACTTTACCACCGTGGATCACGGAGGAAGACATCGATTACTATGCAAGCAAATATGATGCTGCTGGCTTCACCGGACCTATAAACTATTATCGAGCCCTCGACATGTTAGTTTCCGTTCTACTTTTGTTTACTCCAATTCCTTGATCTCGATTTAGATGCTGCCTAAGCTAGTTCTGTTTCGTATTATTCAGTTGTTTGATCGGTTCTTGAACCATAAGAGGTCAAAATTTGCTCATAAATGAGGGCAAATTTTGTAATTCTAGAATAGATTTTGACGTGGACAGTGAGAAACAAGACTCCTCATTCTGGAATCATGTTAGAGGATCAAGCTAGAATGAGGTTTGATCAAAGTAATCTTGGAGTTTTAATTATAATCTTTTTGGCGTGTTGTAGAAATTGGGAGGTGACGGCACCATGGACGGGAGCTCAAGTCCAAGTTCCGGTGAAATTCATGGTCGGAGATCTCGACTTGACCTACAACGCCCCAGGCGCGAAAGACTACATTCACAAAGGCGGGTTCAAGAAAGATTGCCCGTTGTTGAAGGAGACGGTGGTGATGGAAGGTGTTGGCCATTTTATACATGAAGAGAAGTCTGATGAAGTTAATCAACATATTCTTTCCTTCTTCAAGAGCTCTTCCTCCTCTTCTTCCTTCTGCTCCACATTATGAGACCACATCTTGTGTTTTTTTTATTTTGTGTGCTTCCAGTGTGTTGTGTGTGTGTGTGTGTGTGTGTGCGCCTATGAATATATTGGCTGAATAAAGTATGGATATGGGACACGAGCTAGTTATGGAATATAAGATTTGTTGTTGTACCTTGAAGTAGCCAAGCCTAAATGCATTTAATTAATTTTAATATTGAGAAGCAATTGTTTACTTATTCTGATGGAGAATAGTACCGGGGTGGATTATAAAAAAAAAAAAGGGGGGGGGGGGGGGGAAATCATGTTCAATGTGAGAATAATTCTGCTATGTAATGGAATTGATTTGTCTATTCCTTTTCAATGCATCAAGCTATATATTGTATATTTGTATATACTCTCGTTCCAATTACATGTTTAAGCCATCAAAGTACACAAACGATGAAATATCATAACAAAATATTTAAAAAGGTATATAAATGACAAGGATAAGTTTGATAGTTTAGAGAAATTTTGCATGGGTATATTTAATTTGATAGTAGTATTTGTTTGGCAACAAATTTTACTCATTCCAACCACTTGAAAAAGGTCGAGGAAATGCTGTAGCTGGAAATTATTAATCGAGGGGTACAATATCCATTTAATCTATCATGCATTAATAAGCAAAACAATTATATTTATCCCAATAGTAGTACATTACTAGTAATAAAATGGCGATGGAATAAAATGTGAAGAGATAATCTTCACAAAAGGGGAGTGGTTAATGGCAATGCAATAAAATGTTCTTGCTATGGTGAGCTCCCGGAATCGACAGACCATCTCTTCATGAGCTGCGAGCCGATAATAAAAGTGTGGAACTCAATGGTACAGAAGGTGTTTGGATAGCACCAACGAAGGCTAATGAGCATTTTTGGCAATTCTCAAATCTAGGTGACGGGAAAAAGGTACGAAAGAAACTTGGAGGGTTGTGGATTTACGTCGTTTGGGTAATTTAGAAATGGCGAAACGAGGTATTTTTTCAAAACTCTAGCTGGGACTTTCTACGAATTGAAGAGAAGATCGTTGGTAGATTTTGGGCATGAGAGCAAGCTTTGGATACAAATCGATCGTTGTGTTCAGCTGAGGAATGGAGGAGTAATTCTCTACTACATATTTGGAAGCATTAGAACTTGTTGTTTTTTGTTTCTACTCTTGGGTATTTCTTGTACCCGTCTTTGTTTGTCTTCTGGGCTGTATAACTCTGTACTTTTTTCCTGTTATTAATAATTCATTTTTCTTTGATAAAAAATAAGTACATTACTAGTGGATGGGATCCTTTGTCCCATTTTTTGTGTCTTAACCGTATTCTAAATATTAATTTTTATATATATATTTATTTATAAATTATGCTTTCCATAAAAATAAAAAATATGATTGATATAATTGAATCATAATAAACACTTGTAACTAAAAATTATTGTATATCCTTGTTTAAATTTATCAACCCTACTTTAACTAACAAAACTACTGTATAATTTAATGCTACGAAAATAATTATAAACCTTAACTGAATGAGTGAATCTTAAAAAATTATTATAAAATTAAATGAAATGATAATAAATTAAAATCATTAAAAGATACATGAACTAATAAAAATTCATCTTTGTGATATCAAATTTGGGACGTAGGATCCATATGCATTACCAAATTTTTTAAAGGGGCAAACCCCCATCTATCATCTCCCACATAAAAAACTCTCTTTCTACCCACCCCTTTTAATTTACACCACAAATATCCACTTTTTACAAATTGTACAAGTTTACCCCTTTTTGTCTTTATTTGCACATGCACTCTCCTCCTATTCATCTCTCTTCTTTCTTATTTGTCTTATTTTTTCCCTTTTCTTTTTTATTCTTTCAATTTTTTCTTTTGTTACTTTCAGTTTTTTTTTTTTTTTTTAATTTTCGTTTTTTTCTTTCTTTTTTAATTTTTGATTTTTTTCCAGCCTTTTTTTTTTCTTTTTTTTGACTTTTTTTTTGTGTTTTGATTTCTTCATGTTTTTTAAATTTTGATTTTTTTCAACCTTTTTTTTTCTTTTTTTCTTTTTTCATTTTTTTCTTTATTAATTTCTTTGTTCAGTTATTTTTTATGTTTTTGTTTTTTCTATTTTCGAATTTTTTCAACTTTTTTTCTTTTTCCATCTTTTTCGTTTTTTTACCTTTTTTTCTCATTATTTTCAGTCTTTTTCCACCTTCCTTTTATTTTTCGTTTTTTTCAATCTTTTCCGTTTTTTTCAGTCTTTTTTCGTTTTTTTCAGTTATTTTTCTTTTTATGAATAGGGAAGTGGTACGAGGTACGAAATGTCAAGTACGAGCAAGTATGAATACGAATTGTAGTATGAACAAGTATGAATATGAATATTCGTACCTATCAATAACCAAAAGTTATGAATCACATAAATATATATAAAGTTGTTGGTACGAATTTGAATCAATTCGTACCGATTACTGATGATTATCGGTACGAATATTGTTCAATTCGTATCAATTACCTATATTGTAGTACGAACTCAAGATGAATTGAAAAACAAACATATAGCAGCAAAACCCTTCACATATCTCAACAACGAGAAATTTCTATATTTCTAAAGGTACGAATATTGTTCAATTCGTACCGATTACCTATGATTATCGGTACGAATATTGTTCAAATCGTACCGGTTACCTATGAATATCGGTATGAATATCGTTCAATTCGTACCGATTACCTATAGTGTAGTCTGAATTCAGGAATAACAATAGCGTTAAATCCACTCTAGAGACAACAAGAAGCTCAAAAGTACACAAAGGTAGTTCCAGAGAAACTGGAAAACAAACATATAGCAGCAAAACTCTTCACATATCTTGACAAGAAATTTTTTTTATATTTCTATCGGTACGAATATTGTTCAATTCGTACCGATTATCAAAAATATAGTACAAATTCAGGAATAACAATAGCATTAAATCCACTCTAGAGAGAACAAAAAGGTCAATATAGTTCAAGAACAAGAAGAAATCAAGATAAGGGAGAACAAGAGCAAAACCACTCATTCATTCATTTTAGCATACATCAATCGAAATCCCAAACACCAAAAAATTCCCACTTTATTAGACACCCAAATTGAATTCTCAACACTACATACATTCAAAAATGTAATAAAGAGATGTACATCAGGAAAAACTGAAAACAGTTCGTACCAGAAACCACTGCATAGGTACAAAATAATAATACGCGTACCTTGCACATTGTAATGGTACGATCTTACATAATACGAACCAAATCTAATCAAAACCAGAGATGAAAATTCACATAAATAAACAGCTATACATACACACACACACACACACACACATATACAGAGAGAGAGAAGAAGAACAAGAAGAACAATAAGAAGAACAAGAAGGTCAAATCCTTAAAAAAGCACACAAATTCATTGACAAGATAAGAAGCACAAAATTTAGCAACCATCCCCATTGATTAAGCACAGTATGTTTATCCATATGGACAATAGATACAAACTTAAAATAGGTGGGAGAGAGTCAATGAAATATCACCATCGATTTACCTAGGAAATCTTTTGTAGAAGAAGATGGAAAATGAAAAATGAAAAATGCAGGAATGAAAAATGAAAAATATTTTTGAATTTAGATATGGATGTACATGTATGCTGTAGCACATCAAACCAAATCTAACGCAAGTAACAAAACAAATCACTACAACTTCTCCAAATAAAAATATCTAGAGAGTGTCCCAATCCAAGAAGAGAAAGTCGAAGGTTTATTTGAGAGTGGGTCCCGCCGAGGACCACCCCTTCCCCTCAATTTCTTTCACCGGTACTAGTACTAGCAATAGAAGGAATGAGCAATTGCTTCCAATAATTCTTAATGGATCCATTAATGGATGTTGACGATGAGTGGGAGCTCTTCTCCAACGACGAATTTCTGGAGATCACTGATGATGGCAGCGGCAAACAGATTTACCGTTGCAAACACCTCTTCCCACGCCGCCGTTGCCGCTGCTGCTTCGAAGATAAGGATATGGCGATCGAAGAGTAGGAGAAAGACGACAGTGATGACGAGGACGATGATCTGCGAAATCAATGGAGGAATTGGAAGAAGGGAGGATGAAGAAAAAAGAGAGAGAGAGAGAGAGAGAGAGAGAGAGAGAGAGAGAGAGAGAGAGAGAGAGAGAGAGAGAGAGAGAGAGAGGAGCTGCGATGGAGAGAGAGATGATGGGAGATGTGATTTCAAATTTTAAATTTAATTTGAAATGGTTGGGGGTAAACTAGTCCTATTTGCAAATATGAGTATATAGGTATAAGAATTAAAAATGGTGGATATTTTCTTATATTTTTAGCTAAGAGTGGATAGTCCACCCTAATACCACTTTTTTAAAAGGTTCACCATTTTTCTTTCGTGATAATTTAAACTCTCAATTTTTTTTGTTGAGGTTAAACATTTTAGTTTTTACCAATTAAGTGCCTTTTGTTGTCACCGTCAATGATGTTTGACTAGTGAAGTTTTTAATTTAAATTTGAAGTCGTGTAACTCGCTAAACAGATTTAATGCATGAAATTTAAAAATTTAAACTTATGGGCGCTGACTTTGCTCCAAAAGGAAGTACTAATTGGTGCAGGGATTTATCGCACGTTAACAGGCCGTGATCAATGATTAATGAATTAATCAGCATGAAAGGACAAACAAATTAAGAATTTAAGTTTATTCAAAATATTTTTGGAATTTTTTTTTTGCCTCGTCTCTTGTTCTTTTCGATTTCTTTTTTCCTCAACGACGCCGCAACGACTCAATTACATAATGTCTAATTTGGATTTACATAGTTTATATAGCTTAAAGTAAATGGTAATATAAATCAATTCACTGCGGATTCATAGATCATAGGTAACAAATTCAATAAAAAGTTATCAAATAGAGATTTTACTACGTGGTGAGTAATCATTTCATAATTGTGTCAAAATGTTTTCACAAAAAAGCGCAATGTTATTCTCTCTTATCAATAGGTTGGGTTCGAGCCGGTGATCAAATATTATCAGTAAATTATCACCACTAACAATTTTATTTTATTTTTAATTATTATTATTTTATTTTTTTTGCAAAATTACCACAAATTTTAAGGCCTTAAACAGAGGATTCACATTCGAAACTTTTTTATCACAAAAGTCTCAGACATTAAATACCTCTCTTAGTACTAAGTTGAATTGTTTAAGTTGTACAAACCTATCCACCGCACAAAGAATGTTTCCTCTAAATCATCTTTAATTAATATAGAAATCCTAATTCATGGTGATTATTAAACTCCAATAAATAAAAAAACTATATTAATCCGCCTCTTCCTATAAATAATCTAACCCCAAACCAAAACCACACACCCAAAAATGGAGAAAATAGAGCACAAATCACTGAGCATAAACGGGCTCAACATGCACGTGGCGGAATCGGGTCGGGGCCCGACCATCCTCTTCCTCCACGGCTTCCCAGAATGCTGGTACACGTGGCGACACCAGATTGCCTTCTTCGCGGCCCACGGCTACCGCGCCGTCGCGCCGGACCTCCGCGGCTACGCCGACACGACCGGCGCGCCGACGAACGAGCCGGCGAAGTTCACTACGCTGCACGTGGTCGGAGACCTAGTCGCGCTGATCGACGCGGTGGCGCCGGAGGGGGAGAAGGTGTTCGTGGTAGGGCACGACTGGGGGGCGATGATTGCGTGGGCCCTGTGCTTGTACCGGCCCGATAAGGTTCGGGCCTTGGTGAATATGAGCGTGGTCTTCAGCCGCAGAAACCCGAGTAGGAAGCCCGTTGAGACCTTGCGCAGCGTCTATGGCGATGAATATTATATTGTCAGATTTCAGGTACTTCCCTCCGATCCTTTAAAAAAAAATAATACTCCCTCCGTTCTTGATTTACTGACCCTGTTGACTTTTTAGATAATTTTAAAGCTTTGTGATGATGGATTTAAAATCGAATTTTCAGAGTTTAGTTTTTTTTAAAAGGTACTACGAGTATTGTAGTATCGTGTAAAAAAAACTAATTTCAAAAAAATCAATTTAAAATCCATCATTACGAAGCTCCAAAATCATCTAAAAAGTCAACAGGATCAGTAAATCGAGAACAGAGGGAGTAATAATTTAGCTGTTCTCGCGTTACGACTGTATTATAAATAAAGGTCTTACTTTCTAAATTTTTTACTCATACGCATGTTACTTTAAAGATTAAATAATTAGAGGTGTTTCTTTTCAATATAAATAATTATAGATGTAATTACTTTCGGAATGTTAGTTGTTATCCTATTATTATTATTATTATTATTATTATGCTCGTGTGCCACGAAGACATTTAATGTGTTACTGATATGATTAATTATGATATACTCCATATAAAGAAAACTGATATTAATATTTATCTTTAAAATTAAATCATAGTATTGAAAAAAAAATATAATCATAACTAAAAATAAATAAACTCTAATTGATAAAGTTGCCAATGTGGCACTTTTATATCAAAGATGGACGGTGACGTTTATCTAATAATAATATGAGCTGGTGAAGTAGTCTAGATGCGTTTACTTTTTTATGTAACTATACATCTATTTAGATTTGATAAAATGGAATATAAAGCAAGATACATCTATAAGAAATTGGGGGACCCACATTTTGTACATGCTCTTATTATTCTAGAAAAATGGCACATATCTTGGGTGCAAGTAAAGAAATTGCATTTAAGTAGTAATTAGATTAATCTAATTACAATTTAGTAGTAGAATTTTAATTATAAGAAGATCGATTCTTACCTTCTATGAAGTATATAAAACCTAAACTATTCTTTCTTTCTTTTTTGAAGAAAAACCTAAACTATTTCTAAAAAGATAAAACAAAAGAAGGGATTTTAATTCATTCACATTAATCGATTTGCATTTTTCCTAACATTGGTTATACACATTTTCTGTTGAGTTCACATGTGCAATGAACAAGTATAGTAGTAATAATTATGCATAATATATATATTACAGGAAGCAGGGAAAATTGAACAAGAGTTTGCCCAAATAGGAACCAAAAATGTCTTAAAAAACGTCTTAGCTAATCGAAACCCGGGCACACTTTACCTCCCTCACGGTAAGCCGTTCCCCGATACGCCGATCACTTTACCGGAGTGGATCACCGAGGAAGACATCGATTACTATGCAAGCAAATATGATGCTGCTGGCTTCACCGGACCTATAAACTATTACCGAGCCCTCGTCATGTTAGTTTAATATTCTCGGTTCTACTAGAGATCGATCAAAGCTAGAATGAGCTCGGTTTGATCAGACTAATCATGGAGTTTGTATTCTTTTTGGTGTGTTGTAGAAATTGGGAGGTGACGGCGCCATGGACAGGAGCTCAAGTCCAAGTCCCGGTGAAATTCATGGTTGGAGATCTCGACTCGACCTACAATGCCCCGGGCACGAAAGACTACATTCACAAAGGCGGGTTCAAGAAAGACTGCCCACTATTGAAGGAGGTGGTGGTGATGGAAGGTGTTGGCCATTTTATACATGAAGAGAAGTCTGATGAAGTTAATCAACATATTCTTTCCTTCTTCAAGGCCTCTTCCTCCTCCTCTTCCTTCTGCTCCACATTATGAGACCAGATCTTTTATTTAATTTATGTTGTGTTTGATTCAATCTCGTGTTTTATTTATTTTGTGCGCTTCCAATTTGTTGTGTGTGTATGTTTGCATGTGAAATAATAATGTTGTGGTAGTGTGCCTATGTATATGTGAAATGATAAGTTAGGTGTGGAATATAACGTTTGTTGGAGTACCTACCTATTTTCTTAAGGAAAAATTATTGAACTTTAATATAGAGTGGATTATTACAAAAAATAAAAATATATGTTCATTACAAACTCAAATTTGATATGAAAATTTAAATAGCGTCATTTTAAGGTCGTTTAATAGAAATTACAATAATTTTTAATCCATGGTGAAATTTATTTGATTTTTAAATTAAATAAACGATGTCGTTTCCAGTCATACTAAATTTAATTATAAAATTTTGTTATAAATTCAAGTTGATTTCTGGTATGCCACACCGATATTTCGTTGTTGAAGAATAACCTTCTGGATAAATTCGATGACATATTGATAGCTTCTAATTCAATTAGTTATTTATAACATTTCAAAAAAAAATTATAATGGAAAAATAGTTTGAGATTTTTTTGTTATTCCTATATGAAAGACATATAAATAAAGTTCATTAGTTATTATTTCAACTTTCAAGTGATTAAACGTGTGCTATGAAATGGAATATGTATTCTTCTTGATGCATCAAACTATACATTGTATTAATACTATGGTTAAATATATTTTATGGTTTAAACTTTGATCTCATAGGTAAGTTCTGCATTTAAAAAAAATATTAAATTAGCTTAAATTTAGTGATTTTCATAGTGATTTCATGACCAAAACATTCAGACAATATAGAATTGACTTGAACTTTAACGCTGTAGTGATTTTATGGCCCCACAATAAAATCCACTGATGGAATTTCATAAATCACAATATTTAACAATATGTTCAAATGAGATCAGACGACCAAAATAAATGCCTAAATCAATTATTTTACTTACTTAAATAATTGCGCAGACCTATGGCTGACGGAGGGGCCGATGGAGGGAGCACTAATGATTTTAAATTTTAGATTTATTTAATTTATAGTATTATATTATTTAATTTTAGAAAATACTGTACTATAAAAGCAGGGGGAGGATCCACTGCTGTGTACAAACAAAAAAGAATTCGGTACACACCGTTTTCTTCTCCCATCCAAAAAATACAGCAACTCATCTCAACCGACGGCGAGAAGCAGCAAGAAAAATAATGGAGAAAGTACAGCACAGAACCGTACCCGTAAACGGCCTGCAGATGCACGTAGCGGAGCTCGGCGAGGGCCCGCTAGTCCTCTTCATCCACGGCTTCCCGGAGCTCTGGTACTCGTGGCGGCACCAGATGGCGTTCATGGCGGCGCGCGGCTACCGCGAGGCGGCGCCGGACATGAGGGGTTACGGCGACACCACCGGCGCGCCGCTGGAGGACCCGTCGAAGTTCACCGTGATGCACCTGGTAGGCGACCTGGTCACGCTGCTCGACGCCATCGCGCCGAATGAAGACAAGGTGTTTGTTGTTGGGCATGACTGGGGCGCTTACGTGGCTTGGCATCTGTGTATGTACAGGCCTGATAGGGTTAAGGCTTTGGTGGCTTTGAGCGTGCCTTTTTCTCCCAGGAATCCGGAGATGAATGCGGTTGACTCGTTTCGGAAATTGTACGGAGATGATCACTATATCTGCAGGTTTCAGGTGGGGATGGTTTCTTACTTACTTTGTCTTTTGCTTAGATTCTTGATTTTTGCGATTGGGTGAGATTTATGATTTGGATGTTGATTATTTGTGCTAAAGATGTGATTTTTGGGAAATAGTAAACAGTTTGCATAGTTCTTGAATTTCAGTGAGGAAATTATAATGTTATACTTGATTCAAACAGTAAGAAGATCGAATTGCTTGCTTTTTGAAATTTTTGTGGAACATTGGAATGAAAGTTCTCGCTTTAAGTTGTAGAATTTGAGGTCCCTTTGTTTGATTATTTTCCTCTTGATTTTCCCGCAAGATCCTGATGTAGACATGTAGCCTCACTTCTCTTGCTTTATAGGTCAAGTTATAAAATTGGATTATTGAACCTTGATTTATTTGTTGGACCGTGCTTATATGATTAGATTGGAGGTTGTTTGAGTTGATTTGATTTACATGTTCAAAATTCTTACTTTTTTCTCTATTTTTTGTTATCCTTAGTACACCCATCCTCAAGTCATGTACATGTTTAGTGTGTATTTTTTCTTGAGGAAAATATTTTCTATCTTGGGGCAAGTTTGAGAAGAAAATAAAGCTTTGATGGCCATGGTTCTGTAAATCATTGTAGGATTGGACATAATTTCAGCTGGATTCTTTTGAAAATAGGGCAACTGATTATAGGGACATATTTCTCAAACTTTTTTTGTAGGAACCTGGTGATATAGAAGCTGAGTTTGAGACAGTTGGCACTAAGGAAGTTCTCAAGAACTTGCTTTCGTTTCGTGACCCTGTTCCATTTTTCTTCCCCAAGAGTAAAGGATTTACCTATTCTATTGATAGGGCACCTTGGTTGAAAGAAGAGGATCTTGATTATTATGTCAGCAAATTCGAAAAGACCGGTTTCAGTGGAGGAGTGAATTACTATCGTGCACTTGGCTTGTGAGTATTCCTTATCTCCTCTGATTTTTCTAATTTAAACTATTTTTGTATGCCCTTCAGCAATGTTTTAAAAAACGAAATTGGGAACTGAGGCTTTTTCCTGTAGCATCACGAGGCGTAAGAATTTATTCGAATCGAGGCGTAAGAATTGAGGCATATGCCTTAAATAAAAAAATAGTTTCATAGCTATACAGATTCAAAAAAATACTAAATTCATAACATAATAACTAAGTTCAATACTACAAACTCAATACGGGAGTTGCGCCAGACCTGTGCCGGAGCCACAACTTGCAAAAGGAAGAGGAAGAAAGCAGGTTCTTTACCCGTTTTTTTCAAATTACTCTAAATTAGGGGTGAATTAGGTCACCATCTTTAAAGCCCATAACCGTTCTGGTGTTTAATTGTAAAGCCCAAATGAAATTGGCTTCAATTAAATTAAAAAAATTCAGTTTTTGACTTCGCGTCTGATTCTTACGCCTTGACCACCTCAGCGCGATTATGATTCAGTTCCTACGTCTCAGTTAACAGAGGCGCACGTTTCACTTTTGGCCTCTGAGGCGCTGCCTCAGATGCGGTTTTCTGCCGTTTGGAACTGAGGCGGGCCTCAGAACGTAGGTTTCTACCATTTTTTGAAACAATGTGTCTTCATCACTTAGCTGAAAATTGCATTAGGTATCTTTATATGGTACTGCTCCTGTCCTAGGAGTGTAGCCAAACCAAGCTAAGCTAATGAGCTTCGTTAAACTTGCTCGTATGATCTTTATCAAGCTACCAGTGTCTAAGTGGCTCGGTTTATTTACAGCCCTATCTGGACTGAGATACGTAATTCTGGAACGAATAATATTTAACTTACAGGAACTGGGAACTAAACGCGCCCTGGTCTGGAGCTGGAGTAACAGTTCCATCAAAGTTTGTCACAGGGGAATTCGACCTTGTCTATCATATTCATGGCACCAAAGATTTCATACACAAAGGCGGACTCAAGAAATTTGTGCCATTGTTGGAGGACGTAGTCGTGCTTGAAGGTGCAGCTCATTTTGTGAATCAAGAAAGGCCAGATGAGATCAATGAACATATTTATGATTTATTAAGAAGTTTTAGGTAATGTTCTTCTTCTCATTCTCATACTAATAAAAAGATTGAATAATAAAAAAAAATTCATGGTATGAAAATTCAGCTATCATTATAATTATTGTTGTAGCTTAGTGGTTTTCCTAGCCTAATTGCTCTAGTCTTGTAGATGAAAGTTCTGAGCTTAGGGTTGGGAATCTTGGGATATACAAATTGTGTTAATTAATTACATGTTGAATAACACAGTAAAATAACAGCTGGACCTAAGGAAATGTTTAGAAAGAACATAACTTGGAGTCATTCATATGAATAAAGATTAAATCTACTCCCCCATCCCAATAAGTATATCTCATTTTATTATTTTATATTTTACATATATTAAAGTGAGACATGTTTATTAGGCAGAGAGAGTACATGTGCACACTAATACTAAATGACAGAAATCCTACGATACATGATGTTGACACACTTCATATGCCTACCACTCCACCGATATTGTAGAGTCACATCAATAATCTTTTCACTTAAACTTTACTTTCTATTAATAGCGTAAAAAATATTTTTGGTAAAGTTTCTTTTTAGAATACATATTCATAATATATATTTTTTTAAATATATCATTGTCAAGTCAATCAATGCACGTTATGTATGCCTATGGGTATGAGAGCATTCATCTACTATATGTATGTATTTACTTTTTATACATCTACATAGAGGGATAAACGCAACTCAATTGGTAAGATGTTTCTCTTCCAATCAAAAGGTGTGGGTTCAAGTCGTCTCGGGTACGTATGCGTGTAAATGTGTTGTATTGTACGGAGTACTAAAAAAAGGATAAAAAGTGATAATAAAATGTATTATAAATAAAAAGCAACTCCACCGCTGTCATCAGCTCGCCGAACTACTGCTGCGGCTCCTCCACTAGCGACGCCACTGCCACCCTCTACGCTCCTCCTCCGTCGGCCGCAGTTTCTCGCAGCTATTGCTCTGATTCCGGCTCTCGCCGTCACCGCCGGACTGCGCCGGACCTTGGAGGAGCAGCGTCTTGTTAAGGTATAAAACCCTAACAGAAGATCGACGAGTCGATCTATGAACGAAAACCAATCCGGCGCCTCGAGCAAGAGGTCGGTGGAGATAAGAACAGTCCGGCGCCTTCAACGTGAAGGTCGTCGGTGGATGAATGGCTGAACGCGGACGCGTCCGTCGGCAGCCGATGTGCGATCAAGAGAAGAACTAGGGCAAATATTTGTATTCTTATTTCTTGATAATAATTATGGGACTACAATCCTCTATTTATATGACTAAAATATCTCCTAATATAAGGGAAAGATATGCAAAGATGATTATGAATCTAAACAAATAAATATAAAAGATATTATCCTAAATTAAGTGATACTATCGTATCAACTCTCCCCCGGTTGAAATCCACCTTGCCCTCAAGGTGGGTACCACATTGCAACGAACCACGCACACCGGGGCGAAGTGAAACCGAACGAACGCCGAGGTGAGATATCCCCTCCGGGATCAAACACACGCCAAAGAAGGTGCAGGTGAATCCCTATGTTGAGAGCACTCTTCCAACATATATCATGGCCAACATCTTCCTCCCCCATTTCATAAGGCACGTCACAAACTTCAATCCTCAGGTAAGTCCCCGTTCTGAAACCTTCTACCTCAATAGGAGTATCTTCATCAAGTTCATTCAGTTCGACCATGTTCTTTTGCTTCTGCAGTTCTAGCTCCTCCTTTAACTTGTCAAAGAATCCACCAACACTGCTTTGACCACGACTAGTCTTTGTGTCATTCTTATCATCATCATCACCATCGGCAACTTCTAAACTATTATATTCAGCATCAAATTTTGCACGAAGAGCCAACTTTTCAGCTTTCGTTCGGCATCATCCTTGCTGGAATGGCCAATGTTGCCAGCATGACCCCCCTCAGACTGCTGACCTGTTTCCAAATCTTCAAAATCACCATGCTCTTCATTGCTCAACGCCTTCTCGTCAGCATTCGACGCCTCAGTTTCCTCCCTCTTCGGATCAAACAATGGTGTAGATTCTTCCTCCTCCGTTGCCATAACCAGGCCCCCGTCGCCCGAAGCAATCGCTTCATCGACGCACCAATTAGGGTCCTCGTAGTCGTCGACATGAAGCTGAGGACGAAAGAGAGGCCGATCCCATGAAGAGAAAGAGGGCTGTTGCCGAGGCTGCCTGACCCGAGGTTTCTCAGCCGACGTCCAATACGGTGGGCAGTCGCCATACGCATAGAAGTCATTGTTGTAGCGGTAGTCTTCATAAATGTACGAGCTGCTGCGCGCGAAGGAAGGCTCCCATGAAGACCATGAAGACCCGTCATCAGTCTGCAGACGAGCGCGAGGGCGGTCCCACGAAGAAGCAGGTTGTTGTCGGCGCTGCATGAGACGATCCTCATCCGTGTAAGTGTGTGGTGCCGTGCGACCGTACATGGGCCAGCTGTGACCCACGAAGGGGCCACGTCGTGGGGAGCTGTCCCTCCTTTGGTAGTGGTTGAAATCCGGGACAGCTGCGCCTTGGGGTCGCCGATGGCGTGTGTAAGAGTGGCGGCGATCATATCCCTCTAAGGATATTTCGAACGCATGTCCCAGGCAGCCGTGATCGTACCCCTCGTCGTTGGCATCGAAATCCAGATCGTAGTCCGGCACGGGCTGTGGGGGGTGCTCCGAAGCGAAGGCACGACGATCGGGGTCAGCGAGGCGAGCCTCCAACCGATCCAAACGAGCCATTAATCGATTCAGCCCCTGCACATACTTATCAATTGGTGGCTGCGGCTGTGCCATGGGATCACCAGCGGCTGGAACTCGGGCGACGATCGCCGGATTATGCCAAAGAGGGCCCAGTTTCTGATCTCGAGGGTTTGGAGGCTTGTGTCGTGTATTCATTGAACAAGGAAAGATCAGTTTGTCGGGCCCTTTTGCAAATAACGATGATGTTTTCTTGGTTGACTTGTGATCTTGTTGAATATCACATATTGCTTCCTTATGCATGGCTAATCGCAACTGGCTTCGAGGCAGAAGAGGATGGAATGATGAGAATGCTTTGGGCGCCTTCATTGTTGACCATAACTTTCTCCGCAATTCCGTGATTTTTTTTTTTTTTTATGGCTGGCTATGAAAGTTCAGCAGTAGCGGCGGCTGTGGGGATTTTGCGGAGGGTGTCGTACGATGGAATGAGTTCGGCGATGAAAGCTCTCCGGGAGAGAGCTCTCAATGAAAGCACCAATTGTTAAGGTATAAAACCCTAACGGAAGATCGACGAGTCGATCTATGAACGAAAACCAATCCGGCGCCTCGAGCAAGAGGTCGGCGGAGATAAGAACAGCCCGGCGCCTTCAACGTGAAGGTCGTCGGTGGATGAATGGCTGAACGCGGACGCGTCCGTCGGCAGCCGATGTGCGATCAAGAGAAGAACTAGGGCAAATATTTGTATTCTTATTTCTTGATAATAATTATGGGACTACAATCCTCTATTTATATGACTAGAATATCTCCTAATATAAGGGAAAGATATGCAAAGATAATTATGAATCTAAACAAATAAATATAAAAGATATTATCCTAAATTAAGTGATACTATCGTATCACGTCTCCACTCCAAGTTCTCGATCTGCGGCACCGCCGATTGGTTTGAATCAATTTTAGGTTTTTGGATCTAATTGAGATTTTTGATTTTAATTTCTTCAGGTTTGTAGTTGGGAATCGCATGTTCTTATTTTGATGATTAATAGCCTGAATGTGAAATTGGGGGTCAAATCTGTTAATATCAGCTACTCAAATATGGTGATGAAATCTTATGTTGGGAAAAACATAAAATTATGCAGTACTTGTGATGTAGTTGGTTGTAATTGATGATCTTACTTTATTGTCCCCGTTTTATTTTCTATAATTCCTTATGTAGAAGAATGGTGAGGAAGAAAGTATTTTATTTTTCCTCTATTTTTTCTAATGGCGGAATACTAGATCAATTAAGTTCAGCTATGGAATCCATTTGAGAAGTTGAATCCATTTGAGGCAGAGAGTTTTATAATCTCCCGAAACTTGGGCATATTGTTGGAGTTATATTTGTTTGTAGTTTTAATGTTTCATGTTTATTCTCGAATTTATATAATTTGTACAATATGTTAGGTAATAAGTACGAATTGAAAAGTATTCATACCAATAATCATATACAAATTTATAATATATCATAGGTACGTGGTATGAATTGACGATATTCGTATCACATGCCTGCTCATGGAAGTTTCGCAGCTTGCTTTTTAGATTTTGTTGAAGCTTGTTTCAAAGTTGTCTTGCTCTATGTGCTAGTCGGGATTCACCATGGAACATTGCAGATGCCTGGTGAATAAAGTTACTTGGATTAATGAAGTAAGATCTCATATTTCCATTTTAGGTTTCAAGCAAATTTGACAACAATTTCTTCTTCATTATGGAAAAATCAAGGGAATTAATTTTGTATGCTTGATTTTTATTTTTATCGGGAAAGTTGTTTGGTATTGATGTCAAGCTTTGGGTTGTGTAATAGTATGAATTTATGAATATGTGATGTCTTACTGTTTCATATATAATGAAATGAGATGGTAACTTTGTCTTACATTCGTTTTTTTTCGAGACTCGATGTTGTTAAGTAATCGATACGAATTGAACCATATTCGTACTAATAACAATATAATAACTTGTATAATTCGTACTACATTATATGTAATCGGTCCGAATTGACTCATATTCGTACCAACAGTTTCACATTTAGTTGTGTGATTGATACTATATCCTAGGTAATCAGTACGAATTAATTTATATACGTACTAATAACCATAAAATTACCTATATTATTATTATTATTATTATTATTATTATTATTATTATTATTATTATTATTATTAGTACAAATTTGACATTTCGTACCTCTTCCTTGTTTTCTTACCACAAATTGGTTTTGTTTTGTGTATTTAAATCTAGAACGAATTATGAAATTCGTACCATATCATAGGTAAGCAGTACAAATAGACTAATATTTGTACCAATAACTTCATACTTACTAATGTAATTCGTATTATATTATAGGTAATCGACACGAATTGACTCATATTAATTAAAGCATCCAATATTACTTAATACACTAACCACATACTTCTTAAACTCCGTGCCAAAAAAAAACAAGACATTATCTTTGAGGTTATCTTTGAGACGGAAGGAATAAAAAATATACTACCTCCATCCCACTCTATTAGTCTCATTTGCCATTTTCATATGTCCCACTTATTAGTTTAATTTTCTAAAATGATAAAAAAATATTTGATTACAATTAACTCTCTTCTCCTTAAAATTGATCATAGCCATATATCTCCTATTATTGTGTCCATTCTAAATTGATACTAATACCATTAAGATGGAGGTATTACTTACTAGAATTCAAGATTTCATACTTTTCAATAGGGGTGAGCAAAACCGAACCAAATCCAAAGTCCAAACCGAACCATTCTAGTTCGGATGGTTTGGATTGGTTTTTTTGTGTATTGGTTTGGTTCGGTTTTAAAAAATTAAAACCAAACTTAATTCGGTTTGGATTGGTTTTAGAGGTTTGGTTTTCGGTTTGAACCGAACCGAACCGAACTTATATTAAACTTATAAAATATTTAATATTTATATGATATATATTATTTTATTAAAGCTTATATTCATTTCTTTTTTTTTAGTACAAAGCTTAATGGAGAAATGAACTATGTTTTATTTTGTTGATGTTATTGACTTGTAATGCTTTTAAATTTTTTGATGTTGATGTTTATTGTTTAGACTTTAGTAACTTATGTTGATGTTTCTAACTCTTCTTAATTTATGAATTTTGTCAAAATTTTGTTTAAGCAATTGATAAATTCATGCCAACCGAAAACCAAACCGAACCTGAACCGAAGTTTTTGGTTTGGTTTGGATCGGTTCTTAAGATAATTTGGTTTGGATCGGTTATTTTTTTAAAAGTTTCGATTTTATCGGTTTTATAGTTTTAGATCGGTTTTGAACCGAATCATCCGTTTGCTCACCCCTACTTTTCAATGATAAACTATTTGCTACCCACGGGGCATTGGCCCCAACACATTCCATTTTAATACCCTATTATAATATTCTCATGTGAGTGTGAAGGCAATACATTTTCAATGAGTTATTTTTTTTTCCCCCTTCAAAAATGGAAAAAGTCAATAGTTTTGAACAGTCCGATACTCCGATTGAATAAGAAAGACTTATCTATGGCACGAACAGAGAGAGAAGCTTTCGTGGACTAGCAGAAGTCAGTACTCATCTCATTCAACAATCTCCACCGACGGCGGAGGAGCGAGAAAGACAGCAGCAAGAAAAAATGGAGAAAATACAGCACAAAACCTTACCGGTAAACGGCCTGCAGATGCACGTGGCGGAGCTCGGCGAGGGCCCACTAGTCCTCTTCCTTCACGGCTTCCCGGAGTTCTGGTACTCGTGGCGGCACCAGATGGCGTTCATGGCGGCGCGCGGCTACCGCGCGGCGGCGCCGGACATGAGGGGCTACGGCGACACCACCGGCGCGCCGCTCGAGGACCCGTCGAAGTTCACCCAGATTCACCTGGTGGGCGACCTGATCGCGCTGCTCGACGCCATCGCGCCGAATGAAGACAAGGTGTTTGTTGTCGGGCATGACTGGGGCGCTTACGTGGCTTGGCACCTGTGTATGTACAGGCCTGATAGGGTGAAGGCTATGGTGGCTTTGAGCGTGCCTTTTAGTCCCAGGAATCCGGCGATGAATGCGGTTGACTCGTTTCGGAAATTGTACGGAGATGATCACTATGTCTGCAGGTTTCAGGTGGTGATGGTTTCTTACTTAGTTTGATTTTTGTTTGGATTCTTGATTTTACAATTGGGTTGTGAGATTTATGATTTGGATGTTGATTATTTGTGCTAAATATGTGATTTTATGGGAGAGGATTTGTGGTTGGTACGGTTCTTGAATTTCAGTGAGGAAATTAGAATGCTTTGCTTGGTTTAGATAGTAAACAGTTTGCATAATTCTTGAATTTCAGTGAGGAAAATAGAAGGTTATACTTGATTCAAACAGTAAGAAGAACGATTTGCTTGCTTTTTGAAATTTTTGTGGAATATTGGAATGAAATTGCTTGCTAGTTGCTTCAAGTTTTAGTATTTGTGTTCCATTTGTTTGATTATTTTCCTCTTGACTTTCCTGCAAGATCTTGATGTAGCCTCACTTCTCTTTCTTTATAGGTCAAATTATTGATTGGATTATAGAACCTTGATTTATTTGTTGGACCGTGCTTATATGATTAGATTGGAGGTTGTTTGAGTTGATTTGATTTACATGTTCAAAATTCTAACCTCTCTCTCTCTCTTTCTCTCTCTGTTTAATCCCAACTACACCCATTCTCAAGGCACGGAGTACATGTTTAGAGTGTATTCTTTCTTGAGGAAAATATTTATGATCTCGGGGCAAGTTTGAGAAGAAAATAAAGCTTTGATGGCCATGGTTCTGTAAATTATTGTAGGATACTAGGATTTGACATAATTTCAGCATGATTCCTTTTGAATTTAGGACAACTGATTATAGGGACATTCTCAAACTTTTTTTGCAGGAACCTGGTGATATAGAAGCTGAGTTTGAGAAAGTTGGCACTAAGGAAGTTCTCAAGAACTTCCTTTCGTTTCGTGATCCTGTTCCTTTTTACTTCCCCAAGAGTAAAGGGTTTACCTATTCTATTGATAAGGCACCTTGGTTGAAAGAAGAGGATCTTGATTATTATGTTAGCAAATTCGAAAAGACCGGTTTCACTGGAGGAGTGAATTACTATCGTGCACTTGGCTTGTGAGTGTTCCTTATATCTGATTTTTCTAATTTAAACTAATTTTTAATGCTCTTCATCACTTAGCTGAAAATTGCATTAGGTATCTGTATATGGTACTGCTCTTGAATTGTGCTGAGCTAATGAGCTTCGTTAAACAAGCTCATAAGATCTTTATCAAGCAGCCAATGTCTAAGCGGCTTAGTTTATATACAGACCTATCTGGACTGAGATACGTAATTTTGAAACCAATTACATTTAATTTACAGTGACTGGGAACTAAACGCACCCTGGACTGGAGCTGGAGTAACAGTTCCATCGAAGTTTGTCACAGGGGAATTCGACCTTGTCTATCATGTTCATGGCACCAAAGATTTCATACATAAAGGGGGACTCAAGAAATTCGTGCCATTGTTGGAGGATGTAGTCGTGCTCGAAGGTGCAGCTCATTTTGTGAATCAAGAAAGGCCAGATGAGATCAATGAACATATTTATGATTTTATTAAGAAGTTCTAGGTAAAGTTATTCTCCCCCTCCTCCTCCTAATAAAAAGATTGAATAATGTTGCTTGGCACTTGTTGTTCCAATAAAAAAAAATCATGGTATGTAAATCCAACTATCATTATAATTATTGTTCTCGGGTCTTGTAGATGAAGGTTCTGAGCTTAGGGTGGGATATTATAAATTGTGTCGTACTATCCCATAAAAGAAAAAATACTTTAAAAACTTATTTTGAAATCCTTCATCGAGAAACATGGAAAATGTATGCCGAAATGAAAAGGCTTAGAAATCCCGAGACGGAGGTAGTAACAAGCTGTAATTAATTAAATATTCAGATTGATCGTAACTTGGAATGTCATAGTATAAAACATAAATTTAAGGGCTTTTAATCCCATTAATGCATTTTCGGTTAAAATTAAAAATGACGTGGCATCTGAATATTGCTAACATAATTTATTTTTTATGAATTGATATCCAATTGGCTGGCTCACCACATGTATTAATTGAGTTTTCTATGATGACGCCCAATTTCTGGTTTGAAGTTCCGTCTTTCTTTCCCAAATGTTTTTTTTTCTAAATCGTTGGTAATTTCGTTGAGGTGGCGGTGTTATCCTTGCATCGACCACCGCGGACGGTCATGACCATTGACGAGGAAGCTGAGATACACCATGACACGGTGAGCGGCCTGCCACTAGACGCGCCGGAGGAGGACAAGAACGGATTAGCCGTCAATATTTTTTACTTTGTAGGAAATAGATGGATAAATATAAAATATGTAAATTCACTTTACATTTTTATTAAGAAATAATACGTGAGGGTAAAAAAGTATTTTTACAAAAGTGATTAAATTTAGTACCAAATTATTAGACAATTTTTATATATATATAGAGAGAGATGTTGGGCTATCCCCAATGCTGCACAGCAAAAGGGGTGTGCGCTCGGCCATTCCGGCGATCAGTGGAGAGATCCCCAATGCACTCCGTGATTTTTCCCATATTTTTTTTTATTATTATTATTTTTTAATTTTTTTTTAATTTCTAATATAATCTTTTATATATTTCAATTATTCACTATAATGAAATATAATTGTATACAACATTCATTAAATTTTATTTTATTTATTAAATTAAATAGCAAACATTACATGAAACATAATTAAACATGAATTACAAAATAAAAAGTACAATTTAATTTCTTTGACCACGACGAGTCCACAATTCCTCAATCAAATCATTGATGAGGTTTCCGTGTTGCACCGAATCGCGTATAGTGAAGGAGCGTTCGGCATACTCCTGAAAGGATGTCGGACCTCCTCGTTCCACTGTAGGCCCACTACTGCTAGAAGCTTCATTTTCCGGAGGAGCCCACTGCGTCACCATTGGCCCTTCATTCTCGATTATCATGTTGTGCATGATGATGCAAGCATACATAACATCTTGCATATGATCGCGAAAGTATAGCCTCGATGGCCCTTGAATGATTCCCCACCGCATCTTCAGTACGCCAAAAGCCCTTTCGACGTCTTTACGAGCCGACTCTTGCTTTGTTTTGAAAAGTATCACTTTGGGGTCGGTTGCGGCAGTTGGGCTTGAGATGAAAACGGGCCATTTCGGGTAGATCCCGTCGGCGAGGTAGTACGCCATGTTGTACGGTTGTCCGTTGGCCGTGAATTGAATGGGCGGAGCTATCCCGTTCACAATGTCGCTGAAAAGGGGTGACTGGTTGAGGATGTTGATGTCATTGTTCGAGCCCGCAACTCCGAAAAACACGTGCCAGATCCACAAATCGTAAGAGGCAACCGCCTCTAGGATGATCGTGGGAACCCCCTTATCGCCACGGACGTACTGACCCTTCCACGCATTCGGGCATTACCTCCATACCCAGTGCATGCAGTCGATACTACCTAGCATCCCCGGAAAGCCGTGGATCTCCTCGTGCATACGCAACAGTCTTGCGCAATCAGTTGCAGTTGGCCGGCGCAAATAGTTTCCTCCAAAAACAGTAACCATCGACCTACAGAAGCGCTTCAGACAGTCAATGGTTGTGTTGTCCCCTATTCGCAGATACTCATTGAGGTGGTCCGCCAGGCAGCCGTTTCCGAGTTGACGGATCGCAGCAGTACACTTCTGAATTGCTGTGAATCCAGGCTTTCCAAGAGCATCTCTACGTTGAGTGAAAAAAGGGTGGCGTGCCTCCAGTGCTTCGACGATGTGCAGGAATAAATTCCTCGACATACGAAATCGGCGTCGAAATATTGCATCGTCGTAGGTTGGTGTATCACCAAAGTAATCCGCCATCAGTTGGGCAGCACCACCAAAACGATTACGCTCTATGTAGGCCCTTTGTTGAGGACGTCATTGGCGCCGCCTCGACTCATCGACGGCCGTCGTCTGTTGATGCTGCTCCAATATTTGCTGGACCAGTTGGTTTGTTTTTTGCAGTTCTTCGAACGCTCGTGCAATTTCGTCCCCGTCGCTCGAAGAACTAGAAGAGGAAGAGGAAGACATTTTTTTTTGGGAAATTTTGGTAGAGATTTAAGAAAATTTGGAGATAAAGAAGGATATTTATTGTGTGATATATGAGTGTGTGGTGTGTTGTATTTATAGAAGAAATTGGAGAAGTAGTCGTTTGGCTCCCCAATGGCTATATAGGTATTTTAATTTTTTTTTTAATTTGAGTCTGCAATTTTTTTTTAAAAAAATAATAATAAAAAAATAATTGATGCTGACGTCATGATGACGTCAGGAGGAGCGATCATCGAGCGGAGCAGCGCGCAGCTGCTGAGCGCTCTCAGGGGCCACAACGCGCGCCCCTGACCGATCTCGCCGATCCACGCGGCGGAGGATCGATCGGGCCGGCGCGTTGTGGATCGCCTTATGCTGATCACCATATATGAGCACCATGTGGGTACCTTTTCCACATCAGCATTTTCTTTTCTTTTCTTACTTTTTTTATTTTTCATTTTTCTTTCTTTTCCGTCTGTTTACCTTCTTCCCTACACTTGATCTAATTTTTTTTTTCGCTCTCCCCCTCAAAAATTAAAATTACAAACAATTTATAGACATTTATCTTATGCCATCCTCATCTTGCTATGCTCTATTGACGCACTATCTACAAGATTGGGTGGAAGACGGCTTTCTTGGTAATAGATAATCAAATCCCTCGTGACTCCACCCTCTACACCTCCGACCCCTACTCCAAATGGGTCTTATCCAACAACATCTTCGCCCTTCTTTCATCCCCGAACCTCCGCCTCCGCCGGAACCCTCATCGCCGCCGCCGCGTGCAATCCCGTCCCCATTTGTCAAGCGGGCTCCTCAGCCAACTCCTCCGCCTCCTCTCCACCGGCGACCTGCAGCTCCTCCCCTCTGACTCCTCAACAACCCCTCTTTGGTCCTCTGCAACCGCCGGCCTTGGCGTCATCGCTGCTAATCTCTAAGAGTCCGCTACCTCGCGCTCAAAGAACTCCACTGACGGCGCCGTGTGGTCCTCCTTCGACCGCCCCACGCAGTAGCTGAACACCAGCCACGTCTTTAAATCTGGGCTATACTCCTTCAACATTTAGTAAAGGGGGAACTTCATTTTAATTTTTGAGTTGGAAGAAGTTCCCATGACAATTGAGAAAAGGAGATTCAAATTAGGGAGAGAACTCAAAGAGGATGGCGAAGGGAGAAAGAAAGAAAAATGAAAACTAAAAAAAGTAAGAAAAGAAAATGCTGACGTGGAAAAGGTGCCCACATGGTGCTCATATACGGTGATCAGCATAACATCTCTTTTTTTTGTACTCCCTCTGTCCCCCCTCAATTGTCCAATTTGACTTATTGATTTTTTGGCACGCATTTTCACCGAGCCGGGAAATGAGTTATAAAATATAATTTTGAAGTATTGTTTTTTTTACGGGATACTATGAGTGTCATATTATCCCGTAAAAGAAACAATACTTCAAAATTATATTTTATAACTCATTTCCCGGCTCGGTGGAAATGCGTGCCAAAAAGTCAATAAGTCAAACTGGACAATTGAAGGGAGACAGAGGGAGTATAAATTAGATTTTGCACCCTGCGATGCACGGCAATGTATGTTGTTATGAATTATTAAATGATACTATAATCAAGATATAATTTACAGACATTAAAATATGTCATTAAGTCCAGGCATTCTCCTATTTCAAATCATAATTTACCATATACAAATAATTTCACTAAAAATAAAAATAAAAAATCATGGTATTTTTTCACTGGTTAAAAAGTAAAAATATGTTCCAAATCTACAAATTCAGATTTTGTTATTTTATTAACATTTCACATACTCTATACAATACATAATATATAACGTATGTAGAGTAATGATGTGATAAGCGATTTTGCTAAGCGATGAGTATCGACAACTAACTCTTATGCACGGGCGGACCTATGATTTAACATAGAGATTTCGTGGACCACAGTGCGGGCTTCAGCCTGCGCTTGCCCCCATGTAAGTCCGCCACTGCTCTTATGTAATCGTATTCCCTCCATTTTCCCAATTTCTTTTTGCAACCATATTTTTTCTCCCTAATCTTTTGGAGTTTTCTTATTTATTTGTTCTCTTTTACACTTATATTAGTTATGTAATTTCTATATCTATATATTCATTTACTTTAATTACCTTCTTTTTTTTCATTTTAATAAAATTAATAATTACTCTCTCCCCCGGCCCATCATGACACTTATGTATTTAAGGTTGTCCAGCACATATTGACACTTTATATATTTGGCAAAAATTGGTCCCAAATTTGCAGCTCTAAACACATATTAATTCATTAAATAAATAACGAAAAATGATAGTCTGAATATGTTTTTTAGATATTAAGATTATTAAATTTTTACAATTAATTAATCAAATTTAGACATGTCATTGTTTTACTTTAAAATTGATAATATTTATAAAATTGAATTGAAGTTAATTTCATTTTTGATTCGTGCTCTATTTATAATAAAGATGTCGTGTTCAATGTATTAACAAAATTACATTTTTTAATTAAAAAAATAGAATTGTAATTAAAAAATACATTAAAATATTACAAATCTATAATTAGAATTAGGAGTATCTAGTGTATAGCAGGGACGAATTTTTTGGAAGGAGGGAGTTGATTTTTTATTAGAATACATCCATTATAAAGATACATATTAATATTCATAAATTTTGTCTTCAATTTTTGAAATGATTATAATTTATTTATTTATATTTTATTTTTAATGTATAATACTATATCAATATAAAGATTTTTTGTACTGCATATTGTATATGTTATTAACATCATAACTACAGAAATATACCCAAGAAAAATATTATGAAAGAGAAAGAAAAAGGAAGAAACTTATATATTTGTAGAAATTAAAAAAAATATATACAGAGTATATATAATATTACCGATGTGATTTTCTTTTTTGGAGAAAACTACCAAACCAATAATATAGGGATTGTGACTAACACACGTCCTACTACTCTTATATACAAATAACTCCTCAATTGCAATTTAATAACAAAATTGCGACTCTCAAATTGATTTCAAATTAATTGTTGATTTCAAACTCCCTCTTTATATACTACCTCCAACCCATATAAATAGTCTTATTTACTTTTTTAACTTTTTCGGCACGCATTTCTACCGAAACCTAGTACGAGTTTTAAAATATAATTTTGAAATATTATTTTTTTTACGGGATACTATGTGTAATGGGACTACTTTGATAGGTCGGAGGTAGTATATAGATATATATAGATGTAAAAAAAATATAAAGTCACACTTTTTAATGAGTCAAATTTTCTAAAACTGAAAACAAGACTCAATAAAAAAGAGGGGACAATTCAAATTGGAAAGCAATACGTTCTCTGGGACGAAAGAGAAAGAAGAGAATTATCAGAGGAAGCTTTCGTGGACCAGTAGAAGTCAGTACACATTCAACTATTTCCCCCGACGGCGGAGGAGCGAGAAACACAGCATCAAGAAAAATGGAGAAAATACACCACAAAACCTTACCAGTAAACGGCCTGCAGATGCACGTGGCGGAGCTCGGCGAGGGCCCGCTAGTCCTCTTCATCCACGGCTTCCCGGAGCTCTGGTACTCGTGGCGGCACCAGATGGCGTTCATGGCGGCGCGCGGCTACCGCGCCGCGGCGCCGGACATGAGGGGCTACGGCGAAACAACCGGCGCGCCGCTCGAGGACCCGTCGAAGTTCACCTTGATGCACCTGGTGGGCGACCTGATCGCGCTGCTCGACGCCATCGCGCCGAATGAAGACAAGGTGTTTGTTGTTGGGCATGACTGGGGCGCTAACGTGGCTTGGCATCTGTGCATGTACAGGCCTGATAGGGTGAAGGCTTTAGTGGCTCTGAGCGTGCCTTTTGTTCCCAGGAATCCGGAGATGGATGCGGTTGACTCGTTTCGGAAATGGTATGGAGATGATCACTATATCTGCAGGTTTCAGGTGAGGATGGTTTCTTACTTAGTTTTGATTTTTGTTTGGATTCTTGATTTTGCTATTTGGGTGTGAGATTTCTGATATGGGAGTTGATTATTTGCGCTAAAGATGTGATTTTTGGGAGAAGATTTGTGGTTGGTTTGGTTTTTGAATTTCAGTGAGGAAATTAGAAGGATTTGCCTGGTTCAGATAATACAGTTTGCATAATTCTTGAATTTCAGTGAGGAAATTGGAATATTATATTTGATTCTAAGAGTAAGAAGAACGATTTTCATGCTTTTCAAAAATTTTGTGGGACATTGGAATGAAATTGCTTGCTTTAAGTTGTAGTATTTGTTTTCCATTAGTATGATTATTTTCCTCTTGATTTTCCTGCAAGATCCTGATGTAGTTCACTTCTCTTTCTTTGTAGGTCAAGTTATTGATTGGATTATAGAACATTGATTCATTTGTTGGACTGTGCTTGTATGATTTGATTGGAGCTTGTTTGAGTGGATTTGATTTTACATGTTCAAAATTCTAACCTTTTTCTCTCTTTTTTTTTTTTATATCCTTAGTACACCCATCCTCAAGTCATGTATCTTTCTTGAGGAAAAATATTTCTGATCTTGGGGCAAGTTTGAGAAGAAAATAAAGCTATTTCCAAGCATTTTGATGGCCATGGTTCTGTAAATCATTGTAGGATCAGACATAATTTCAGCTGGATACATTTGAATTTAGGACAACTAATTATGGGGGCATATTCTCAATTTCTTTTTTTGCAGGAACCTGGTGATATAGAAGCTGAGTTTGAGAAAGTTGGCACTAAGGAAGTTCTCAAGAACTTGCTTTCGTATCGTGATCCTGTTCCACTTTTCTTCCCTAAGGGTAAAGGATTTACCTATTCTATTGATAGGGCATCTTGGTTGAAAGAAGAGGATCTGGATTATTATGTTAGTAAATTCGAAAAGACCGGTTTCACTGGAGGAGTGAATTACTATCGAGTATTTGGCTTGTGAGTATTCCTTATCTCCGCTGATTTTTCTAATTTAAACTATTTTTGTATGCCCTTCATCACTTCACTGAAAATTGCATTAGGTATCATTTTATGGTACTGCTCTTGACTTAGGAGTGCAGTTGAAGTGAGCTGAGCTAATGAGTTTCATTAAACGAGCTCGTGTGATTTTATGAAGCTGCCATGTCTAAGTGGCTTGGTTTATTTACAGCCCTATCTGGACTGAGATATGTAATTCTGAAACGAATAATATTTAATTTACAGGAACTGGGAACTGACCGCTCCCTGGTCTGGAGCTGGAGTAACAGCTCCATCGAAGTTTATCACTGGGGAATTGGACCTTGGCTATCATATTCATGGCGTCAAAGATTTCATACATGGTGGCGGACTCAAGAAATTCGTGCCAATGTTGGAGGATGTAGTCGTGCTCGAAGGTGCAGCTCATTTTGTGAATCAAGAAATGCCAGATGAGATCAATGAACATATTTATGATTTTATTAAGAAGTTCTAGGTAAAGTTCTTCTTCTCCTCCTCCTACTAATAAAAAGATTGAATAATGTAGCTTGGCATTTGTTGTTCGAATTAATAAATTCATGGTATGTAAATCCAACTATCATTATAATTATTGTTGTAGCTTAGTGGTGTTCCTGGCGTAATTGCTTGCTCTAGTCTTGTAGATTAAGGTTCTGAGCTAGGGTTGGGATATATAAATTTTGTTAATTAATTACATGCTGAAAAACACCGTAAAATAACAAGCTGGAATTAATGAAATGTTCAGAAAGATCATAACTTGGAATGTGATAACAGAAATTTAATTGCTTTTTATCCCAATAATACATTCTAGATCAAGATAAGTTCATCCATAAATAGAGATAGAGATAGTGAGCTAAATTAACACTGAATTAAAAAAAAAATGAAAATGTTAACATGTTCATCCATATATTGATGTTGGGATTTTTATGAAAACCAATTTATGGCCTTATTTGTGAACTGATAGTATAGTACCATGACTGCTAATATTTTAATCGACATAGGATTAATTGTTAACAGTAGGAAAATGCATCCATTGACTCTGATCATCCAGTAAACAGTAAAGTATTCTGAACAAGATTGAAAAGATGTTTTTGAAAATTCATATATGAACATAAGAAGTTTATCACATACAGAAATGTAATGCATGTAGGGAGGGTCAGTCCGATGACTACGTATCGACTATCGATTATATGAAGTTGGAGGCTGTAGTCTTGGAGCTCAACTTGCTGAAACTCTTGTATCCGTCTTGCTGATTCCACAACGGAAGCACTGCTATCTTCTATCTCAATCAACTGGAGCGACGTTATCTCCCCGATGGCACTGGGGATTTCCTCTAGCACACGACAATCTTTTATAAAGAGGTGGTGGAGCCTAGGCAGGCCCGGTCTTGGCAGCAGGCCCAGGCCTAGGGCCCAATATTTTTGGGGGCCCAAATTTTATTTTTTTTAGTTTTAGTATTATGTATATATAAATTATATTAATATCTTCTGACTTCTATTCTTCTTCTACACGACTACGCGCTAATTAGATATAGAAACAGAGCATTATGCACACGCAAGAGGCAAGAATCAAAAAGCCAAAAACAACAATTTTATCTTGACAAAGGAGTTCTCAAGTTCAATTTCGGTTAGTTCTTCTACTTCTACATAGCAATTTTTAGTTTTTAATTGATTTAGTACTCACATGTTGTATATGGGAATTTGGGAATTCAAAATTGATTCAATTGAATTATTGAAATATTCGATAATTTAATTTATTAACTTTTTTTTTTAAAATCTAAATGCTCATGAATCATGATTTGTTGATAATATGATTTTATGAATTTTTAACTTACATGGCAAAGAGTATTAGATTAGGAATCTAGGATATGTGATGAACATAATAATTTATTCATATAAGTATCTTTTAATACATGGCACTGCAGTTTTATTTTGATGAATTATTGAAGCCTCCTAATTTATGAATTATAAAAGTATTGTAATTGATTTATTGTGATAGAAGATGCCTCCTAAGCAAATGTCTGGTGCTCAAAAGAGAAAAAGGAAGCAAAGAGAGGATCAAGTAGTTTTAAGTCAAGCAGGAGATATTGATAAATATTTTAAGTTTAGCAGCAAAAAAGAATCACATGAAGATGAAGCTTTAGCACTGGATGATGAGCATCTTATTGAAGAGGATGAAGAAGAGAAAGTAGTTGAACATCTTGAATCACAACCAAATGAAGATGAGGAAGTTGTTGAACAAGTTATGCCAGTATGCTCAACTCATGATACAAATTTTCTTTTGCAAGATCCTGCAAATTGGAAAAATATTGATTCAAAGATGAGAGATTATCTAGTTGAAACAGGTCCACAAAGGATTGATGGCATAGTATATCCCGTCAATGAGAAAGGTAGACACTTTGATTCATCACAGTATACAAGGATTTTGCCAAATGGACAAAAAGATAACAGGAGATGGCTAGTTTATTCAGTTTCTTTGGATCGTATCTTTTGCTTCTATTGCAAGTTGTTTGTAACTGAACACACATTGAATAAGATTGGAGTTCTAGCTGGTGTTGGATTTTGTGACTGGAAAAATATGCACTATCGTCTCAAGAGCCATGAGGGAAGTAAAGAGCATATTCATTGTGTGACTAGCTGGAAAGAATTGGAAGATCGGCTTGGGAACAAAGAGACAATAGATGAAAGTGTACAGCTACAAATCGACAAGGAAAAAGAACACTTGAAAAAGGTGTTGAGAAGAATAATTATAATTGTGAAGAGACTTGCAAAAAATAGTCTGCCTTTTCGAGGAGATAATGAGAAGCTCTTTGTCGAGAACAATGGTCTCTTTCTGCAGATGATAGAGATGATGGTTGAGGTTGATCCAGTACTAGAAGAGCATCTTCGCCGTGCTCAAACACGTGAAATACAATATACATATCTGAGCTCCAAGATTCAAAATGAATTCATCCAACTCTTAGCAAATGAAGTCAGGAGTGCAATCATAAAAATGGTGAAACATGCAAAATATTATTCGATTTTACTTGATTGTACTCCAGATGCCAGCCATGAGGAGCAAATGTCTTTAGTTATACGGTGTGTGGATGATTCCACAGACTCGCCAACTTTAGAAGAATTTTGGATTCATTTTTTAAAGGTGGACGATACTTCTGGACTCGGACTTTCGACAGAGCTTATAGATATACTTCAAAAACTTGATCTTGATATAGATGATATGAGAGGTCAAGGGTATGACAATGGAGCAAACATGAGTGGAAGACATAAAGGAGTTCAAAGAAGATTGCTTGAGTTGAACCCCAGAGCTTTTTATACACCATGTGGCTGTCATAGTCTCAATTTAACACTATGTGATATGGCAAATAGTTGCAGAAAAGCTAGAAGCTTCTTTTGGAGTGATACAACGTGTCTACACACTATTCTCTTCCTCTACAAAGCGGTGGAAAATCTTTAAAGAACATGTTGTGGGACTCACAGTTAAACCATTATCACAAACTCGTTGGGAAAGCCATGTTGAAAGTGTTAAGGCTATAAAAGAGCAAACCGTGCAAATTCGAGATGCTCTACTCTTTCTAGCTGAGACAAGTGAAGATCCAAAAACTCAAAGTGATGTTGAAACCTTAGCAACTCATGAGATCAATAGTTTTGAGTTTTTGCTTGGAATGGTGATTTGGTATAGGATGTTACAAGTAATCAAGAAAGTGAGCAAAAATCTCCAATCTGAGGAGGTCGATATTGAAATTGCTATTACACTTTTGCGAGGACTCATTGTCTTTTTTGATGACTTTAGAGAGCATGAGTTTCAGAGTGCCATGGATGAAGCTAAAGTAATGGCTAGTGAGCTTGGTGTTGAAGCTACTTTTCTAGAAAAACGCATCATTCGTAGAAAGAAACAATATGTTGAAAGTGGTAGTGATGAGGCCAAACAATCACCTGAGGAATCTTTCAGAGTCGATTATTTCCTCTACATAGTCGATCAAGCACGATCCTCACTCCAAGAACGGTTTGAGAAATTTAAGGAATATGAACACATTTTTGGATTTTTGTTGAATGTGGAAAAGTTGAAGACTGAGCCACGAGAGAGTTTGTTGAAGTCTTGTATAAATCTTGAGCGATATTTGAAGCATAATGGGAATGCAGACATAATTGGAGATGATTTGTGCACATAATTGTTATGCTTGCAGGCGTATTTTTCAAAAGAAAAGTCGAGAGCAATAGATGTCATGTGGTATTTCAAGAAGATGAATTGCTTTCCAAATGCTTATATTTCCTACAAGATTTTATTAACCATACCGGTTACAGTTGCATCAGCTGATAGATCTTTCTCAAAATTGAAGCTGATCAAGACCTATTTGCGATCCACTATGTTACAAGACAGGTTGAATGGGTTGGCTATGCTATCAATTGAAAGAAAAATGGTTGATGAGTTAGATTATACAGATTTGATACAGACTTTTGCATCTAAAACCGCGAGGCGTGTTATGTTGAGATAAGGTAAGAATTTTTTTCCCTACTACAACGAATTATTATTATATCTTTTATTATTATTTTTTTTATATTTTTTTTTCGTTACTAAAGGGCCTAATTTTTTGTTTTCGCCTAGGGCCCTGGGGAGTATAGGACCGGCCCTGAGCCTAGGGAAGTTAGTCTCGTCGACTCTCCAATGGTTCAGATACAAGCTTTTGAGCTGCAAGACTTGCAGTGACATAAATTTTTGTCCCTCTGCTGCCTCCCACTCTTCAACTTTTGTCCTCCCCTTCTCACTTGTGAACTCGCATTTCCTTATCTTGAGCACCTCCAAATTCAGCAGCGCGCACACTGCTGTCAAGACCCTAGGAGTAATTCAAGTACCAAGTCAGATTATCGTTGGAGGGGAGGACATTTATGGTCCTTGCTGTTTGAGGGGAGGATTTGTTAGTACAATCAGCAAGTCTCACATCTGAAATATAAGGTATATATACCTTGTATATAAAGGGGAGCACCACCTACACTAGTACGGGGCCTTTTGGGAAGGAACCCAAAAACAAAACCGGCGGGCTTGGCCCAAAACGGACAATATCAACTAGTGTGGTTCGGTGGTCCGTCTGGCAGTCCATAACAAGCAAGTTAGATTCTTGGCAAGTGATTCCATCTCTTCACCCATTTCAGCGAGCCATTTAGCGGACTCACTCCCTGAAACAGCTTCTTTATATGTGGATGGTTCACTTGCAGATGGTTCATCCTCCACATCTTCAGCAACCTATAGTGCATAGGTCACCATATCCTCAAAACCGTACCTCAACGGAGGTTTCACACATGTTCTCCTAGCTCTGTCAACAGCAATGCTTCTTTGACGAGCTTCTCGATGAACATCTGAACTAGAAGTTTCAACAGTAGTGTGTTGATCTTGATCTTCTCCACCTTGGAGTTGTGATTCACTCTCATTGTGAGTGACTTGCAGCTCCACCTATTTATCAACACTACTAGAATTCTCTGCACCAATAGACTTTACAACAAAGTTAAGCATAAAATTTTCATCAAATATCACATTCCGACTGAGAATAATTATATTCTCTGAAGGTGACCAGATCCTATAATCCTTAACTCCATCCCCGTAACCGACAAATACACCCTTCTTAGCTCTCAGTTCTAATTTATCCTCACTCACATGATAGTAAACAGTACAACCAAAAACTCTCAACAAAGAATAATCTGCAGGTTTATTTGACCATACCTCGTAAGGTGTCTTGCAGCCAATGCCAGGGTGAGGTCCACGATTGATCAGATAACATGCCGTGTTTACTGCTTCTGCCCAAAACCTTCTAGTCAAACCAGCATGAAAGAGCATGCATCTCGCTCTTTCCAGCAGTGTTTGATTCATGCGTTTTGCCACACCATTCTGTTGCAGTGTATCTCTAATGGTGCGGTGTTGAACAATCCCTTCGTTCTTGCAGAACTCATTGAACTCAGACGAACAAAATTCCAGACCATTATCAGTTCTCAATCGCTTGATCTTCTTCCTTGTTTGATTCTCTATCAAAACGTCCCACTGCTTGAACCTCTTGAACGCTTCACATTTATGCTTCATCATGATCACCCAAGTCATCCTCGAGTAGTCATCAATCATCGACACAAAATACCTGTGACCTCCAATAGATTCAACACGTGAGGGACCCCAACAATCCATATGAATGTAGTCAAGCGTCCCCTTGGTCCGATGAACACCCTTCTTTGGGAACTTACTGCGATGAAGCTTCCCAAATACACAGTGTTCGCAGAATTCAAGATTATGTACCTTATGCCCAGAAAAAAAAAATCTCGCTTTGACATAATATGCATCCCTTTTTCTCCCATATGACCAAGCCTCATATGCCATAGCTTTGTTATATCCTTGGTTGGAACCTCGGATGATGCAACATCAGCAGAACTTGCCACGATGGAACCTCTCAGAATATACAAGGTACCACGTTCTAAGCCTGTCAGAACCACCTTTGATCCTTTCAGAATGTTCATTACTTCACCTTCACCTCTGAAACTGAAACCCTTACTGTCAAGAGTACTCAATGATATCAGATTCTTCATCATCTGTGGAACATGCCTGACATCGTTCAAGGTGCAGAATACCTCATCATGCATCCTTATCCTGATCGAGCCAATTCCAACCACCTTGCAGACATCACTGTTGGCCATTGAAACGTTGCCTCCATCTATCTGCTTGTACGTTGTGAAATACTCCATGTGAGGACAGAGATGGTATGATGCTCCTGAATCAAGAATCCACACATCATTACGATATGGCTGTTCATCCGCAACCAATACCACATCTTCTTCAGAATTTGTATCCTCAGCTTCTGCCACAGTTGCAGAACCGTCGGCACATTCTTTCTTGTCTGGATTCTTCTTCTTCTTAGGACAATCAAACTTCCAATGCCCTGATTCTTTACAGTAGTTGCAGATGTCATCGGGCTTAGGACCTCTTGAACCTTTAGAGTTCAACTTCTTCTTTCCAGATTTCTTCTGTCCCTTACCTGTAACGGATAATCCCGATGCCTGGTTTTCTGTGGCAGAACCAGTTGCCTGTTGACGATCTTCTCTGATGTGGAGAGCAGATCGAACATCTTCCAGAGACAGAGTTTCTTTCCTAGTCATAAAAGACTCAACAAAGTTTTCGTAAGACTCAGGCAAAGAAACTAGCAGAATTAAAGCAGCATCTGCATCTTCTACTTTAACATTAACATTACGCAGATCTAGCAAAATTTTATTCAATTTTTTTAGATGACCCCGAAGGGGTGTACCTTCCTGCACGCGTAATCGGAATAGACGCTGCTTCAAGAGCAACTTATTGGTTAGAGACTTCGTCATGTAGAGATTCTCCAACTTCGTCCAGAGGGTAGCAGCAGTCTTCTGATCAACAACTTCGATGATAACATCGTTAGAGAGGCACAACATGATTGTCGAGTGGGCCTTTTCTTCTAGGGTTTTCCACTCTTCATCCTTCTTGTCTGCCTTCTTCGCTTTTTCAGTTAGCGGTGCCCACAATCTCTGTTGCTTCAGCAACGATCGCATCTTGATCTGCCATAAGCTAAAGTTATTATTCATGTTGAATTTGTCAACCTTCACGTTTAAAGCAGACGACATCTTCGATTGACTCACAAAAATCCTAGCAGTGCGGCTTCTTTGCTTTTTCAGTTAGCGGCGCCCACAATCTCTGTTGCTTTAGCAACGATCACATCTTGATCTGCCATAAGCCAAAGCTATTCCTCTTGTTGAATTTGTCAACCTTCACATTTAAAGCAGACGACATCTTCGATTAACTCACAGAAATCCTAACAGTGCAGAATTCAGAACCCTAATCGAAAGACCAGACCAGTTTGTTATGACGGAATAGAGTAATTAAACCCTAATCGAAAGACCAGGCCAGTTTGTTATGACGGAATTGGGTAATTAACGTTGTGTTGGCAGAGTTTTGTGCCTACTTCTAGTTGATATTGTCCGCTTTGGGCCAAGCCCGCACGGTTTTGTTTTTGGGTTTCTTCCTAAAAGACTTCATACTAGTGTGGGTGGTGCTCCCCTCTATATACAAAGTATATCTACCTTATATTTCAGATGTGAGACTTGCTGATTGTACTAACATATTTGAGTCGGGATTTGTTGTGATCAAGAATCCAGTGCTTTTGTTCAGGATTCAAGATTCGTTCAAGAATGGTGATGAGGGGTTGAAGATTATAGGCCATACTCTCTGATTTCTCTTTCTTTTTTCTCACTCATAAACAGAGGAAGAAGGCTTATACCAATCACAAGAATGATCCAATCTATACAACAAGTTTACTGCAACTAACTTGTTCTTTGGATCAAACTTAGGTTGTGTTTGGTAAAAAGTTAGGATTAGATAAGATTAATAAACATGAGATTGTTTGTATGAATAGAAAGTGAGATAAGTAATTTATATTTGTGTTTGGCAGGTAAGACTAAAAAGTAAGATAAGTTAAATGAGTGTTTGGTATCAAAGCTAAAACTCAAGATTAAATTGTAAATTTACAAAAATAACCTTATATTTTTTTTATCTAATACAAAACCTAATAATTTCCTATTTTGTTTTTGTAATTTTCTATTTTTTAATATTATCTATTTTTTATTTTGTAATCTAATTTAAATTTTTATTTACATATTTGTTTTTTTTATTTTGTAATCTGTTTTTACAAAAATAACCTTATAATTTTATCTAAAGACAAAAATATCTCTAAGATACAAAACCTAACACTTCCTTATTTTGTATGTAATCTATTTTTTTGTTATTCATTTTTTTATTTATTTTGTAAACTATTTTAATTTTTCCTTTACATATCTATTTTTTTTTCTATTTTGTAATCTAATTTAATTCTTTTATTTATATATCATTAAATACTATTTATATAAATAAACTTAAGACATTATGGCAATTTCAAGAAAAAAAAGGTAAAATGTACTAAATAAAAAAAATCTGGAAATCCCAAGAAAGAAGAAAGAAAGAAAGAAATCTTCTCAATTCATATATTAACATATACTGTTCCATAAATGAGGGCAAATGGGGAAATGAGTTTGTTATCTAGGTTACTATTTGGCTTGGGATAAATAATCCGATCAAAAAGGCAGGATTAATTAACAAGAGAGAATAGTGAAATAGCATAGGGCCTTCTCCTAATAACGGGCCCCCGAGAAAATTTATTTTGCTACCAAACATTTAGATAACTTCAGTTAATTAATTTATCTTGCTTTATCTCTACTACCAAACACACCCTTAGGCTGCTCACTGCTGACTCTGAGCAAATAATAAAAAATTTCTCAATCATTACAAGTATGAAATTGACCACGTGGCTTTAAATATATTAGGGTGGTTATAGATTCCATTATATGCCCTGAACCTGTGAAGGGTTTGGCATCATTTATACTTCTTTTGTATGTTTCTATTCAAAAGTTGTCAGAATTAGCTAGGATATTGACATAGAGAGATATTATTCCCGTTTTGCTCCATTAGTTTCATAAATTGAATATATAGTAATATAAGGTATAAAATATTACTTCGAAATTAATAAAGCGGGACACGAGTAGTAGTATCTTTGCATATTGTTGGGAAAATCCTATTTTAATCTCCTCAATATTTCTATTTTTCGGTATTAGACCTTCCAACTTTGTGTTATTTCGAATTTATCATCTTATGGCGAGTTTGAGTTAAAGAGGATTTCATGCTCTATATTTTTTATTATATTGTAACACATGTATATATAAGTTTTAATTACTTAAATATAATCACTTATCGAGCTTGTTCACGAGCTTTCGAAAAGAATACCGTGTTGCTCAAGCTCGACTTGTTTTAGCTAACGAAATTCATTAAATGAACTCGAACGAATTTTTTACAAGTCGAGTTTCGAATAGTTTTGGTTATATACACCCCTAAATTTTGGTACCTTATCCTAAAACGACATTTTAGGAGTTGAGTAAATGCTTATAGGCAACCCGCCTTTTTCTTTTCTTTTTTAAGAGTTGCGCCAACGACAACCTTTTGCTTAGAAAGCAAATAAACCTATCACACATTCAATCACTTGAAAAGTCCGCCTTTTGTAAATAACGAACATTCACATTGAATGTGTATTTCTGACTTTAGTTATTAGCCTTTTTTTTTAACTACATTTTTAAATTAAGGACTTTCCGTAATTTTACAAATTCAGTAGAGAATTTTTAAAAATAAAATTAGAAATTAAAGAAAAAAAGAAGTAGTTTTAGCTCATTCTATATGAAAGTCCAAAGAAGACATTCCATTTATTTAGAGAACTGAGAAATTAAAATCAAATTACGAATTAAAAATCAATGAAAATAGTACTATCATTTTATATAATTTCGTCGTTTTTCCTTTGTGCTTTGTTCTATATCTTTGGCTTTATTCACATTTAGGATCTACTACTATAATTTTGTGGATCAACAACTTCCGATTGTCTTTGTCTTGAGTAGAATCTTATTGTATAATCTTGAGTAGAATCTTGAGTATAATAGATTTAAATCTCTAACAACGCTTATCTATTATTCTATTATAAAAGAGGCAATTCTTACGACTTTTGTTTTTACACTTTTATTTATCTTCTCAATTTTCCAAAAACATAAGTCATCTCAAGAATCTATTGTTTCCTAAGTGTTATATCATAAAACTCACAATAATAAATACATAAATAGTGAGATATAACAAAAATTATATTTTTTAAACATATTTTTCAAAATTAATAAAAAAATTTATCTACGTGCGACTCATGTTATCTCTGCTAGTTATTATAAAATGAATGATGAATTTTAATAAATATGTCATGTTATTATAAATAAATTAATAAATAATGTACTACTTATAAGAAACAATTGATATTTTAAATATAAATTTGAAAAGCTTGTGGGAGCTCGATAAAGCTCGAGAGTTTCAAAGTACTCAAAAAGTATAGCTCAAAGCTCGAAACACAACAGCAAGAAAAAATGGAGAAAATACAGCACAAAACCTTACCAGTGAACGGCCTGCAGATGCACGTGGCGGAACTCGGCGAGGGCCCACTAGTCCTCTTCATCCACGGCTTCCCGGAGCTCTGGTACTCGTGGCGGCACCAGATGGCGTTCTTGGCGGCACGCGGCTACCGCGCTGCGGCGCCGGATATGAGGGGCTACGGCGACACCACCGGCGCGCCGCTCGAGGACCCGTCGAAGTTCACCCAGATGCACCTGGTGGGCGACCTGGTCGCGCTGCTCGACGCCATCGCGCCGAATGAAGACAAGGTGTTTGTTGTCGGGCATGACTGGGGCGCTTACGTGGCTTGGCACCTGTGTATGTATAGGCCTGATAGGGTGAAGGCTTTGGTGGCTTTGAGCGTGCCCTTTAGACCCAGGAATCCGGCGATGAATGCGGTTGACTCGTTTCGGAAATTGTACGGAGATGATCACTATGTCTGCAGGTTTCAGGTGGTGATGGTTTCTTACTTACTTTCACTTTCACTTTTGCTTAGATTCTTGATTTTACAATTGGGTTGTGATATTTATGATTTGGATGTTGATTGTTTGCGCTAAAGATGTGATTTTTGGGAGACGATTTGTGGTTGGTTTGGTTCTTGAATTTCAGTGAGAAAATTAGAATGATTTGCTTGGTTTAGATAGTAAACAGTTTGCATAATTCTTGAATTTCAGTGAGGAAAATAGAAGTGCTTTTTGAAATTTTTGTGGAACATTGGAATGAAATTGCTTGCTACTTGCTTCAAGTTGTAGTGTTTGTTCTCAAGTCATTGAGTACATGTTTTTAGAGTGTATTCTTTCTTGAGGAAAATAATTCTGATCTTGGGGCAAGTTTGAGAAGAAAATAAAGCTTTGATGTCCATGGTTCTGTAAATCATTGTAGGAATATTCGTCATGATTCCAGCTGAATACTTTTGAATATAGGTCAGCTGATTATAGGGACATATTCTCATTTTCTTTTTGCAGGAACCTGGTGACATAGAAGCCGAGTTTGAGAAAGTTGGCACTCAGGAAGTTCTCAAGAACTTGCTTTCGCTTCGTGATCCTGTTCCATTTTTCTTCCCCAAGGGTAAAGGATTTACCTGTTCTATCGATAGGGCACCTTGGTTGAAAGAAGAGGATCTTGATTATTATGTTAGCAAATTCGAAAAGACCGGTTTTACCGGAGGAGTGAATTACTATCGTGCACTTGGCTTGTGAGTGTTCCTTATCTCTGATTTTTCTAATTTTAACTAATTTTTAATGCTCTTCATCACTTAGCTGAAAATTGATTTAGGTATCTTTATATGGTACTGCTCTTGAATTGTGCTGAGCTAATGAGCTTCGTTAAACAAGCTCATGTGATCTTTTTATCAAGCAGCCAATGTCTAAGCGGTTCAGTTATATACAGCCCTATCTAGACAGAGATACGTAATTTTGAAACTAATTATATTTAATTTACAGTGACTGGGAACTAAATGCGCCCTGGTCTGGAGCTGGAGTAACAGTTCCATCAAAGTTTATCACAGGGGAATTGGACCTTGGCTATCATATTCATGGCGCCAAAGATTTCATACATGGAGGCGGACTCAAGAAATTCGTTCCATTGTTGCAGGATGTAGTCGTGCTCGAAGGTGCAGCTCATTTTGTGAATTTAGAACGGCCAGATGAGATCAATGAACATATTTATGATTTTATTAAGAAGTTCTAGGTAAAGTTCTTCTTCTCCTCCTCCTACTAATAAAAAGATTGAATAATGTAGCTTGGCATTTGTTGTTCGAATTAATAAATTCATGGTATGTAAATCCAACTATCATTATAATTATTGTTGTATAATACTCCCTCCGTTTTTTTTCTGAAGTGACCTAATTATATTCAATATGTGAGGTATAAAATATACACGTAGCCACGTAGGCCACTTCAAAAAAAAAAAAAAAAAAAAAACCGAGGGAGTAGTCGTGTTCCTGGCCTAAATTTCTCTCTAGTCTTGTAGATGAAGGTTCTGAGCATAGGGTTGGGATATATAAATTGTGTTAATTAATTGCATGCTGAAAAACTCAGTAAAATAACAAGCTGGAACTGATGAAATGTTTCGAAAAGAACATAACTTGGAATATGATAACAGAAATTTAAGGGCTTTTAGTCCCAATAGCACATTCTAGATCAAGATAAATAAAATAAAAATAGGTTGCTAGTTAAATAGGTTGAAAAGGCCGGCCCATTCAATATTCTCAACATTAAAAAAATTAAAAATCTTAATTCTTTGTTTCAAAGTGATTAATGTGTGATGGCTACCTTAGGTGGCTATTTTATTCTTAGTGGATCAAACTATACATAGTATATTATGTGTACTTGCAATTTTAATTTATTACAATCAGATTAGACTCAAGACAAAGACAATAAGAAGTTGTTGATCCACTAAATTATAGTAGATCCAAAGATATAGAACAAAGCACAAAGGAATAACGACGAGATTATATAAAATGATAGTGCTATTTTCATTGATTTTTGATTCGTAATTTTATTTTAATTCCTCAGTTCTAGATAAACGGAATATCTTCTTTGGACATTCTCCTGATATATTGTGCTAAAACTACTCTTTTTTTCCTTTTCTTTTTTTTATTTTATTTTATTTATAAAAAAATTTCTACGAAAACCCCACATTAATTAATATATATATATATATATATATATATGGAATGGTTCACGTGCAAATAAATCCTAGTGTGAAAAATAAGAATTATGCTTAAAGCTATACAAAATCATACTTACAGCTATACAAAATTATACTTATGGTATATAATTGTGCTTATGGCTTATTTTGTGCTTACTAGTAGGGATTACGTGTGTTGCACGTATAATGAATTAAATATGTATGAATATCAAAAAAGACTAACAAAATTGCAAAATTATAATTTCTTGATTACTTTCAACAAATTAATAAGACTAAGTGTTAATAGTATATACTTACAATAAAAACATATCCACGTGTTACTTATATATTCTATCTTGTGAACAATTTTTGAATTTGTGTATCAATCTTTTTTTTTTCTTCCAACTATAAGGTGGATAAATTTATCCATCTATTTTATAGCCCGTTAATTCAATAAAATAATATTTGTCTATATATTTAATTTAATTCGATAGCTTATTTAAAATCGCATTAATTAAACTCTTCATTCGATAAAATTGTTTGAGTAGAACTTTGGATTATATAATGTCCATAATAACAAAAGAAAAACATCATACATCCATAGACCTAATTAAAAATGACTTTTAATTAAGTTACTTTTAATTAATAATATACACAATTTAATTAACAAATTATTATTATTAAACTAATACTATAAGATAACTAAAAATATTTAAGCATAAAAGTGCGGTTGATAACCTACGACTCTTGGAGATTAAAAAAAAACTACGACTCTTGGAAACGATCTTGCACTTGAGTGCATAGTGCATGTATTTTACTTAAAAAAAATTCACGAATCATAAATTAATTACATTAATATCTATTAATACATTTTCGTTGGGATATCTAAACTGATTAAAAAGAAAACATATATGTGAACCGGGTTCATTATTGATGCTATAAAACCAAGTTCATTATTAAAGCGCAACTCAGTTGGTAAGACGTTTCTCCTCCAACCAAGAGGTCGAGGGTTCGAGTCACCTCGGGTGTGTGAGTGTGTGTGTGTTGTGTTTGTCTGATAAAAAAAAAAAATAGTATATTATACTATAAAATTAAACAATAGCCCTTACATTAGTTAAGAAAATAGTCGGGGTGATAGTTGGTAATTAAAATATACTTTGTGAGAATAAACTAATTTACAGTAGTAAAATTTCCCACGATTTATTATAAAAAATAACTGTTAAATTTTTTTTTGTTTGGATCACACAAAGTGATACCACCATGGCAACATGCATTATAACCGTATTTGATCATCAAAGCTACAAATAAGAATTACATTAATTATGTTGGATATATTTATAAAGGAGTAAGAGTTACGATAGAACTAAACTACGAATACAATTATAATTATAAGTGATTATTCATTTTATAATAAATACTAATATAATTAAGCTACACGTATATCTTTGTATTCTTAAAATAGAATTATAATAGGGACAAAATAGGCAAATCAAAATTTGTAAAATAAGACACTTTTATAATAGGGTATAGATAAGCACAAAATGTACCATAAGCATAATTTTATATAGCTTTAAGCATAATTATGTATAGCTTTAAGCATAATTCGCACTTCTCACACTAAGATTTAAATCTATATGAACTAAACTCTCTCTCTCTATATATATATATATATATATACACACGTTCCATGTGAATTTCCTTTATTTATAAAATACGAATAACTAAAATTACGCGTTCGATGTGAATCTTCGTTATTTACAATTTACAAAGGCGGAGTTTTCATATTAATTGAATGTGTGATGAGTTTATATATTTTCTAAGTAAAAGTTTGTAGTTGGCGCAACTGTTAAAAAAGAAAAGAAAAAGGGCGGGTTCCCTCGAAGCATTTACTCAACTCCTATATGTAGTTTTAGGAAAAGGTACCAAAATTACCCTTATTTAAGATTCTCTTATTTAATTATTTCAAAAGCATTATCTTCTCATTTCTTCTTTTTCAACAAGACGAAGAGTTTCTCATCTTATTTCAACAAAATAATAATTGTATCATAATGATAAATTATCGTTAATTAAGGCTAACCTGGGAGGGAATTTTTCATATATGAATAAACGAGTAAATCTACCCCTTGTCCCACAATATGTATAATTTCATTTTATTATTTTATACAGTATTTTTTATATATTCAACAAGTGCGATATATTTATTAGGACGGAGGGAGTATATGTAAATGGCATAAGCTCTCTCATACATACCGTTGACACATTTAATATGCTTACGACTAATGTAATAGGATCACGGTAATTATTTTTTCACTTATAGTTTATTTTTTTTTTAATAATATTAACTGTTAATGTTTGTTTTAGCAAGTTTTATTTTTAGAATATATATATATATATATATATATATATATATATATATAATATATTTTCTTTAAATATACCTTCGTTAGCTATTACATATTAAAAATGTGCATACACAGTGAATACGAAAGTATTCATCATTTCATCTACTATACATATGTGTTTGCTTTTTATAGACCTATTTAGAGGGATAAAAGGTGATAATAAAATGTATACTACTGTATTATACATTTAAAACAGATTGAGAGACTCACATATCATGGTTAATTTAAGTGATAATAGATTTATTATTTGTAAATAGATAGATAAAATATGAAATATTTAAATTGACTTTACATTTTTATTAGGAAATGATATGTGTGGTAGAGAACTAGTATTTTTTTCAAAGTGATAAGATTTGGTACTGTATAAAATTATTATGTAATTTTTTTAAGTATAATATTATACCACATTCTAAGGGCTGCCTAATATAATATTTTATACATCAAAATAAGTAAATATAAAGTGATAAAAAAAATTATAACATTTTACATAAAAGTAAACGAATCATTCCAGCAAAATACTAAATCGAAAATGATAGAAACATTTTACCAAAATCAGAAGAATTAAAAAATTACTATTTCCTCCGTCCTCCATTTACTGACCCTGTTGATTTTTTAAATTATTTTAAAGCTTTGTGATGATAGATTTAAAATCAAATTTTTCGAGTTTAATTTTTTTTAGAAGATATTATCGTATAAAAAAAATTAATCTCTAAAATCACCTAAAAAGTTAACAGGGTCATTAAATGGAAAACATGGACATTAAATGGAAGACAGACGGAGTATTATAATTGAAAAGAAATACTACTATTAGGCTGCGTTTGGTAATCATCTCAAGATGAAGAATGATGATTCATCTCAAGATGACTCATATGAATAGTGTCAAGATGAATCATTCATCTCACCATTTGGTAGCAAAAAATTCAGACCCGGATGATATCATATTGTGTTTGGTACAAATTGCAAAACTCTAGATTAAAATTTAAATTGACTATTTTACCCTTATTAAATACCCCTACCGATTTCACTTTTTATCATTGAGATTAAATAGTACCCTTTATTATTTATTATTTATTACTCTGTATTATTATTATTATTATTATTATTATTATTATTATTATTATTATTATTATTATTATATTGTTGAGTTATTATTTTTATTATTCTTGTTATTATTATAATTATTACTATTATTGTTATTATTTATTATTATTATTAATATATTTATTATTATTATTATTATTATTATTATTATTATTATTATTATTATTATTATATTGTTAAGTTATTATTTTTATTATTCTTGTTATTATTATAATTATTACTATTATTGTTATTATTATTTATTATTATTATTATTATATTTATTATTATTATTATTCTTGTTATTATTATAATTATTACTATTATTATTATTAAATTATTATTATTATTTATTATTATTATTACTATTATTATAATTGTTACTATTACTATTACTATTATTATTATTATTATTATTATTATTATTATTATTATTATTATTTTATTAAATTATTAATATTTATTATTATTATTATTATTATTATTATTATTATTACTACTATTATTGATATTATTTATTTATTATTATGATTATTTTATTACATTAATATTATTATTTTATTACATTATTATTATTATTGATTTATTATTATTATTATTACTATTATTGTTATTATTTATTTATTTATTATTATTATTATTTTATTACATTATTATTATTATTATTTTATTATATTATTATTATTATTATTATTATTTGAAATCGTATAAATACATAAGGGTAAAATGGTAAGAGAGAGAAAATATTGTGTTACTGTTTGAATGAGTTCACCTCATCCGACCAAAAACGTGAGATGACTAAACAAGGCGGAACAGTGAAATATCAACGGGCCTTGTATTCATCTCGGGCCCTCCAGTTTATTTTAGTTGGTTACCAAACAGTGAGATGAACCAAGATGATCTCTCTCATCTTGGTTCATCTTGGTTCATCTTCTTTACCAAACACACCCTTAGACTTTAAAGAGTAAGCTTTCTTTCGTGGACTACAAAGATTCAGTACTCTTCCAACTCTATCCACCGACGGCGGAGGAGCGAGAAAGACAGCAGCAAGAAAAATGGAGAAAATACAGCACAAAACCGTACCCGTAAACGGCCTGCAGATGCACGTGGCGGAGCTCGGCGAGGGCCCGCTAGTCCTCTTCATCCACGGCTTCCCGGAGCTCTGGTACTCTTGGCGCCACCAGATGGCGTTCATGGCGGCACGCGGCTACCGCGCGGCGGCGCCGGACATGAGGGGCTACGGCGAAACCACCGGCGCACCGCTCGAGGACCCGTCGAAGTTCACCGTGATGCACCTGGTGGGCGACCTGGTCGCGCTGCTCGACGCCATCGCGCCGAATGAAGGCAAGGTGTTTGTTGTTGCGCATGATTGGGGCGCTATCGTGGCTTGGCATCTGTGTATGTACAGGCCTGATAGGGTGAAGGCTTTGGTGGCTTTGAGCGTGCCTTTTAGTCCCAGGAATCCGGCGATGAATGCGGTTGACTCGTTTCGGAAATTGTATGGAGACGATCACTATATCTGCAGGTTTCAGGTGAGGATGGTTTCTTACTTGGTTTGACTTTTGGTTGGATTCTTGATTTTGCTATTTGGGTGTGAGATTTCTGATATGGGAGTTGATTATTTGCGCTAAAGATGTGATTTTTGGGAGAGGATTCGTGAAATTAGAATGATTTGCTTGGTTTAGATAGTGAGATCAACGGTTTGCATAATTCTTGAATTTCGGTGACGAAATTAGAATGGTATACTTGATTTAGATTGTAAGATGAACGATTTGCTTGGTTCTTGAAATTTTTGTGGGGAATTGGAGTGAATTTGCTTGTTTTAAGTTGTAGTATTTGTATTCCATTTGTTTGATTATTTTCCATTTGATCTTCGAGCATGATCCTAGTGTAGCCTAAATTCTCTTTCTTCATAGGTAGAAACCTTGACTTATTTGTTGGATTGTGCTTAGATGATTAGATTGGAGATTGTTCGAGTGGATTTGATTTACATGTTCAAAATTTGGACTTTTCCTTCTCCTTTGTTATCTCAAGTACATCCATTATTCTCAAGTCATGTACATGTTTAGTGTGTATTTTTTCTTGAGAAATAATATTTCTGATCTATGGGTCAAGTTTAAGACGAAAATAAAGTTATCTCCAAGCATTTTAATGGCCATGATTATGTAATATCATTGTAGGACATAATTTAAGCTGGATACTTTTGAATTTAGGACAAGTGATTAAAGGAGCATATTCTTATAAATTTTTGCAGGAGCCTGGTGATATAGAAGCCGAGTTTGAGAAAGTTGGCACTAAGGAAGTTCTCAAGAACTTGTTTTCGTTTCGTGATCCTGCTCCACTTTTCTTCCCTAAGGGTAAAGGATTTACCTATTCTGTTGATAGGGCACCTTGGTTGAAAGAAGAGGATCTTGATTATTATGTTAGCAAATTCAAAAAGACCGGTTTCACTGGAGGAGTGAATTACTATCGTGCATTTGGCTTGTGAGTATTCCTTATCTCCTCTGATTTTTCTAATTTAAATTAGGTTTTATTTCCTTCATCACTTAGCTGAAATTTGCGCTAGCATAGGTGTCTTTTTATGGTACTGCTGTTGACTTAGGAGTGCAGTTGAAGTGAGCATAGCTGAGTACTTTTGAGCTCAGGCTTGCCTCATTTATCTAACGAGCTTCGTTAAAACTCAGGTTATATACAGCCCTATCTGGACTGAGATACGTGATTCTAAAACAAATTATATTCAATTTACAGAAACTGGGAACTGAACGCGCCCTGGTCTGGTGCTGGAGTAACAGTTCCATCGAAGTTTATCACAGGGGAATTCGACCTTGTCTATCATATTCATGGCACCAAAGATTTCATACACAAAGGCGGATTCAAGAAGTTTGTGCCATTGTTGGAGGATGTAGTCGTGCTCGAAGGTGCAGCTCATTTTGTGAACCAAGAAAGGCCAGATGAGATCAATGAACATATTTATGATTTTATTAAGAAGTTCTAGGTAAAGCTATAATATGTAATGTGTACCACTTCTTCTCCTTATAAACAATACAGACATATGAGCAATAATATATATACATCAATACATATCTTGCATCTAAAATATTGAAATTTCGCTGAAATTCCAGTACCAGTTTTACCGTAGATAGATTACATATTTTCCTATACTACGTTTTTATGTATAGTCCCACAAGACTATAGTCATTGAACCACTGCTTGATGTCAACCGCCTCATTGGTGCTGCGTTTCTTAGCCGTCAGATCGTAGAGCTCCTTGATGAAGGTGCGTATCTCGAGGGTGCGCATGTTAGTGAGGATGTCGATGCGCTTGTGGGAGAGGAGGTGGAGGGTGGCTATCTTGCGCATGTGGCGCCAGTAGGGGGAGAGACCGAGCATGGTGGAGTTGTAGCTGAGGATCCTGGTGGCGGCGATCTGGGGGCGGTCTGCGAGAACTACGTCGAGAGTATCTGAGAGTCGTGAACTACGTATGGGAGAAGGAGTACGACCAAGGCGACCTCGACCTTTATAAATATTTCCTCGCGTTTTTAGAAGAGACGAAATTTTATCACACCATAATCTCGTGATTCAGTTTCTCGTGAATTGCATTATTTTAGTGCCAAAATTAAACTTCGTAATCGTTGTGATAATCACAAGGTGTCATTTCGGCAGTGCACGTCACTCAATTTTTGTCGAAAAAATAAAATGTGATTTGATGAGAGGATCAAGTTAAGTGCATCCATAAATAGAGACAATCCATAGATATTAACAATTTTTTTAAAATAAAATAAAATAAATAAATTAAAACATTGAAGTTCATTGGAGCTTGAACTTTAGTCCTCCAAGAATTGCAGCTATATCTCATTATTAGAAGAACCATCCATATTCAGCTGCAGATGAGACATAAAATAGATTATTATCCATGGACAAAATTCTACCTAAAATAAAATATAAAAAAATCCAACTTACCGTTTGTTTAGAAGAACCTTCAAGTTTGAATAGCTCAATCTCCTTCTTCTTCTGCCTCTTCTTCTCACTGACAAGAACGAAGGCGCATCTGCAGATGAAGAACAGCAGCAGCAAGCCAAGAGAGATTACCAGAATCGATTCAACTATGATGGCTGATCCTAAAACTGTAGAAACAAGACAAACTTAGAGATCTTTCTTTTTTCCACTTTTAGCATGAAAACTGTGATCACATCTTACTATGAGCTGCCAAGGAACTCATGGGCTTGTGATGTACGAGGTTCACTGTTGACTCAGCAAACAGAGGCGTCGACATCATCTCATCGCAGTTCGGGTAGCATCCATGGTTGCCAAGATCATTCACTGTCAGTGTCAAGACATCTCCATGCTCACCTTCCTAAAGAGAGAGAGTGAGAAGTCACTCAAAACTATAGCTTTTCTTTTATGGTAGACTTACATGGTAGGATAACTGGTGTAGGATAGTGTTGCATTCTTCAATTGCACACCTAAATCTGATTCCCTTTGCTCTCACCATGAAATGCTTTGAGATTGTAACAAATGTCTGCAGAGGCTGCCATTGGTAGCTGCTCTTCATCTTCACTTCAGTCGAGGCTACGAGCTCTGCAGGAAGGCTAGTCGAGAGAACGCCATGATTGACCTCCATTGATAACATGATCAAGAAACGAGAATGGTTTCCTATGCATCGTTTCAGCTCACAAACATTAGTACAGGTAATCAAGAACTGTTCGATTTTCTTTAGAAGTTTTGATTATTACCAGGAAAGTTCTGAAGATCAGCATCATGAATGAATTCAACACCAACATATTTGTCACCAAAGATCTGCACCCCATCACTCACATCATCTAAGACGACGAATGATGGGATGTTTATCACAGGAGCGTCATTGATAGGCTGCACGAAGATAGGAACATCGATATCATTCCTTCCATTGTTGTTCTCAGTAGAAACTCTGATCATATCAGCACCATAGAAATCATGGTTTCTGTCAAAAGGGAAGCAAGAACCAATAGCTTTAAGTCTCAGGACACAAATACGAAACAAATGATGAAGAAGAGGTTGTACTACATACCCAAAGTATTGGATGGATTGAAGGGCCAAGTTCACTACATCAACACAACCAACCAACTTGAGTTCATTAAGAAGTCCGGCCTCGTTTTGAACTGAGAGTTTATCCCATTTAGGCCTCCAAAACTGCATTTGTGTCGGAGATAACAGAACTGTCCCAGATTTCGAGCTTAGAGTAACGCTTATGCTTTCTCCCCAATTCGAATATGTGATCTCAAATCCAGAAAATCCACTGCATAAGTACAAACATAGAGTACTAGTTATAAATTATGATCAAGTTAGCATTTTCCAACATAGACGATCTTACCCGAAGGTGGGACTAACGTCATCTTCCAAAGCTTGCAAGCTACTTGGGATCGAAACGAAGAAAGGTGGCCTACACAGGATAAGTAAATCCACAGAAGCAGAAGCAAGGTTCCCATTTATGTCTGATATCGTATACGAGAAATCATCACTCCCGTAGAAATCCTTATATGGTGTATATCTAAAGAGGCTTCCATAAAGTAGTAGGGAGCCATGCCTTGGCTGAAAAGCAATGAGAATCAAAGACAAGAAACATGTTTGATTTATTTGAGGAAGAACTCAATATCTTGCCTTACCTTTGAATATTCAAGAATAGTTGCATTTGCACCAGCTAAATAGTCATTCCCCATAACATCGAAATCAAGTGACTCGTCCTCCCAAATGGAAACTGTGTCATTGTATGCTATAGGGAAATACTCATCTGAAAAACAATACAACTTAATATTGCACAAAGATGGAGATAATTTTATAATCAATGAAGAACTTACTATTGTAGACATTAACACCGAAGGGACAAGGTTGGAAGCGCTCTCCTTTATACGAAGCACATATTTCGTACGTTCCAACTTCATTCGCAAGATATTTAGCAGTGTAAGAACCATCTTTGTTGTCAAGAAAATCCCATGTGGAAAATGCAGATTTGTTGATTGAAGCAATCTCTAGTTTCAAGTTTGATTCTTGAGAAAGTACAGGATTAGAATAGGAATCCTTGAGGTGTACAACTATTTCATTTTTAACCAGCTTCCTCACTTTCTGTGCAAACTTCACCACCCCTGAGAGTGATACATTTACAGCCCCTGCACTCGATAATACACGAAGGACAGATTCAATGAGAATTGCAAAATATTTTACATTATCATTGCCTTGTTATGAAGAACCCTGAAAAATTGTGACATTCTTGCTTAACCTGGAGTTGCTTCCTTCTTGAAAGGATGGCCATTATTCAACGCGATGTTTCCACAAAAAACACGAATCTCGTATAAGCCACTCTTTTCGGGTTTGTAACTAACATCAAAGTCACTAGCCTTGAAATTCTTTGCAGAAGCAGAAGCCGTTTGTATAAGCTCAGTTACTCCATGATTGAATCTTCCAGAGTATAAGCTGGCTGTAGAAGAGATGCATAATTATTTAAAAACACGAAAAACCATAATAAACTGCATCACATCTTAAGCTATATAACTCATACCATTGGACTCCCTTATTCGGATTATTGGCTGAATAATCCCCGAATCAGATACTTGCATAATGTGAACTTGAAGGACTTCGAGGTGAACCGGAGAAGGATATAAATAGGCATCCCTCAAGAAAATCGAAAACTTTGAAGTTTCACCAGCAACAGAATTATTCAGACCTGATCCATTCACTATGCTATTCACACCATCACAATAACCTGTTTTAACAAGTCAAATGAGCTAAGAAACTCCCATTTCTATTAAATAATATTCATAAATAGAAGGTGAAAGAAAATCAAGAACTAAGAGGCTGAATAGGAGTACCTATATATACAGTGAAATCATGTGGTGTATTTGAGATGAGGGCATTTTTTTCCTGATCTGATATCATGAGCGTGAAATTCCCGGGCTCGTGTAAAGTGAAGGAGAAGAACTGAGTTCCTGGGGAAGTATCTTTGAAGAGAAGATCAGCTAACGGCATAGACAAATTGGTTCCTTTTTCAACGACTTCAAGGTCGAATTCATAAGACTCTGAAACCAAGTTTCCATAGTGATCATGTTGTAGTATTAGGCCTGCCATGATGGAAAATAATTGGAAATGCTTCGTTTCTACTTTCAATCGAGCTACGCTGTAGTAGACATCCATTTTTCCTGCAGAATACAGCTACATTACAGGAAATCTAGAGATAGAAAAATCAAACTTTTATAAGGTAATTTACTCAAGAATCACCTGGATTCACCATGAATGGTAGAGGAGAGCCGTGCAGTGTTTGGTTCTCGATTTCTATGTGAAGCAGAAGACTTCCAGCAGTGGCTGTGATGAACTCGATGCAGAGGAATTCTTGCTGGTTCCATCCTTTGAAAGTTGTGTTGAGAATATTTGCAGGGATTCCATTTGAGGATGCAGATAATGTAAAATTGTAGTGTTTTGATCCTTCGGTGATTGAAGAGACGTTGTTCCCGAATGCATCTTTGGGAAGGATGAGTACTTCAGCCCTCGTCCCGGCTATGAATTCGTCTGCTCCATCTCTCCATGACAAAATCCCTGCTGCTGGATACATTATACCTAAATATTTCACAAAGTTATCATAACTATTTGTATCCATCATTTTTTAATATTTTGTTGCTAATTATCACTGCATAGCCCTCAAATTCTTTCAATAGTAATAATAATAGTAGATACTATCACAATGCTTTCCTTCCGTTAGGCATTTGTAGAGAGAGAGAGAGAGAGAGAGGGCTCAAAAACATATCAACACAATCAAACTAATCCTTTCCTTAAGCACATTGAACATTCAACATAGAATATGAGAGAGAGAGACGTTAGAAACCTATGACCACGATTAACTATTCATCTTCATCAAGCACATTCAACACTCGACACAAATATCAAGAACCAATTTTTATAATCAAACGTACGAAAGCACGAAGTAGAAACATATGAGCACGATTAACTATATATTCATCTTCATCAAGCACATTCAACACTCAACACAAATATCAAGAACCAATTTTGCGTAATCAAACGAAAGCACGAAGTAGAAACATATGAGCACGATTAACTATTCATCTTCATCAAGCACATTCAACACTCAACACAAATATCAAGAACCAATTTTGCATAATCAAACGAAAGAAGAAAACCTGGCTTGACTCGAAACTGCAAGGACGAATCCAAGACGCGGAAATGTTCATCAGCGATGAGCACATTGAAGACACCAACCATGATAGGACTGAAACTGATCCTCCAATCATCGGTCCCACCATCGAAATGCAAAGAAACCCCACTCACAAAGCTGCTGTTTCCCATCTTATCATTAACTGTGATATTTGGCCTAAAATCGAACTCATATTTCCCTCTCTCATAATTCCCAAGAACTCTCACTTTGATCGTCGCAGTATCACCTGCTGCGAAACTCTCCTTCTCGTCCATCCAACTGAATGCAAAAGCAGGCATTTCCACTGCAGGAGTTAATTCAGGGAAGATTATCATCAGAATTTTAACACAAAAATTTCTAAATATTTTCACATGTGTACCTGATTCTGCTGTCTCGAGGTTGAGAGAGAATGTAAATAGTGTAGTGAGAGAAAGTAATGGAAGAATTTCGGAAGCCATTGTTGAGAGACGGTTCGGTCGTTTTTTCAATTCTGGGACTGGTTTCAAGGCGGGGAAGTTTAAATTAGTGGTTGATAGCAGTTAATAGTATTGATCAGTATTGATATGTAGGGCTGACTATCGGTCCGGTTCCGGTTAAAAATCCGGGTACCCGGAACCGGTTATTCATGTTTTTTAGGAACCGGTACCGGAACCGAATAAGCTAGCCGGTTCCCGGTTCTGGTACCGGTTATACCGGATTACCGGTTAAGATACCGGAAAATTATTATAAAAAATCAAAATGTAATTTTTTCTATTTTTTTAAAGTCGAAAACAAATAAAACAGTGATTAAACATAGAAAACTAATAATATATAATTTATTTATAAAAATAATAATATATAATTAAGGATTTAGGGTATTTAAAATTTTTAGTAATTGTTAATATTAATATAATATATAATTTATTTATAAAATATATTAAAAAATTAAATATTAACCGGCACCCGGTTCGGTACCGGTTACCCGGGTACCAGAATTTTGTTTGAGGTTGGAACCAGTTACCGGACCGGAATCAGGTTATCCGGTACCGGGAATCCCGGAATACCGGATTTCCGTTTGACAGCCCTATTGATATGTAAATTTTTATTTTTGTTGATATGTAAATTTTTATTTTTTCAAACTTTTTTTATTCTGTCATAATGTGGTTGGTCAAATAATGATATTTTTCTAAATTTACATGATTCAAAAAATAATAAATTATAAGTTATAATTAATATTTAAATATTTTTAAGAAATTATTCTTAATTACTTTTAAATTTTAAATATAAAAATATTTTCTCTCCCCAACAATTATATTGTTTTTTCTCTTAAATAAAAAAGCATAAATTCTCTTTAAAATAGTCATAATTATCAAATAAATTAAAGAGTTAGTTTTGTTATATGTTCTCAGCTCCCCCCTCCAAAAAAATAATAATAATAATAATAACGGTTTCCCTATTTCAATTAATTTTTACTCCCTCCATTTTTTATTAATTGATGTTTTGGCATTGTGCACACATTTTAATGAATAAAAATTATGTCTAAATTACCCTCAATTAATGATCTTTATTAAGGATGTAAACGGGACGGGGCGGGGTCGGGTATTGCTTCCCCATCCCCATACCCGCCAGGGTCGGGTACCCAACGGGTAGCCGTGAAAATTTAATCTTTTATTAAAAAATGATTTTTTTATAATAAAAAATATTATTTTATTAAAAAGAAATTGTTAAAAACTAAAATAATAATAAATAAATAAAAGAAAGGTAAATTAGTTAATATATTTATAAAAAAATAAATAATTAAATAATAAACTTATTAAAAATTTAAATATAATTAAAAATATATATATAATTTATTTGGGGCGGAGATATATAAACTCGTCCCTGCCCCATTAGGGGCGGGTCCCTGCGGGTACCCGGACCCGCGGAAAAAATTGTCATCCCTAATCTTTATCTCTTAATGCATGAGGAGAATTTAACAAATTATATACGGAATAAACAGAATTTAATAGGGACATTCTTGGAACAATTTCGCAGAACATCATTTTAAAAACTAAATAATGCAAAATGTCAAAACATCAATTAATAAAAAAGGAGGAAGTATTATATATTATATCATTTTTTTTCTCCTTTTTTTTTCGCCTAGAGCCTTGCGATACACATGACCGGCCTTTTATAATCGACAAATAATCGATCTGGTTATTTATGCCCGGCCGGACTTCTTCAGGGTCTCTTCGACTTCGAGCACAGGCACAGCCCAGACCCGGCCAAAAGTCGGGCCAATCGGGGCCATTTCAACCATTTTTCTTTCTTTATATCATCAGAAAATAATGAAATTAGATAGTAGACAGGAGAAGATTGAGATCTCATTCATATACGAATAAAAAACAGATAATTCAATGTGTTACAGTTCTGCTTCCTACATACTTGTATGGGAATAAGCAATTTATTGCAGTAGAGACCTATTCTTGTAGTTTCTATACCTTAAGAAATTCAAGAATTGGTAGAACCTTACATCACCACTTTCTTCTTGTTTCAGTCGTGTTTGGTCTGCGCTTTCCACTGTTTGTATTTACGTTTCTAGATGCGTTGTGCTGAAGAGCAATCATCTCATATGAAGCATCAAGAGCTCTGGTTTCTCGATGAATAGCTTCCACTCGTTGCAGAATTTTGCAACAGTCGCGCCATCAAGAACTCGATGATCAGACCCTATGTTTATCTGAGAAAGATGCAGCAGAGAGAATTTTATGCGGTTGAGCCAAGATTAGTTGAAAGATAGTGAAGGACATAAACAATTCCATTTAGTTGAAAGAAATCGTGCAATATTATCCAGTCGAGCTTGAGCTTTACTTATTGAGCCCATGTTTCTTATCAAGGTGAGCTTGAGCTTTACTTATCGAACACCTTGAGGCTCATGAGCTTAATCGAGCCTAAATTAGCTTCTCTAACTTTGCAAAAATAAAATAATTGTTCACAAAAAATATATTGTAGTACTTTACTAAGAATCATTATATAAAGTTATTAGAGACTGATCATCATAATATGGAAGTATAAGCTTTATAAATTTAATAATTTTATATTTTCAAGCTAAGTCACTTAACCAACTTGCTCAGGAGGCATACCGTCATAATTGAGGCAGGATAGATGTTCCCATCTTCATCAAACTGCGGAACTTTCTGGATTCTTCCCATGGCAATAATGGAAACTTCTGGTACATTGACGAGGGGGGAACCGAATTTCCCCCCTATGGCACCTATATTGCTTAAAGTAATCGTTCCGTTTGATATATCATCGGATGTGAGCTTGTTAGCCAGAGCCAAGTTTTGCAGTCGCGATAGCTCCTTTGTTATCTGGTTGAGAACATACATTCAAATGCCAACTATGATTTAAGAAAATCAAAAACTAAATTCTAAATAAAGAGCAATGGCAAATCATGAATAGGGAATATAGCTTAGTACTTTAAAACAATCAAAAGTTACCTCTAAAATGGAGAGAGATTGAACCTTCTTTATGTTGGGTACTACCAAACCATGTGGAGTAGCCATTGCAATTCCTATGTTGTGGGATCCTATCGAACATATAAAAGAGAATATAGATTTTTGAATTTTTTTTTATCGAGTAATAAAAGGAAAGAAATAAATCATAGAAGTGGACATACCTTTGAGAGTTACCTCTTGCAATTCTTCACTAAAGCAACTATTTAGCATAGGATATTTGCTCAATGCCATTGAAAGTGACTTTATCAACACAGGAAGGAAAGTATACTTAACGCCCGCATCAGAATTCTCCTTCTGGAACGATGCTTTGAGCTCAATGAGAGCGTTGCAGTTTATCTCATCAACGTAATAAAAATGCGGAATTTTCGCAGCTAATGTCATAGATTTGACCATTGCACGTTGGAATCCCCTGCAAGAAGAAAAAAGAACATGAGTTTCTAAGCACGCCTAAGAGGTGTAATAGGCCACTTATGTGTTCCCACGACTATTCACTTGCTCTAGAATAAGAATCCATATATCTTTACACCCTTTCACTTACTTATTAGAAATGTCCAAACATTAAGACAGTACAAAAAACAGGAATATTGATATTCTTGTAGTCAATGCAGCAAGAAAATATTTGTATCAAAGAAATGCATGTCACCGACTAAAAAACTATTACTTTCCTATGACTAGGATCCAGCCAACATCAACAATCAAGTTAGTTAAATTTCCACATATTGAGAGGAATACAGGACAAATTGAAAATAAAAGCCTAAGAATCAAAACCATTAATTTTATGCTTCAATATTCGTAACTATCAGCATATTCAAATGCCACAAAATCAGAATGTTAACTAACACATGCTATACCTAATGGGGATTGTCCGGTCTTCATACTCCCAGCCATATGTTGAAGAAATAATCGGGAAAATCTGTTCTCCTTCAAGATTTTGATCTGAAGATGAAGAATTGATGGAAGCCGTGCTTTTCTTCATAGCACCTGCACTTGCAGCATAATTGAGGATGTCCTCTTTTAACACTCTCCCCTCTTCTCCAGTTCCGTGCACATCCTCAATATTTACACCAAATTGTTTTGCAAGATTACGAACAGCAGGCGTAGATATCACACCACCAACCTTTGGTTTCTTGAGCACCGGATCAGCATCTTCTGTTTTACATACATCGGAATCTCGTGCCTCTATAACTTCTGACATCTCAGAAGATTCATTGAAGAAAGCATCTTCATCAACAACCATCTTCAAAAGAGTTTCTCCAACCTACAAAATATTAGAAAACCCATGCAACTTCGTGTCAGAATATAATGGAATTCTAACTGCTAGTTCTAATCCAAGAAAAAAACTACATGAAACCATAAGGAAAGGAAACACATGCTTCCAGTATCCTACTTGAGGCATATTTTCAGAATAAAGAAGCAATTCCCTTGAGTTATTTCTTATATCCAATGGTCATGAAAGATTAGTCGCCAATTTGTTGCCCGTGTTTAGCTAGAAATTGTAGGATACTATTACATGAACACATTAAACTGCCAACCACAAGTTGCTCATTTTGTAACTATAATACTTACATTCAGACTAAGTTTGTTCCAATTAAAAAGGGAAACTTTCTGGCCAAGTTCTATTATTACCTTTACAATATCGCCCGGGACATGGAGAACCTTTGAAACTCTTCCTTTGTAACGACTGGTTATCTCTATGGTTGCTTTGTCACTTTGAACCTCACAAAGTGGTTGGAATTCTTCAACTTGTTCACCCTGCCACAGATTCATTCTCTTCCAATTTTACACAGATATAATAATACAAACATATGTATAACATGTTGCCTCTTGCACGCGTCTCACACTCGCCAACTGATTTTCACATGGCAGTTTAAGATACAATACATACAAGAAAACATGTTAAATCACGCGTTCAACTATCACAGACATGCAGATTCTCTTGGATCATATACAAGAATCCTAAGAAAATAAAAAAATCACAAAAAATTGACCATTTAAAATTTACCGATCAAACCAAATCCGACATGAAACTGAAAGCAGTCAAACATACAGCCAAGCACTGAACAAGAAAGTGAGATCATCCACTCACCTCTTGTACGAACCACTTAAGAAGTTCGCATTCTGCGATTCCTTCACCAGTTTGCGCCAAAGGCACATCTACCACCCCACTAATAGGGTTATCAGACAAAGTTTGGGTGGTAAAATTACACCTTTTAATCCCAATTGGAATGCTCCACTGCAAAGAATCACCAATCAAACATAAGAATGAACTCATGGTTCTCACAACCACCAAAACTTATTAACCCTACACAAAATTTGGTAGAATCTAAATCTCCAAGCATACAGCATTTCAATCTGCTCTAATCCTCAGGAAACAAAAGCCAAAAATTTCCAGCCAGAGTCTACCCAAAGGCACACCTTTACAATTAGAGAAAAATGAGAGCTAATAAAGCAAGAAAAGAATCTTCACACGGCTTGATCAACCGCATGCAAACTTCTTTCTACTCAACCATCTCCAATCCACACACATACACACACTTCGCTACACAATGAAAAATATATATATATCACAAATTTATAAACAGATTCTAGTTCTAGTACTCAATAATGTGGTCCTAAATCCTAATGCCCCATGCACAAAATCAGAATTTCGATCACTCGCTCTAATAAAATTAATAAATTCATTGAGCTACTAAGCTTGAGATAGCAATTCAATAATTTAAATTGACAAAATCTAATCCTTTATTGAATTGAAGCTGAACCCAGAAACTTACACAACTTTCTTGGCAAAGATTCCTCGAGAAAAACAACTTTCTGGGCTTCTTAAAAATGTCATCTTGAGCTCGAGAGACTGAACCCAACTCCAAAATTTCACTTCGAGCGGAGGCGCCGGATACCACCGGCGGCGGAACGGTGGCGGAGTCAACAAAGCGCCACCACTGGCTGAAACGCCGCGGAGTTTTCTGATAAAACTTACGACAAATCATTATTTAGTTCGATTAACGAATTAAGTGTCTGAATTGGAGCTGAATGATTTCGTTGATAAGTTTGAAAGTTTAAAAACAATTTTGCAGCGACAGTTTATAGAATTCCGCAGTTATTTTATTTATTTTTAATCCTCTTCCCATGGTAGTAGTAGGCCACTCTAACGAGCAAATAATACTAGTAATAGTTTCGAGGTCTATTTAATTTCTGATTTTGTATCGAAACAATTTCTTTTTCTTTTTTTAATTTTCATTTTGCCCCTTATTTATCGACCATTAAATATTTCGGCCTACATTTCTTAGGTAATTACTCAGTTCACCCTTTATTCATGCATTAAAATCATGTCACGTGTGAAGAAATTCCAACTGTTTTCCACTAACCAAAATAAAGTGCCACACGAATTTATGGGAGCAACCGTTCTATATTTATGTAGATTCATAGAATATATGATCATAATTTCGATTATGAATCTATCTACTGCATCAATAAATTATTTTATTACACATACCATTCTCCTTCCATCCTTCTCTTGATATATTTTGGTGTTATGAATAATACCAACTTTATTATTGAAACATATTTTAGAACTTAACGATATGTGCTTCCTTGGAGCTGTGTCAGCAAAGCATATCTCATCTTTCTAGAATTTGGTGAGGTAATGGATATGATTGAAACTAGTTATTTAAAAATGGTTTAACTGTTGAAAGAACTTATACAAAATTCTAACTTTAACAACTGAAGTTGTCTTAATCACGTCTTCTAAGACCAATCCCCTAAGAATAGGATTATATATAATTCTCCTTATTTAACCTCGACATAAATATAGGCCATCGATTCAAGAATTATAGGGTGGAGATCGATTTAGAATTTACGAGTGAGATGTCACCAAAAAAACGTGGTTGGATTTTCATTGCATTTTCTTTATTGAGATGATTGAACTTATTGGGACATGAATATTTTGAAAATCTTGCACAAAACAATATAATCATTAAGTGGTTGTTTTATAACAGAAATACCCACCGAGGACACGTTAATGTAACAGTGCAATGTCAATAATTTTTCTACTTATGATTTAACTTTTTTCTAGAAGAGTTTAGATTTTTTATTTTTTTTTATTTTTAATTTTTTGGTACGGTTTATTTTAAGGATATATATTCTAGCAGAGTTTAGATTTTTTTTTTATTTTTTATTTTTGTACGGTTTACTTTTAGTATGCATATATTTATAATAATTTTCCTTAAATATAGTATTGTCGCATCATCCATGTGCATATTAAGTATGTCTACGGTAGTTAGGATATCATTTTTTTGTTTCATGATTCATCTTTTAACTCTAATATTGCATATTTAATTATTTTTTTTTGAAAAACTATCGTTTTCATATAAACTTCTTCCTTTGTGTTATTGCTTCTTTCATATGTTATAGGAAAGCTGTCATTTTTAATTAAAGTGATTGGTTAGCGTTATTGCTTCCTAAATCATACTCCCTCCGTCCATGATCTATTGGCCAAGTTGATTTTTTGGCTTTTTTTGAAAGTTAGTGATGATAGATTTTCAATTGAATTTTTTGAATTTACTTTTTTTTACAAGGTACTACGAGTGTTGTAGTACCCCGTAAAAAAAACCAAACTCCAAAAATACAATTTAAAATCAATCATCACAAAACTCCAAAATCATTTATAAATTATTTTTGGCCAACAGATCATGGACGGAGGGAGTATGTTATTGCATGTTGCATGTTGGTTTCTTGTTATCGTTTTCGTGTGGAAAGATCTATGATATGTTATTGGATTGCGGTTCATGTGCCATTGCGTATTATACGTTGCAAAAATTGTTGTGTAAAGTTTATCGTTAATCCATAGTATTACATAAGGGAAAATATTTTTTTGGTTAAAAAGTCTACTATTCTTATTGATTAATAATTGGTTTACAAATTAATTTAATAATTGATGATCTCATAAGCGCAAGACTTTTTTAGCCGTAATACAATTTTACTACTTTGGGCAACATTGATTTACAAAGATTTAAATTGGAAGTAATAAATGTTTAAGTAGCTGATTAATTTTAACCGAAGTCTTTCCTCACTCCCCCCCAAAAAAAAAAAAAAGAAGAAGAAGAATAAAAGTTTTGCCCAAGTCGATATAAGATATTCTACATATATAAATGGGCTTTAGCTCGCATAAGAAAATTTGATTAACTCATTCTATAATGGGCTTAGAGATACTGTGATACAAGGCCTGGGCTGTGGACAAAATAAAACTTAGTAAAAAAAAGAAACTAAGGTCCAAAAAAATGTACAAAAATCGGCCCAATTAAATCCAGATGTTCGTAGGTTACGATTGTCGTAGTAATATGATTAAGAAGAAATATTCAAATGAGTAGAATTTTTGTTCAACTATTAATTAGCCTAAACAATATTGCTGTAAAGAAAAAAAAAAAAATCCAAAAATCGAATTACATGGAATATACAAGGCATGATCAAGGAATATACAAGGCATATAATCAATATTTCCATCGGCAAGAGCCTTACCAGTTTATTATTATCAAGTTTTGTCAAATTTATTTTGTAACATCATTATTGCACATGAAGTTAGGTTTTGCCCTGCCTAACTTTCTCACAAAAAAATTAATAAATAAACAGATATAATCCTTTTGCCTAACCCTCAAATCAGTGCGTGATTTTCTTTATCTAAAAAAAGTAGTAAAACGTATTTTTGCCCCAAAAGAAGATATGCTTCTTTTACTATTGCCATTCTGAGGTGACATTTGATATGTGCAAAAATATTTGACGCAATACTTATTCACTATCCATTCATCGATTAATGATGTGATAATTTTATTTCTAAAAGAGCAAAATACTTAGATTCGGTAATAATTGGGTACTAAGCTAATCTTACTCACTTAATTTGACAAGATTTGCTTAAATAGAATACTTCAAGCAGAAGAAGAAAAATGTAAACACAGACACTAATCTAAACTTTTCTCATCATCGTGATTCGTGACTTAGTATTTTTTTCTCTTCTTTTTCCCGACTTCTTGGTTGGAGAGGAAACGTCTTAATCCTGATTTAATAATTATGAATTTGAAATTTAGCAATTTTATTATATTTTATTTACTATGCAATTATGTATCATCAACTACCGACAAATATAATCATCTAATAGTAACTGAAAAAGAATCATAATGTAGTACAGAGAGGAAAAAGGGAGGAAAAACAGTAATTTCATGCAAAAATCTTAAAATACTGGTTGATTACTTAACAAGAATTGAATTATTAAGGCAAGAAAGAAGGTGGTCCAAACACTTAATTTCCATCTAGAAATGAAACCACATGGTTGAGGTTGATGAAATTCTTCATCATATCATGCCCTATTTCTTGGAGTTGATTGGTAACTAACATCACATGATTGTGACCTCACTTTATCCACCCTCAAATTATTAATTAAAATGTTCAAAAAACAAAAGAATCAAATATGACTTGAGCTTTTGCTATATCTGAAAACCCTTTTAGCCACTTTCTGAAATGAAATTGAACTCTAATACAGAATGGAAAAACCTAGTGTTTCCCCCAAAATCAACTCTTGTTACCATGGAATGGTGAAAATTAGGATAATGTCATATCAACTTACAATTCCACGTTACATGATAATGCACCCTAACCCACCCCACCCCCACTCTTACCCAATCACATGATGATTTCGCATCATATATAAGTTTTAGTGTTTGAGGCCCTTGAATAACTAGTTGAGCATGTTGAATCCTATTTGGTAAGCTTCTTTTATCTTTCATGGTCCATATATATCAAATGTTGCATATCCATGCATCCCATGACAAATTAACCCATCAAGAAAATGATGAATTCTTTACTTCAAACCAAAAGAAAGGTTATGGTAAAGAAAGGAATAAACTAATATATCTACTTAAGTGCACAGTGTCACAAACCTTGAACTAATGAGCTTAAGTCCGTCCCCAAGAAATATTTAGAACCCATAACTTCTATTCTATTCTAATTAAGTTAGTCTTTGCTTGCTAAAGATATGGATACACACACACATCAGAGAGAGAGAGAGAGAGTTGAAGCACGTTATCCTTACCTAAAATTTGACATGCATGTGCATGCAAGGAAGGGTACGTATGGTGGCATCCCATCAACACCCTTTCACCAGAATATGTGGATTGGAATTCCATTTATCAATGATCCTTGCAACAAGAGAATGCCAAAAAAAAATATTTGGGTTACTTTTAAAATATAAGGAGTGTGGGGGAAAATGTGAGTATAAGAATTAATATTAAAATAGTGAGTTCCAAAGTATAGTCTGTCGTGTATTAGTGAGTTTCGACCATTGTTGAATCTCAACTAATCAACAATACTACAACCTAGTTTTTAACCAAATGTTCGGCATAATAAAGGGAACATTGACTATGGGGCATTTTAGGGATTTAGATCAGCTTAATTATTTGAGACTTATAGGTTTGGATTAAACATAATCAATCAATATTGATGTCGTGCTTGAATCGCAAAATTCCAAGTATGATGATATGAATCTCAATGCAAATATAGAGTTGCATGAAAGGGAACTCATCAAGTTGCACTCCATCAAGCTCAATCTCTACTCATCTATCTATCTCTACTCTATCACATAATCATGTAGAGGTATGTTCACGTAGTTTGCAATAAACAGTGAAAGAACAGAAAACTCGTTATGAAACTGATTCACGGGTCAATGACACCATATCTGAAGGAGGACCTAAAACCCCATGTCTGATGGCATATTTGTATGGTTTTGTTATTCGGTTGGGTTTGGATCCGGATATAGTGATTTATACTAGTGAGAAAAGAGTCCCTATACAAGAATATTATTTTTTGTGTGATGGTTGGTTGGAGTTACAAGTTGTCAAATGCTAAAACTATACCATTTGAGTGACCGTAAAGTTGATTCTGTAGTCCTCCACTGATGTTTCTACGCATGCTACCACTAGGCCAGTAGATTCCCAGATATCACAAGCACAATATTCATATATATATATCCATGAAGATGACCTAACTAGGTGATTTTTGCAGCTTTTTACTATAGTATAAATTTCCCAATATCCCAACTACAATTTGCACCCCACAAAAGAAGCACTATCAACAAGGACAAGTAAAATAAGGAAAGAAAAGTAAGAACCGAGTGCTAGACTATGGCCAAATTTGTTTTTATGTTTTTGGCTACATGGATTTGCCTCCATTGTTGGGAAATTTCTCTTGTTTGATTTCTTGATATTCCAGTTTTTCATGATGAAATGAGACCAAATAATGTGGACAATCTAAATATAGCAGATTCTCTCCACTAAGCCATTTTCCTAGGCTATAGCTGCTTCCTAAATCATGGTCAAGATCATAGTGCATTCTTGACTACCCCATAACACAAGACACAAATGATGTATATCTTGTGTGCAATTTCAAGAATATGTCCCCACAAAAGTACTATGGCACTAGCATTATTTGGATTGCATTTGAATTAAAGGTTCTAATATTTGGGTTTTGAAGGATATAACTCTGAGATTCATCAGCATCATTCAGATTATATATAAGAAAATGAGGACATCCAAGCGCGGCCTAAGGGTATGCTACTCTCCTCAAATTAAGAACAAAACAACTATTCACTGGGATTCAATTCTTGCTTGTCAACTAACTACACCAAGCAAAGTGGATGTGGGGCAAAAGGCATGTTAGCTAGTTTTCAACTTTATTGGATTTTAGTGGCTTAAGCTTTCAGAGAGTGAACAATTAAAAATCAACATAGACGTGACATGCATAAATACAGCAAGTCTGTACCTTAAGAGTGAAAATAAAGGAAAGAATAACAGCCCACAAGGATGAATATCTCATTGACTCACCAAAAGGCCTGAGATTTGCCCTACTTTTGACTCCTGAAAATCGATAAATGTGAGGAAATGGACAACTTCTGTTTAGAATATGAGCCACGTCTGTTCTTTCGGTTGTTCATACACGCTGTCTATGACCTTGGTACCACAAAAAAGCACTACAGCAACAGCAAGAGATTGTGACAGTTTAAAAATAGCACATTTTTCTCCCTTGAAACCGTACCCTTTTGGGGTTCAATTGGGAAATGAATGGGAAGGTACACTATCACATCCCATCTTATCTTCCAACGGTGAGAAGCAAAGTAGATGCTTGAGATGCAATTTGCCTACAAGGTTATGAGAAAGTGGAGATAATAGTTTACAAGCGGCTTTGATTTGTCACACGTTTGGTGCAACAAATAATTGCACATGCATGGTTCCACATGAGCATGACAAAATTACTTTCAGGTTACAAAAAGATCAGGCTTCAAATCAACCAATGACTCTCAGACACAGGCACCATATGTTATGCTTTCAGCAACAGATAAGAGGGTACAAAAAAATTACAAATGGTTCTCACATAAGACATGGGAATGAAGGCTTTTTACAATGACGAAGGGAAAAAATGTTTATTTTTGCAAGAGACAAGATGGATAACAGAAAAACACACATATAATTTCCTAAATAAATGCAAAAATAAATTCAGAATGCATGACATGTGAATACATGAATATGCATTGTCTGTCTCTTGTAAGCATGCAGGAGTCCACAAAGATGATATTGTGAATTTTACTCTATGATGCCTATGGGATGCATGCCTTGGTATAGATTATGGTAGATGATGGCAACTTGCAAACATAACTCCAAAAATAACTAAATCTAGGGTAGCAGCATTTTACATGTTTTACATGTTTTTTACTAGAGAAGATGTGGAAATTGATGATACAGAAAGAGTGTGTGTGTGTGTCTCTTTCTTGAAGAACCTAACTAGTACAAAGAGGAAATGAGGCAATGTTTACAGAAAGAAGGCTTCTATTAGAAACTTTACTGGACAAGGTATGTGAAAAGGAGATTTCTCGCAGATCTTGGATACATCTGTGATGCAAGCACAAGACAGAAGGTTTTTCCTTACTCAAAAAAAATAGCCAGAAGGCGACATGGACCTGAAAAAATTCCTTCCACCACTAAAAGTAGATTCTTCCCATCATTAAGTGACAAAGGCGTGATGATGATATTGTGCAGATATTTTGATAAAGGTCCCTCACTATCATGAAGTCTTAAGTCTCTCAGAAAAAGAGTAGTTTGACAGTCATAATTCAACAAAATTAGTGATAGAGTGTACCGTAGAGAACTGTAAAAAAAATATAAAAAAAAATTAACATTTCAAAAAGAAATTAGTGGGAAGCAAGCTTACACCATCTTACAAGCTTACACCTAAGCACCACAAGTGAAGAATAAAACCATCAATTTGCAAGTGGGTTAATGTCAAAGTTATACTGAACCATTAGAGTAATTAGCTCTGGAAGATATTAGCTAATTGGGCCAGCTGAAAATTGGAATATATATTACGAAATACACAAACCTCTACATGTGGAGATAAATCGTAGATTTAGGTAAATATATTTCTGCAAGATTTTCTAAGTTGAGGAAGCATATATGCTCAGACATATTTGGCAAAATGACAAATTAAAGTTCAAGGAGTCATTAATCATATAATATTAGAGCACAAAGCCACTCTAGATTCTTATTTTTTAACATTAAATTAGATGTTTTGCCACAAGTAAAGGGAAAAAGAAATTTGAAAACCCACCACTCAGAGGGCCTATAAAAACTCATTACAATTCCATGACATAACAGTAGTGGAGGAAGTAAGCTGTAAGCATGCATGTTGAAGTGCATAAAAGTTTATGAGCAGTGAACTTTTCAATCCCACATAACTCAACCAAATACAAGAGGAGAAAAGAAGAACAAGCAAAAAGGGGTGAAAAAAGATGGCAGCAAGGCATAGCAAAAAGAGCCTCACACTGATTGAGGTAAGACTAACAGAATCTTCAAAACTCAAATAATATAATACCATGCACCAATAACATTTTCCGTGCTGACACTTCTTTTATGCAAGGTGATGGAAGAACTGAAGAATGTAGTCGACATTGGATTTCCAATATTGGTTATGGGCATATTAAGTTACCTGAAAAACATGATTTCAGTTGCATGCATAGGAAGGCTAGGAAGCTTGGAGCTCGCTGGAGGTGCATTGGCCATCGGCTTCACTAACATTACAGGCTACTCTGTGCTTTTTGGCCTTGCTATAGGAATGGAACCAGTCTGTAGCCAAGCTTTTGGATCCAAAAACTTCACCATGGTATCTCTCACCCTCCAAAGAACAATAATTCTGTTGCTTTTGGCATCTGTACCCATTGGAATTCTTTGGAATTATATTGAGCCTCTCTTATTATGGCTCAACCAAGAACCAGAAGTAGTACACATTGCTAGCGTTTACTGCCTCTCTGCAATTCCTGATCTTATTGTAAACAGCTTTCTTCATCCTCTACGTATCTACATACGCAGCAAAGGGACAACATGGCCACTTCTATGGTGCACTCTACTTGCAACACTACTGCATTTTCCAATCACCATCTTCTTTACTTTCCATCAACATCTTGGCATCCAAGGGATCGCCATTTCAACATTTATTTCCAATCTTAACAACTTGCTTTTCCTTTTATGCTATATAAAAAGTTCTCATGAAGAGAAGATACATCTCTTTAGATCCTCAACAACACCTTCAAACAAGAACTCATTCTGGGAGGAATGGGGAATGTTAGTTCGACTAGCAATCCCTACTTGCCTCGGTGTTTGCTTGGAGTGGTGGTGGTACGAGTTCATGACACTTCTATCTGGTTACCTCTACAAACCCCAAGTTGCACTTGCAACATCAGCTATTGTTATACAAACCACATCTCTTATGTACACATTGCCCTCAGCACTAAGTGCAGCTATTTCAACTAGAGTGGGCAACGAGCTCGGAGCAGGCAGGGCTCACAGGGCACAGCTGGCAACTGTAGTAGCCATAGCATTGGCGTTTTTCTCATCAATATTTGGCTTTCTATTAACTACATTTGGAAGAGAAGTATGGGGCAGAGTCTTCACCAATGATAATGAAGTTCTTGAGCTGACAGTTGCAGTTTTACCTATTATTGGACTCTGTGAACTAGCCAATTGCCCACAGACTACTTGTTGTGGGGCTCTTCGAGGAAGCGCTAGGCCTAGCATTGGTGCAGGTATAAACTTTTGTTCATTCTACATGATGGGAGCACCTGTGGCTGTAGCTCTGGCCTTTTTCTGGAATCTGGGATTCATGGGCCTTTGTTATGGGCTTTTAGCAGCTCAAGTCGTCTGCGTGTTATCCATTTTAACAGTAATTAATAGAACAGATTGGGAGAGTGAATCGCTCAGGGCAAATGACTTGGTTGGTGTAACCAACGAATATGTGCAAGCAGATTTATTAGTAAAATGTGAGGAAGGAGTAGTTATCTTTTAAAAGCTGATTAGTTCAAATGAATAGGAAACAAGGAGATGAGTGTTTGTCATTCTATCGTTAATATTAGAAGTATAAGTGGAACCATTTCTTTGTATTCTAGGTGTACTCTTTAAAACAACATAAAGTGACATTTGGTTGACTGTACAGCAATGTTTAAGGTTCATGATTTCTGACAAATTAATCAGGGTTATCAGTTATCTGATGATTTCTTATCAGAAAAGTTCCACATATACCCTTTAACATCTTGTCTTACTTCAGAAAATGAAAAACGCCAATCAATAATCTGAGTGTACCATTGCAAGATGGTTCAGTCATCCACGTAATCCTCTTTTATTTTCTTTCTTTCATGATATATTAGACTTTGTTATGTACCCATAATAGCACATGAAACACGAAACCTGTGTCTAGTGCCAAAGTTCTTAAAAAGAACCAGTTAAGATTGGCAAAGAACTGTCATGACCATGTACTAATTTCATAACTTTAAGCAGTAGTGACCTAGAGGGAAATCAGTTAACATTCTATTAAAAAAATTTAGTTCTTCAAGCCACAACTAGCCATACCTTAGCATCCAAAGATCAATCGCATCTTAAGCTAACTATTTAGATTTTCCTAAAACTTATACAGGGAACTCTAGGAACCTGACTATCATGTGAGCTTTCTGTAGGAAGTTAAACGTCAATCTTGAAATGCAAATATTCACAATCATTTTTAATTAGTCTAACAATTTGTACATTCACCTTATCCACTTGTGAGGGCTGTTGAGGTTAGACAAGTAACAATCTAAACCAAAAGGGCTTAATAAAATCTAATTAGCTAATAACTTAATAGACACTCAGAGATAGTCAAGCTTTGGAAACCTGAGGTGGATTAGATGTTTCAGAAGAACATATTTAAGTTCGCATGACCTTTGCTACACATATGACTTTCTCATGCAGGAATCAGGATAATGCATAAATATATCAGGAAAATGTTTTCCGCATACATCAAAACAAGGTTCAAGTGTGAGTATGTTGGCCTAGTGGTAGGAGATAAGGCCTCGGATCAAAGGTCCTGGGTTCGAGTCCTCCATGGCGCGGCCAAAAATTTGTCTGATAAAAAAAAAAAGAAAAACAAGGTTCAAGTAATCAACGAATTGGTATGCATATTAAGAGATGACTAAGTGGCCCCTTATTTATTATTGTTCAGTACATATTAATATTACACTTGCACCTCAATTAGAAAAGAATGTCAAATTATAATGATGGTAGCAATCAAGATCATCAAAAAGATAAGAAAAAAAATAAAATAAAGGGAAAAGTGAGAGCTCCCCAAACGACATGCCTAACTTTCCAAAATTCTTTTATCCACTGTCTATTAGGCATCCACCCATGGCATATTCATCATCTCACTTAGAATCTGGACTATTTTTCCTTGATTATCTTTATTAACGACAACGTATGCTATATAAAACGCCAAAACTAGGAGTCGTACATCTCACCATAAATCTCCCTCGAATACTCTCTAACAACACTCAAAATCAAATTAAGCAGCTAAATACAGAATCAGTAAAGCAACTGCATGAGAAACTTACATGCATTATCGAGGAAAACAGCAACATTAACCAGCACACAGCATTTCAGAGCCCAAAATTATCAAAAAGGGAGAAAAAAAAGTCGGGAAAAACAAAATTTTAACAATTTCCTCTCTAGAATTTAAAGCTCGCAATTAAAATTCCATTTCTGATATATGAATTTGATAAATGCACACCACCTCGAGAAGAAAGGCGACCAGACTCACCACATTCGGCCGCATAAAAATTCATGCAGATAAATACGATTTAATTGAAGCATGATTACACCTCTCTCTTCTTCGCTTTTTTTTTTTTTTTTTTCTTTTTGGATAAGGCTTAATTATGCACTTACATAATTGTTAGTCTTGAAATGGGCCTTACTTTCCTATTAAAAAAAAAAGAAAAAGAAATAGGCTTGTCTAATTCTAGACATAGCCCCCCATTTTGCCCCCTTCTTAAATACTCTCTCCGTCTAAAGTATTACGATACTTTTTTTTTAGCACGGAATTTAAGACGGGAGTATTTAGTGTGTAAAGTATAATATGTGTAGAGATGTGATATGGTTTATGTATTTAGACATATTTTTAAACTAGAGCATCATAAATGCACCATGTTTGATCTTAAATGAAAGATCGTATCAAGACGACAAGACCTTTAATTTGGTATAAAAATTATAAAAATCGAATAACAAACGAGAAAGTTATGATAGTTTAAACTTTTAGGATTTAAATTATATTGAGAAACGTGCTGAGAGATGGGTGGATGATGAGATTTAATTAGAAAATGTTAAGTGTAATAAGACATTTACTAATTGTACTATTAATTAGCTAATTATTTCCCAAAAATAAAAAGTGTCAGAATACTTGAGACGACCCAATAAAAAAATGGTGTCAGAATACTTAAGACGGAGGGATTAAATAAATAAAATTAATAATGATTATACCATTTTATCCCTTTAACCTCTCACATTTACAATTCCAATCAAACAATAACTACAGGCCTTATAACCCCAAATTTACGATTAATCTATATAATATATAATAGTAGCTACGGAAGCCTAAATATAGAAAACTCAGTTCATTAAATTCATGCATTAATATATATTTATGTCAATTACTAATTATATAAATAATATATAATATTAGTCTACATAATCTTTCAGTTCATTGATTACGTCCGATTATATACATTTATGTCAATAAAAAATATGATAAATGTATATAATAGTTAGTGTACATATAGTTGTCTACACATTTATATACTACGGAGTATTATTTATTGTTTGATGCTCGCAATTTTATAGGCGTATTTTTTATATTATTTATTTTGATTTAGATTTTACATTATTTATTTTCACTCTTTCTTTTTAATTAATATAAATAATAAATTATACTTAGTTTATACACAACAAATTAATAAATTATAATTCTTCCTTTTTAATATAAATGGGGATAAGGACAACATAAAATTGCATGTGCAAATTTTTAGCAAATCAGATATAAATTGGTGCTATGATCATGCTCCTTACTTATATTTTTGTATCAATTTTGAAATTACTTTAATGACTATTAAATTCATAATTAATTATTTTCATTTGTATTATATTTATTTTCAATCTTATCCATCATATCCATTCGATTATTTATTTAAATACTCATACTTTTTTTTTGCAAGATATATAATGAATTACTCAAATTAAAAATAAAATAAAATTATGCAACCAATGTATTGTTTGGAAAAAAAATCACACAGACAAAGAAAAATGAAATTAAAAAAAATATTATTTTTAAATTCATCAAGATTAGTGTATTATAATATTATTTATTTTATTGTGTTGGTGCAGCTTTTTTGCAAATCAGATATAAAATTGCAGGTACAACTTTTTTGCAAATCAGATATAAATTGGTGCCCTGGTCATGCATCTTACTTATAGTTTTGCTTTAATTACGCAACCATTTTAATTACTATTAAATTCACAATTAATTATTTTCATTTTCTTATATTTATTTTAAATCTTCCCTTTTAATATAAATAAGGGTAATGACAACATAAAATTGAGATTGCTACTATGCGTTACATAAGCAATTATCGTGGGAAAATTAAGTTATTTCCTAATTTAAATAATTTTGAGTTTATGAATTCCATTAAATTCTATCTAATGCGTAATAGTCAACAAAATAATTAAGACAATGTTTATATGTGTAAGTGTATTCATTGCTATTAACTTTGGGTGTTATTGTATGTATTCAATTGAGGCTTCAATCACGGCTCAAATCAATTACTACCATTTTTCTTTCTAAAACTCTCTAGCTTCTCTCTTATTCTACCACTATAAAATTGTATTTTTAATGGGTCAAAATCCATCAAAAGTTCACATTCCTCGCGTTGTTTATGTGCTGATATTTAGGTTGGAGTTTATATATGCATAAATCGTCGGTTAATAAAAGCTATATATGTTACTGTACTAACCGCTGTTGTTGGAATGGTGCATAAATTCTCAGTGGCGGATCCAGAAAAAAATGACTGTGGGGGCTTTACATTTAATATATATTTTAAAATATAATACTTCATTAGTTTATTAATTATTAATATGTCTTCTTTAGTTGTCTGCATTTAGAGAGTTACAGTTGCAGACTTGCAAAAACTCTCTCTCCCATTTCTATATATTTTTTGTTCATCTTCAGACTCCAACCCCTTCTCATCTTCTACATTCCATCATTCTCTTCTTCCAAAGCTTCAAGAACATGAGGGCTGAAATATTATTTTTTTCTAATTTCATAGTATTAAAAAAAAAATAAAAATTGAGTAGGGGCTTAAGCCCTCTCCCCTCGTAAGGTAGATCCGCCCCTGTAAATTCTTCATCATTGTCTTCTAGGCGGCGGTGCATATATTGGTGCTCGATGAAGAAGTGCGTCAAAATGAATTCCCAAAATTTATTGAATTCCAAATTTCCAATATGTTGCCGTTTGCACTTTTGTAGAATTCTTTTTCGTAAGTGACAAATAATTCTGGAGCAATAATCATAAATGGTGTGCGCCTATTTGATAAATGGTGCGCTGATTTGATAGAGTAATAGAATTCATGGCACAATGATTTTTATATAGTTTTTTTTAATTGATCCAATGTTACCAATATATGTAAAATACATTTATCTAATGGTCGAGGATTATACAATCGGTGGAATTTGAGAAATTGCGTACGACGAAAGAAAATAGGGCAAAAGGTGAAAAAATAAATTGAAAAACAATCAAATGATAATTAGTTTAGATGAATCATTATTTATCTAAGATTGCTGATTTTCTGAAAATTATAACTTCATTGACGCATTCAAATTCACATTTTAGGAAAGTAAATTTATAATATGAATTACAGTAGTATGTTATGATTGTTATGATTGTTCTGGCCGGCAGTTGCATCGACGCCATAATCAAATCGTCAAAATAATTCTAATACTCTACTATATATTATCAATTAGCCCGCGCAAGTGCGCGGGTATTCCAATAGTCTACTATCAAAAGCTTTCACACTTTACATGTGCTCTCAAAAATAATTCTACTTCATGGTGGAGGAAGAAGAAGGTTGGATCAAAAAGAGACTCTCACAAACTCCATCATATGATTGGGAAGTGAAACTTGTGGCAGTGACGACTATTGTGGTGGAAGAAGTTTGTGACGAGCAAAGCCTATTATTTATAATCACGCTATTGAAAGCTTATTATATTTGCTATGCTTTATCATATATCTATTACTTTTACTTTTACTTTTATTACGGCTATTTAGATGATTGAGTACTACCCGCATTCTATTTTCCACTATTTAGATGATTGAGTACTATTGGCGTTCGTTGAAGACAATAAATGTTTTCAAAACATGTCGATGGATTTTTTATATATTTTTCTATAATTATCTACTGTGTATATTTTATTCTACTTTTTAAATGATTGAGAGTTAATGACAATATATACATTGTCTCATTTCATTTAACTTTGTATTACTAACGTTCATGGGTGTTTCTACATTGATGATTCAAAAATATATGGGTAAAATCAAACTAAATACAATTTCTTTTCAAGTTGCTTTTTCTATTTTTCCCCTAGCAACAATATTGACAAATTTCACTTTCCCAATAACCATCCTCTTGAAAAAACCAAAAATAAAGTGTACTTTATAATCGTTAATATTACTGTATTATAAATGCATGTATTTATATATGTTTGTGTAAATGCGTATGTGTGTGTATATGTTTTTTTTGTGTGAGTGTATTATGTAATAAATATTAGTTTTTTTTGGATAAGTGAAAGTTTATTTCTAAAGCATATGAGTATATGACTAATGAAGTAAAAAGGTGATACTTAGATTTTGACATAATCCAGGTGTAGTCTACATCGATATGTGTTTATATTGAATTCAAACACGTTCTTCATCCTATAAAAGATACAAATCGGAGATATATGATATCTAAATGTATAGATATATAATATTACGACGAGAAATTGCCATATATATGTATAATTATTAATCTTAATATACTAAATTAATATATCTATCTATACCCTATTATAAAAGTGTCTTGTTTTACAAAATTTGAGTTGTCTATAATACCCCTATCATAGATTTAAATTTAAGGACATTAAAGTATTTTTTAGTAATTAATAATTTATTAATTAGGATTTGATTAAAATTTAGATTGTACTATATAATACGTCTCTTCCTTCTTTTTATTTATTGTTCATTCAGATTTGATTAGGATTTAGATTTACTTTTTTTTTTATAGTTGCTATATAATATGCATCTTCCTTATTTTCATTTTTTATATGTTCATCATAAATTATTTTAATTAATTAATAAAGGTAGGTTTAAGCTATCGACGAAAGAAGCATGAAACAAATATTTAGAAATTTCATGAATGCAACGTAAATAAGAAAAGAAGAAGAGGACTCCTATAATTTGCCACCAATTATCAATAATATCTATTGGACATAAGTATTCTCCAATCTTTTTATTTCGTTCTTATATTTTAGGCAGATTCAGCCACCATAAAAAATAAAAAAATAAAAAAACTATTGGATTTACGTAAGAGTTTGATAAAGAAAATAGTTGAATGACGCACGTTAGTAAAACCTTTGTCCGGGTAGATGCGGCTCTCTAACTGAATTAAATGTTAATTAACAAAAAAAAGTCTATCCTACATAATTAATTAAATTACGCTTATTGGCATTTAAATATATCAATTTAAAAGGTATATGCATTTCACATGTACTTTAAAAATTATCAATTAATACATAAACTTTTACATTGTTGTGATTTTCCCACGAAAATCAACTTATCTCATATTGAATTCGAGATGGCAAAATCGAATCAAATATTACAATCTAATGGCCAAAAGTACGATGTTACTTTTACTGTGAATTTTATATAAAAGATAAAACTTTTGATTTGTATCTTCCTCATCCCATATAAACGCCAATAACCCATTTGTATGATTGTATCCCATTCAACTTATATATAATTAGATTTACTTTCTTTTCTTTGACGAAGCATGACGTAAATTATCTCACTTATATATATAGAGAGAGAGAGAGAGAGAAATGATATGCTACTCACCTCCCGGTGGACACCTTCGTGGGCACCTCGTCGTTTTATCACGTTTGCATTGCTTTTGTTTTAATTTTAATTTTTATTATATATTCTAGTATCTTAGAAATTAATTTAGAAATTATAAAATCTAAAAAATACATAAAAATCAAAGCTCGATTTATTTTATTACTCATTTTTTGAAGTTAAAAATAAAAAATAACAAATTGAACATTGATTTTTTAGATTTTATGATTTCTAAATTAATTTCTAAGATACTAGAATATATAATAAAAATAAAAAAGCAATGCAAACGTGATAAAACGACGAGGTGCCCACGAAGGTGCCCACCGGGAGGTGAGTAGCATATCATTTATATATATATATATATATATATATATATATAACATTTGATAATTTGGTATGATCGATCACATGAATGAAGTTTAGATATTTTGTCACTCATCCTAATTGAAGAGAGTTCACATGAGGATGTGAGATTCAATTTCAATTAAACAAGTGGATTTTGTTGAAGATAAAATATAATTTATGCATCTCAAATGATCAATTAGATAAAATATGATATGTGAAAACTTAATTTATAATGAAAATATTTTGGCAAATTAGAGTTCACCTAATTTGGACTTTTTTTTTTTTTTTTTTGGTTGTTAGCTTAGATTGGGGGCACATTACAATTAGATGAAAACTTGATTAGTGATAAGTTATGAGAGGACTATACGATAATTAAGGACTTGAAAATATTTTCTTCACTACTGAAGTACGAGTAACAAATTCAGAACACTTTTTTTAATTTAAAAATTATCAATTTATTGATTCAGTTGGGGTTCTTTATTAGACAGGGTCAACATTTTTCTCTTATAATCAAACAAATATCCCGTCCCCCGTATCCGTTTGAGGAGATGAGTGACACATTATTTAAGAACAAAATAGGTGAAAAGTAGGAAAAGTAAGACAATGTGAGAAAATAAGAAAAACGTTGAAGGGTAAATGAGTCATTTTGATGAGAGAATCTTTCCATTTAGGGTATACACACTAATATAGGGAACGTCTCAAACGAGTAATAATCACATGAATATGGGGGACGGATGGAGTATATAATATGTGCTTCTTCTAGGATTGCTATTACAATACATAAATCATGATTATCAATGTTCATGAAATTTAATGAGGCACAGGCAGGGACGTAGCTAGAAAAATATCATGGTGGGGTTGAGTTTTATTAAAATTTCATTTTCGAGATTTGAAAAATAAATATGTGTACAATATAAATTGATAGTATGGGCTTTTGAATTATGATTTATATAAAAATACAGAAAATATTATAATTTTACAAGAACAAAAAGTAAAGTTTTTTTTTTGGTGGAGTGAGCTTAAGCTACTCCATTGGGTACATGTGGCTCCGCCACGAAGTATTGTTATTAAGAAAATTTGATAAATTAGTAGATAATGAATGATAAATTTGTTGTCAGTGGATAAAAGAGTTGAGATAAGGATAATGAAAGAATACATGATTTTTTTTAATATAAATATATAAAGTATAATTTCAAGGTTTAAAATATAGTAAAAATGTGTAAGAGAATAGTTTCTATGTATTATGAAATAACATGTATTTGTGGATGTCGCGAAAAAAAAAATTCACACGAATATTGAGGATGAAGAGAATATCATTTAAAATAAATTAATCATGTTAAATAAGAGTTTACACGTGCAACGCACGTAATCCCTGCTAGTCCATATAAAAGCGACTACGAGTTACTATATTTAGTAACTTTTGTAATATATAAGTAGTAATTTAATTTTGAGTTTTTTTTTTTATAAATACTCCCTCCGTCGTAGTATCCCGTAAAAGAATTTGTTTTTAAGAAAATCATTGTAAAACCCATCATCGGCATGCGTGGAAACGCGTGCCAAAAAAATGGGTCTATAGATCGTGGACGGAGGGAGTACATTTTTTGCAAATGAAATGTATAGATGGTACTCCCTCCATTTCATCCCATTTGGCTCACTTGTATTCAATATGTGAGGTATAAAATATACAAACAAGTCAAATGGAGTGAAACAGAGGGATTATATCATAATGGTACATTAATAATTTTCAATCACACATTCAATAGCAGCGTTATAATACTTGATTCATGGCAACAAAATAATTTCGTTTATATTTTTATGATATTTCATGCTTGATTCATCAGCATTCTTCTCCTTCACTTCACCTTCCTAGATTGAATTAAGCATGAATGATATGAAAGAGATTATTATTACGCCAATATCATTAGATTTAAGATTACTATTGTATTTGGTCGGTTCTGAGTTTTGACTTGCTCTTCCTATTATATGACTGTATTCAATTGGCATCAACCCTCCTTTTGGGACTGTGTTCTGTTAGCATTCAATTATGTGAAAATATTTCTTTTTGTTTCTTTTTCTAGGCAAGAACAACAATAGTCTTGGATGCTACTTATATCTTGAGACTTGATAGTGAGTTTTGAAAGATTCAAAACTGTAAATCAACTTATGCATTATATTTTGTTGTTAGAAAATTAAACTTTTTATTAAAATATTTCTTGGATTAATTATCTTAACTATGATATGTAATACTGCTTACTCTGCCCTTGCAATATTGTTGTATTTTTAGATCAATCATATATTGGATTAATTTTATATTTGACAATAACGATTCCTATTAAATTTCTTAATGGAAAATAGCTTTGATTGTTAGAATGCAATACAATATTGTAGTAAGAGTGAAACAAGATGATTTACTAATACATTAATTTGCTAAGAAACTTTTACTGCAACAACTATTACATCATTTGTTGATTTTCATTCAATTATCAATCTAATATATATAATTATGGTTATTTTAACATTGTATTTGCACCAAGGAAGGCCGAAATTTGGTTGAATAGTTATAAATGTTTTGGTTCATCATTGTCGAATGTTTAACTCCAAATTTTATTCAGAGAATAAAGATAATGTGAATTGAAATCCATTAGTTTATGTTAACTAATCGGATTGTGCTACATATAAGTTAATTAACGGAAATCAATTTTTTTTCCATTGCAAAAAATATAAAATATATCCCATAAGAAGGCATTTCATATACAATCTAATATATAAAAATGATTGATTTAGTTCCATATAAAAAATTATCCTTTTATTAGGTTATATTTTATGACTTATGATCGACTAATATAAATTTCTACCACAATTTCATATTCATTATGTTACTCTTATAATCTCCATATATACCATTTATATGTCTTAGACAAAGTACTAAATGGGGAACGTCTATTCACTAATACAAATCATTACGTTTTTTCGCACGAAATATATATTTATAAATTTTTTAATTTTAATTATGAGTGAAATAAAATGATCTCATGGACGATATTTAGTCAAATTTCATGACTATATTTAAATATAAAGTGGAAGATCCTAAGCACGGCTACACCATGGAGTACTTGAACTTTAGAGACTTATCAATCTCATATTTGGAAATCTCATAATTGTATTATTTCATGACACAAACTATAACCACTCAGTCCAACAACATTAATCTGTAAACGCGAGGCCGGTATACTTGAATGGTCTCGAAATTATATGATCATCCCTGTTTTTATTTATAATCAAGAATGACCTTTCGAGTATGAATCAATAATCCCATGAATATGTGACTATCTATTCCTCCAACTACCCTTAATTGGTATTAACCATAATTATCAAGAATATTTTTTTCCGATTATTAATGAAATTATGTTACTCATTATTTCGATATGATTTATTAGACTTTTGTCGGGAACTTTATTGTAAAATACAATTACCGTTACTTATTATTGTTCGCGTGATAGTGTAAAATATATTGTCGCACGATCACGCCATCACAAGCAATTTGCGTGATAATGTATTTTGCACTTTCATGCCAAGCGCGCTCATATGGTGAGACATTGCATTTGCATGATAAGAGGGTGGCTACAATTAATTTTTTTTATAAAAAAAAGTGCCTATTTACCCTTATTTTCCCCGTGACAAAAACTTGTGTCAGCCGGAGGCACCGTGCGGCCGGGCCCAAAGTGCCAATCTTTATACAGAAAAGTGCCAATTTATATGAATAAAAGTGTCAATCTTTAACATAATTATTTTACGAATAAAATGACAATTTTTAAAAGTGCCATTGTTTTAGCCCGGCCGCACGGTGCCTCCGGCTGACCCAAGTGTGTCCCAAAAATAAAACCTTCGAAAGATATCTACATTATGTTTATTTTATACTCCGTACTCCGTAATAAAAATAATATTATACGTAATAAAAAAAAAAGCAACCATTTCATTAATTGTTATCATAAAAATTATATGACTTATTATAAGTTCATTACAAAAATATACATTAAATAAATAAAAAATATATAAACAATACAGTTTATCCCGTGCATTGCACGGGTGTATTACTAGTATGAAGAACAATACGTATAACCCCAAGAAAGCACGATTGCTTGAACTCCCAGACTAGAGATTTGAAGAAATTCAAATGGACATGAGGGCCATTTGCCGGCGGAGGGCAGCGTCCGACGAGGGTTCTTGCTATTCTTATTCCTAGTCCACCGTCGAACATCCACGGGAAGAAACTTATTAATACGGACAAGAGCTAAATATATAGCCAATGATCAGATCCATCGTAGACGGATGATAGATGATCGATAGCGTCACAATTGGCGGCGGAACATGCTGGTGATTATGCTACAACTGAATTGCCTAAAGATTATAAATTTCGTGGAAACGAAGGTGGAATCCCACAAATTAAGGTGCTGAAATCATCTGAAAAAAGCCCATTTCAAGGGAGACATGCTTAAGTTCAAGAACTGCAAGAATGGAGTTGCAGGAAGTGAGGAATGAGAGATGTGTTTCTGCGGAAAAGGGGTCATCTTTAGGGGAATTGCCTCATGTTTTAGAGGAAATGGATAGGGAAAATGTGTGATCTTGAGGGGAAGCGTGAGAAGTAATTGAAACCTAGGAATTAAACTAAATGTGAAAGAAGATAGTGTTAGAATAATTGATCCAATTGGACAGATGATGGCCATTTCCGGAGGAAGAAGCTCAAGACCAATTCGTTATGAAGTTTAATTCCTTTCTTCAAATTTGTGGGGTTCAGAGGTCACAAATTATGTTCTATTGTGGGAGTTATACTTTCGTTTCTCTGTTCTATGAGGAGGGATATACGGCTTGTAGTTAATGTTTAATCGCACTTATTAATTTCAGGAGGTTTTATCAAAAAAAAAAAAAAATCAGGAGGTGAAGGGGTAAAATAGTACGATTGCTGCTATATATTTTTATTTTAAAAAAAATGGGGGCTATATTAAAAAAATGGGGGCTATACAGAGTAAAATGGTGGTTATGTTTAGAATTACCCAATACGCTTTAGCTTCGCCCCGTTTATATTAAGGAATTGATGGGCCAAGCTAATAACCATGGCCCAATTTGGCCTTTTTTTGTCTCTTTTCATTTTAGATACTATTGTAATGGTATTTATTTAAAGAAAAACTTTGGTACAACTTGCATATTTGGAATTTGGGATAGACGTGCCAAATGCCGATTGTACTATATTTGGTTGATTTAGAAAAATTAATATCATCTTCTTCTTTATGGGTACCTTAATCCTTTTCTTTTAATTCTTTTTATCGGTATTGTTATTTTATTTTCTTCAATAAGTTTGTTGTGAGGAGTTAGTTCTTTAAAAGTTTACGGAGGACCAAGTTTCAAACATATTAATAGCTTTTTACAATCTAATTTTCATGCCCATGTACTTTAAGTTTATTCTTAGTAAAACTCAGATATTCGAAAACTCTGGACACAAGGTTATATATATATATATATATATATATATATATATAGAGAGAGAGAGAGAGAGAGAGAGTACTAGGATTTCATTTCAGAGATTAACCATATGGCTTCTGATCATTGATTATTTCTTCTTCTTTTTTCTTTTCTTTTTTTCTTTCTGTAAGAGGAGGTTGAGAGATTGATAGCTGAGGCACGACAGCCTCTCCCAGGTACCACACAATCCCGTCAAGTCACAGCTGAGATGGAGAATGCGTTTTACGCCAAGGTGGTGAAGCTTGATTCTAGGGGCCGACAGTTCGGACAGGGTTGCATGTCTTAGGGGCTTCGCAAGAGTTTGTACACAGCTAGTGCTTTACAAACCCAAACTCCCGTACCAGATCCACGAGTTTCTGATTCGGAGAGTCGATTTGAGCAACTCGAGCAGCCGCTAGTGCCTCGAATGGATTTCATACAGTCTGCACTCGAGGAGCATATGCGAATCTATCGTCCTCGTAGTTTTTCTTCGAGGGCCCCTTAGTTTATGTCTGAAGCTTGTTACTTTGACTTGGTCACTTTAGTTTAGGTTTGAAGCTTGTTACTTTGACTTTACTCGCTCTTTTATTTGTCGGATTGTTGTAGTTTAAGTACTCACTTTTGATTATGGATAATTATATCTAGTAATGTAAATCGTATTTTGGATTGCGTACATTGTTGTTAAATTTTATATTATTTGAATTATAATAGCTGGGATTGAACAGGTGGGCAGAAATAAAAAGGTACAAAAATAGGTTAGGAGGTGTAGAACTCCCTACGGTTTAACGACGGAATAACTACTGAGTTTCATTACGATATTAATTGCATTTACAGACGGAGTGTCGACGGCATGGGGACGATTTAGCGACGGAATCGCAATTGAAAATTCCCATGCTAATCCGTCTAGAAACTGTAGCTAAACTTGACAACGGAATCACTTCGCCCGGCTATTTCCCGACGCGCCTTTTAGCTACGGATTATTTCTCTTGTAATTCTGTCGGGAATTCAAAATTCCGTTGGTAATGCCGTCGGCAATGTGGTCGGCGGTCAACAACATTCTTGTAGTGATTATATTCATTTTGAATATGAAGTCGTCCATTGTTTAGATTATCCATTGGAGATATAATATTTCTCGGGTATTTATATACATTTGAATGTCAAGCCGCCCGTTATTTGGTCCAACCATTTGAGAGTAACATTTGTTTGCAGTTGTATTCATTTTTAATGTAATATTTTTTTGAAAACTACGTTGCCCGTTGTTTGGGTCAACGGTTTTGAGCGATAACATTTGTTGGGTTGCATTTCTCAAGTCGAGTAGTTATGTTCATTTTGAATATGAAGCCGCCCGTTGTTTGGATTATCCTGGAGATACTGGTCAACTATTTTGAGGGATAACATTTATTGGGTTGCATATAGTTATATTCATTTTGAATATGAAAATGCCCGTTATTTGGATTACAGATCAGATATATAATATTTTTCGGGTATAAACCTGCCCGTTGTTTGATATAAATATCGAATGATAAAATATCTAGTCACCCATTAAATTTTGAATATCAACTCACTCGTTATTCACAATAATAAAAAAAAACATAAATTACTGAGGGTAGCATTTCTTGACTAATCGAACATGGTCAATTTTTTGTTAGGTCAATGCACCCGTTATATGTGTAATAAAATAATGATGAACATTTTTCGACAATAATCACTTTATGTCAAATAAAAAAATATTGATTGATGAGATCATTAATGATGAATAAATTTAATGAAAAATGAATTTAATGATAAATAAATTTAACTCGTGATATGTATAATACTTATTTAGTTAAAATATATATATCTTTATTAATGATGCATATCTTGTATGAATATTATATATTTTTTATATTAATTGATTGATGATGAAAATTTAGAAAAATATATACAATATGCATATATATGGAGATATATTATTATATAGTATTTATATTGATTAAATTATTGCCTAATATAGCCAAAGTCATGATAATTTAGAAAAATAATCACGAAAATTTTATATAATTCCACATGAAATGGAGGTCCGTTTTCGTATTATATATATATATTAATATTGATTGATTGATGCAACACTGCACTCTAGGAGATTAAAAACAATGTGTTAAAAAAAAAAAAAAAAAAAAAAAAAAAAGTTTTTTGTGGTTACTAAATATAGACAATGAATGTCGCAAAAGGCAATAATTTTTCAAGCAATATTTCTAGCAAACACGAAATCCTAAGCTTATTATTTGATGTGCACGTCAATCAAATAATTTATGTCATTTAAGCAAATCGAGGAGGCTGCATATATCCATTTTAGACCGACTTGGAATTTTCTCTATTCCTTTATCAACAATCTCCATGATCCGTGGCTCTTCTTTTACTTTAGGTATATAACCCAATGTTTTAATACAAGTCGAATAAGAAAGAGATCAAATTTGAATGTGACATTTTGAATTTAAAAAGACCTTTTTGAAAGTCTAGAGTTCAGATTAATAATAATAATAATAATAATAATAATAATAATAATAATAATAATAATAATGTAGGATAAATTCATAACTAATAGAGCAACCCATAATTTTTATAGCATACGTAGTATTTATTTTGTAAAAAGTAGATTAATAAAATATAAAATGCCTAATTGTCTTTATTTTATGTGAGAGTATAGAAATTTTTACAAAGTAATAAAATATTCCCCTCAGCTCAAGGTTTCTGACACTTTTCATTATTTTATACATCACATATCAATATAAATGTCTCAAAAATCCTGAGCCGGATACAATTGTCACACTATTTTCTAAGTATAAAATTATACCATAATATATAAAAAAAATCATGATCGGACATTTTTATACCTAAAAATAAACACCATATAAATGATAAATAAAATTTTATTATAATCGTTTTCGCATCACTTCAAAGTGGGTGCAGCTTCCATATCATGGAAAGGGAGGCCAAAACTTTCATTTTCCCGAACCAAACACGCCCTTATCCGTCAAGTCATCACTTTAATGGGCCATTCTTCTACAAGTCTGTCATTATAAATGTGGCCCAAACTCCACAACAGTCCAAAATGTGGTGAAAGTAGCCATCACTTTAGCTTTCAAATTTTGGGTCTCTTAAGTGGGCCCCATAAAAGCATCAGGGTAATTCTATACGGCCCCCATTTTACTCCTCAAAGCCCCCCATTTTTCATAAAATAAAATTAATATTAAATGTGCAATATACCCTTACAACCCCCAAATCCACCTTCTCCTACTATCTTCGCTTGCAGCCCCCCATTTTCGCATTTCTCAGATTGTTGCCACCATCAACGACAACAACATTGCTCAACCTCTCAATCCTTATTCACTGCAAAACCCTTCTAGAATTGACCCACCATATTTTCTTTCGATTCAGGTTACATGAACCAAATAATTCATGTTATTAACCATTAATTAAGAAGAAATCAAAAATTATATGTCTACTTTGACGAAGATTGAGGAACAAAACGCAAACTTAAAAAATACATGGATCAATACAATCATCGAAAAAATTGAAAACGAAAGTATAAAATGTTATAGCATTCGAATATTTCTCAAACGGTAGTATAATGGAAGAGAAATTCACAAGATTGACTTTGAATGCTGCAGACTACGGATTGAAATGTATCTGTGCAATCAAATTTGATTTAACACTATAAGACTTCAAAACCTTCTCCAGCAACTTCGGTCTCACGTGGCGTAACATTTCCTACATATCTCGCAATTGGAGACAAGTTCTTCGCCAGAGTAAAGAATCATTCATCCATGAATTTCATGTCTGGTTGCTTTACTTTACGGAAACTAATTCGGTACATCGAATGGCTCGTCGGCGGCTGTGGAGAGGGCAACTCAGATTTTTATTTTTATTTTTTGAGTTAAAAATTTGATGTTGAAGGAATAACTATTGTAAATGGTGATCGGTTTTGGAGAGTTAGCGATAGCTGTTGAGCAAACGATATTGTGAGAGGCTGGATGTGAAACTATGAAACTGATGAATTTAAGGGTTACGAGTGTAGATTAGTATATTCATTAACGATTTTGTTATTAAAATTAATACGGGGGCTTTACAGAGTAAAACGGGGGCTGTGTATAGAATTACCTAAGCATCAAACAGAAGAGGCCCAAACACATTTTATATTTTGATACATTTGGCCGACATTTGGGCCCATTTCATCACGCATCCAGATCAAATATTTTGAAAATTACACATTCGCCCCTCACCTTAGCTATCTTGATTTTTCTTCTTCTTCTTTTACGTTAATCCCCAATGATATAGAAAAATACTACCTCCGTCCTTTTCAAGATGTTATACTTTTTTAGTAATTTTTTCAAACGTTTTTGAGTATCTTGATGATAAGTTTTAAAATAACTTTTTGAATTTTTTTTTCTTTTTACGGAATATTACAACACTTGTAATACTTTTCAAGTTGTTATTTTAAAACTCATCATCAAGATGCTCGAAAACGTTTGAAAAAATTGCTGAAAAGTGTAACAACTTGAAAATGACGGAGGTAGTACAAATTAATTATCATGCTTGTTGTGCTCGTCCCTAATCTTTGTGATTTCTCGGTAAACTCCGTTCCTGTATAGCAATTCGAGAAGTAGAGACGAGAGTTAAATTGTCCTGAACAAAGTTTGATTTAGACCGTTACTACTACCTCCGTCTCATTTAAGTAGGGACGGTTCCTGTAGATACAAGAATCAAGAGAGTGGAGATTGTGTGGCCATAATTAATTTTGAGGAGAGAGAGTTAATTGTAGCCAAGTATTCTTTGCCATTTAAGGAAACAGGTCTATTAGTTGAGACGGACCGAAACGGAATACAGGTCTACTTAAATGAGATGGAGGTAGTATTTCTTAGTACTTTTGAGCTTAATTACTCCGTTTCGGTATTAAAAAAACGAAGATATTTTAGTTTATTAGTTATTTATTCTAATGAAAGGGGTAAGTATTTAAAATGAGTATTTCTAGCTATATGTAATGATGGGCACTAAATTATGAATGTGATCAAGCATCACTTATGCAAAGTTTGCAAGAGTGGCAAAAAAGTACAAAGAGAAAGAAGGAATCCCAAGCGGCCAAAAAACACATTACAATGTCAGCCACTTCAAAAACAAGATAATAAAGTACATTTCCATCAATTCCATTTGATATAACTCGTTTTCCATATATACCTATCTATACACATGTATGTGTGTGTAATTTGGAAGATGTAGAAACTATAAAGATATAAGGATATAGAAGGATCTAGAGAGTAGAAAAATATGAAATGATAGAATTTTTTATGACATAACATAGTTCCTATTTCCCGATCAAAAAACATAGTTCCTATTTCGTTTATCATATGTGCTTCATAGAAATACTACTTTACCCACAGTAAACATATTTAATGTGCTCATGTTTAATATGATGATGATATATTTAAAAAAAATATAATAAATATATGCTTTAAAAATAACGTTGCAAAATAAATAAAAATAGTAGAATTTATTTATTAATTTTTTTGTTCACGAGAATATATTCATAATGTGTATATGCTTTAAAAATAAACGTTGCAAAATAAATAAAATAGTAGAATTTATTTCTTAATTTTTTTGTTAACGAGAATACATTCACAATGTGAAACGTGAGAAAATCATGTTTATGTATACATAATGATGCTTAAAGGTGTATGCAATGATGTTTAATTGATATACGAAGTGATGCTTACTATATAGTGTAGACAAAAACTTGGGTCAGTCGGACCTTACCATGTCATTAGATCTTAATTCAGGTCTCACCTGTCCTAACTAGATACGTGCTCATTATTAAAAAAGAATTTAAAAAAATATATCAATTGTAGTGAATAAAAGCTTGAAGAAAAGTGTAAATCTCTGTCATGCTCGAAATCTTTATTATTGTCATGTTGTTTCACGTAATTATTGAATCATGTTGTTATTTATAATACATCTATGAGTGATGAGAGAATTCTTTTACCCTTCACGAAAGTATCATTTATTATTCTCATATTTTTAGTCAAATGTCAATTTTCATAAATAAAAGTAGGGCTACAAACGAGCCGAGTCGAGCCGAGTATTGGCGCGCTCGAGCTTGAGCTCGGACTTTAACATTGAGTTTGAGCTCTGCTCAAGTTTGGCTCGACAAATATTCGAAAAATAGTTCGACTCGTGTTCGAGTTCGAACCCGGCTCGTGAAAAGCTCGAATTTTAATTAAATCATATTCAACTACACCGGACTATGAAGCTAAAGCTCGATTTTGAGCTCGTTTAACAGAAATAAAAAATGAGTACAAACAAGAAGCATAAAAAAAATAAAACATAATCCACCAACAAGCATTTTCAATGTTATTATATAGTTCAAAGTTTCAAAGAGGAACTAATCTAAGGAATTTGATCAAAAAGTAAAACATAAACATGCATTTTGTTCCTTTTGAAGATAAAAAATTAAATTTTGCCCAAAATATAAGAAAACATAAATTTTGTCCATTTTTTGTATGGTGGGACTAAAATGCCCCTCAAGCCAAAATCTTTTTTTTTTCAATTTTCGTTCTCCCACTCATATTTCAGTAGGATATATTTTTTTTTAAATACTGTAAGGAGTCCCAAAATATTTTAATTGTTTCTACCAAATAACATGATAAGAAATCATCAATTTCTTATCTTTTTCTAATTATTTTGTAAGAAATTTTATCTTTCATTACGTTTTGCCAAATAACTTAGTAAGAAATATTATAATTTCTTATAATATTTTAGAAATTTGTTACGAAAATTTTGGTAACAAATTTGACAAATTCTCCAAATTTCTTGAAAAAAAGGGAAAAAAATATTTAATTGTACAGAGGTTGGTAAGGAAATCACACACATTGGTAAGAAATTACATCACATTTCTAACCACTTAATCATTTATTAAGGCGCTATTATTAGTTTCTGAAATAATAATAAATTACACATGTTGGTAAGAAAATTTTTAGTTTTCTAACCAAAAAACCGCAAAAAATTATCAAAAAAAAACTACAGATATAGTAAGAAATTGATATCTTCTTGTCTTTCGCGTCTCATAGCCGTCGTCAGCCGAATAATTCCTACAATAAGAAATGATGAATTCTTATATAACTTGAAAAACAGTAAGATACCTAGAAGCTTACTTTTCGTCCTCCACGAGACTGCTATGGCTGCCGCCCTCCTCATCCTCGTCGGCGTCGAAAAGCCATCCTTCCGAACCCTAGCCCTCGGAGAGAAGATAGAAAGAGAAAGAAGAGAGAAGAGAGAAAGAGCCGGCAGTGAAGACCTTCAGCTCTCGGAGACCTACGGGCGACGATGGTGTTGAAGCCGGCGCAAGCGTGAAGAAGGGGGGCTGAAACCCTAGCTTCTCTAGTTTGAAGAAGAAGAAATATGGAGAGAGAGAGAGAGAGAGATGTGGAATTCAAAATGAGAGAGAAATGAGTTTTTATCTAATAGCATACAAGAGCATTCTAGTCCAATTTAATAAAAAAGGACAAAATTTGTGTATTTGTTATGATTTGGGCAAAATTTTATTTTCTTAACTTTAAGGGAACAAAACCATGCATTTATATATATATATAATAAAATGCTAAAGCTCGATTATTGGCTCACAAACAGGCTCGATTATATACGAGTCGATCATGTTCGCGAGCAAATCGAGTCGAGCATAGGGCAATATTCTTCGATTCAAATCTTGTTGTACTGTCATAAGTATATATATTAAGGAAGTTTACATATCAATTAAAAAAGAAAAAGAAAAAAAAAAAGAAAAAAAAAAGATAACATATTGAATATTCGTAAATCTGTCATTGAAACTTTAACGAGTCAAATCGATTTTACATATGTCTACATTTATGTTGCATGTGTGCTTAGTGGTTGTCTCAATCACCCTTATGAAATGATTAAAACGAAGCCATTAAACGTAAAACAACCAATTATGTTTGCCTAATGTGCATTAAGTGATGGATGCAGCCAATATATGTTAGTGGTTTAAGAAAAAAAGAAAAGAAAACTAAAGTAAATTATACTCTTATATACATATGTGTGTATATTTCGTGTGTACATAACGTCATAACCATCTATAAAATAGTGTCTCATCTTAATACAAAAGGACGGAAAGAATTACATCCAAAATTATGGAATTATAGCTCAGTCAACCAACTTAATTTATTTCCATTTACAAATATTGAGGATTTCAATAAAATTGCAATGTTTGACCACTGAATTTCTACTCGTAGGTTGTTGGAAGTGGTTAATTTCATGATGGTATATCCTAATTGCCATTTTGTACATGTAATGGTACTATACAAGACTCGCATTCTTTTTGTGATTTTTTTGACTAGTACGGTTTCCAAATTATAACGATTATATTTTAAAAATAATCATGATTCGCTTTATTTATTTATTTTTGTTAAAGATCTCTAAATTGAGCACTTCTCAAAGTAGTTAGATTTGCCACAATTCTCATAAATGCGAATTTTGGAAGGGCTCGAATTAAACAGCCTAATGAATCTAAAAGGTCGATAAAATTCTCATTCACCAAGATTTAAATATACGTAAATACATCAAATTAAAATTACAAAACAAGATAAATTAAAAAAAAAAAAACAATCTAAACAAGTAAATTCAAGGAAAAAGAATTCCCAACCCATTCAAACTTGTAAAAAAATAAATTTAATCTCAAATAATAATAAATAAATAAATAAATTGTATTTCAAGATGATGAATTAATGAGGTTATTGATATGTGTGAAGAAGATTAATTAGGGCATTAATTATAAGTACTTTTGTTTATTGATTTAGTAAATGCAAAGTGGCGCTGCAACCGCCGGCTTTCTTTAGTATTCTTTGTACGATCCAATGTTTAAACTGCAGAAACAATTCATAAATACTACTTACCTCAGTCGACCATACTTTTTTTCTTCTAATAACTTTGTTTCGATTTAATTTTTGGAAAAAAGGATTTGATTTTTTGACCTCTAGGGTTTCAGGCAGTATGGCCCTATAGTTTCTTGGAATTTATTAGATGGGACGATGTAAAAATTACCCCGAGTTAAATTGATGCTCAGTTCATTAATTATGATTTATTGTGTGTTAGATATTTTGTTGGTTTGGTTGGATAAGAAAGTGGTAAAATAATTTGCATGTTACAGCATTTTTCTTATTTTTATTTGACTTATTAGATTTTTCACATCACCTTTCTGCGTAAGGTATTCACACAAAAATATTATTGAAATTAAACGATAATATGTAAATGTTATACTATTAATTTATCAGTGTACACTTTTGTTTGGACATGCATATTTTATGGTGGTGTCATTAATTAAATAATTATGCATGTGTCTGTAAATATAAGGAGTTTGAGTTTTAACATGAGTTTAAATAATTAATTTTTTGACATAAATCTAAAATATCACTAAAATAAATGTTGACGTAGATATCATAATTGCATACATAGACACATCGATCCGACCAACAAAACAATATCGTTTTGGACATAAATTTGGCATTTGAATGAGAAGCTAGCGATGTCATGTCAAAACAATTAAAAGCGATTTCACCTAATTCTAATGAGACATGAATGCAACACATCAAATAAAAAATGCCACATGCAATAAATTATTCACGGTGAGTTTCGATTTTCACCATAAATTATCGCCAAAAATCAAATCGATGTTGAATTGGTGTATTCTCAAGCTAACATTTAAACTCGTGTTTAAAATATTCCCACTAAAACTTGTATATTCACAAGCAACCTTATATAATTGTAGTAAATTAATATATTAAACTAAAAATGAATCATATTCACGCATATAGTTGCAATATTTGGTATATATTCAGTATATGATACTATAAAGATGCCCTACAATCTGTATATATGTGCATGGCTAAACATTGATTAGGAAAAGAAAGGCGGGATAGAATTATTGAAATAATATATATATATATATATATATATATCAAAGTGAAATGGAAATAACATTTAAATATAATTATCTTGTGTCCAGCTTTTATCTAATATGGATTTATCTCATTATTTAATTTGTCGTTTATGGCAAAGATGTACCAAATTGATGTTACTTATTAAAATCACAAAATGATGACTTTATTGACTTTAAACAACACTTTTTAATAAGTGGGGTTGAGTTTATCATACTATGTTCTTATACTTTGATTTGAAGTTGTATGATTAGAAACTTTACTTAATTCAAGATATCAAATAAAGCACAATCACGGATAGATTAATTATATCTATTTTTACTTTTTTAGGTCAATGAATAGATACTATATCAAGTAAATTTTATCAAATCACCTTATTTTAATCATAAAATAAACGCTTGGCGACGCTTTTAAAAAAAGATATCATATATAATTATCATGGTAAAATATGTGCAAATTTTACCATGTATAAGGAAAACGACCTTCCTAATTAAACATTATCTGGTAGTTTTAATTTATTAATTGTTGTCTCGATCTCGTACTAGGTAATATCTCATTGGGTTTTGCTAAATGGCCACAATATGGCCACCCATAATAGGGTTTTATAGTCATTTTACAATTCTTAAATAAGAAATTTACATAAGTATCCTTATAATTATTTATAGAAAGATAATGCCTCTAAATTTTCCAATTACAAATTATATCTCTCCACATTAATTAATAACAACTTTTATTTCCATAAATGATTTTTTTAATACAACACACTTACAATTTTCCGTAAATAGTTTTAAATATATCATATTACTTGATCTAAACATTTTCAATACGTAAACTACATTGAGGTAAACTATTGAAATAAAGAAGAAAATAAGTTTACGATTGAGATGGTTTAATTACGTGTAAATTAGTTGAAGATTATATCTATACAATAATTTTTTTCTTATGACCAAAATTATACAAAATCAATTTAATATTAAAATATGTATTTTTAAAATTTAAGAAAAAACTAATTCATTTTAACAATTAGATAAGTGGTTACCGACCTAAACTAAATTGTTTAAAATAAACTAATTGATAATTTTATCATACCAAATGGATACCAAACCAACTTTTATAGAACTCAAACTCAATCGTACGAAAAAATAAATTTGGTTTTGGTCAAAATTAAAATCTGAAAATGCACTCAATTGAACTATTCTTTTCAAACATCCAAATAATTATAGAAAGAAAAAAAAAATGTCCAAAAGATTCATACTTTTCTTTTTATTCCACTTCTTTAATCCAATCCTTAATCATATTCTGGGCATGCATACTTTTTCTCGAGAATTGGAATATGACAAATACCATTTAATTGAGTTGAACACCTCGAATGTTTATATGCAAAGCACCAAGTTACCTTTTTTCCCCTTAAAATTCAATATTTTATTTTATTTCCTTAATAGTTGATATTAATAAATTAGGTTGTTTCCCTTCTACATCCTTCTTCATGGATTTTTTTTTTTCTTTTTCATATTATTAATTATAATTTTTCTTAAATATAATATTTCGCCTCAGTCCTTGGGACATTATGTTTACAGTAGATGAGGAAGCATTACTATGAGTATCTAGTCACTATACAAACCACATATGTTTATACTCTTTATGTTAATTAAAAACTATGTTTTGCTATGAAATAAATCTTATTTTATATTTTACTATTAAGTTTTGGAGTGATTGCCATTTGTTTCTCCGTTTTCAAAATTATTACAATCCAATTCGTTATTCGCTCTTTCGATTTTTTGAAAACCATTTCATATTTTTGTTTTGGGTTGCAAGTAAACTACATTTGTACTTAAAATATAAATTATTATTTAATCTGAATTTTCTTTGAATTTGAGGGACTATTTTTATTTATGTATATTTTTTTTATTACATTTTATGATGAAATTGATAAGAAATTCACTTATTCTTCATTATAACATATTCTTAAAAAAAAAATTAATTGTCTAGTAAACGTTCTATATGTTTGCATGGTGGTCAACTTTGTATCTAGTCCAATCCAAATAATACTTACTATTCTAAACATATACTTGTCTTTCTGTAAAATATGTATACCTTAATTAAGTCTATAATCATCCGTATAAAAAGCAAATGAAATTGTAAATCATGGAAGATGTAAATCTCATTATTCTCTCAGCTATTATACCATATTTAGATTAAGGACTTAATAGTATACTAAATAGATGCAACTTGCCTTATAAAAAATAATCTATTTTATGTTAAGGGGCACATTTGGGTCAGCCATGGCTCACCGTGAGGCCGACTAAAAGATTGACACTTTTTAAAATTGACATTTTTATTCGTAAAATAATTATATTAAAGATTGACATTTTTATTCATATAAATTAGTATTTTTCTGCATAAAGATTGACACTTTGACCCGGCCACACTATGTGGCTGGCCTCACCAAGTTTTTGCCTTATGCTAAATAAAAGGGTATTATGGCTAGCCATATTATGGCTATGTAGATTAATCCTATCTCATTTATACTATATTCGATCGAGTCTTTGTGATACTGATATACTAAATATATAATTTAATCACGAGTTTTTATACAATAAAATCACGAAACTTTTAGGTCCATAATCGATGCCAGATTCCTCAATCACTGATTTACTAATATTTAATTTTGCCGTAGAATATTTATATATTCAATATATAAGAACGATTCAAGAAAAAAAATTCTTCAATTATTTTCAATTGTACCATTTCTTTTTTTCAAATAATACCAAACTAGTTGAAAGAAAAAGAAGTTAGGTGCCGTTGTTTTGCTCTTGGCTCACAGTATTTAAATTAGGAACAATTATTGAGGTCAAATATTTCGTAGCAAACTAGTTATTTGACAAATCCCAAGCTATTCTTGTTAAATGATTTGATCATAAATTAGTGTAGCGTCCGTTGAAATTTGACGAGATCATTTCATGTCTCATATATATTTTTTTCTGTATAATATAAAAAAATAATATGATTATTATTACAAAACGTGAAATTTTGACAATTCAGAAAAATAAATAAATATTAAAGTTGAATTCTATTAGAAAAATAGTCGCTATCGTTTTAAAATATATATTAAAACTCGCATAATTTCTTAAAAGTCAACGTATATTTAAATATATCATATTTTGTTATCATATTTAAATACTTTCTCATTAGCAAATGGTTCAACATGTTGATCATAATTTTGCTAGAAATATTATTTACGAACCTTCAACTCCACCATTATAGTGTCAAACTAGTTTAGTGCCCATCGAAATTCGACGAGAGCCATTTGATTTAGTAATTATTTAGTAAAAAATAATAAGAAATAGTAATATAAGTATTCATTGTAAGATTAAAGTATTGTTAGGATACATTCGAAAAAATAGCATTAAACTAAATTAGAAAAAAATAAAAATATATCAATAAGGTGTGGCATTTTTCGGTTTGTTACGTTTTACTCATTTTGAATGTCAAACAATCCGTTGATCATGATATTAGAAAAATAAATACAGGAAATGTTACGTTTCTCGGGTAGTAATACTCATTATGAATGTTAAGCCATCAATTGTACGTTGTTATATAGAAATAAATTGACAGTTGATAACATGAGGGAAACCCAAAAATAACCATTTTGATAAAGTAAAGGTAAATTTTAGCCACCAATAAATAAATATGTAAATTTTAGCCATTTTTACGATTTTACCCCGCACAGCGAATGCACGACCACCAAATACATGACCACCCGGTCGTGTATTTGTCGGTCGTGCAACACAAACATGGGGCTGCCAGAATACACGACCACTATTGCACGGCCGATTGGTCGTGTAATTGTGGTCGTGTATTACCCCGCATAACATGTTGGCCCTCTCGTTGACATATATGGGACAGTTAGAATACACGACCGGTAGTGCACGACTTGTGTAATTCTCGGCCGTGCAACACAAGCATGGGACCACCAGAATACACGACCATTATTGCATGACCGATTTAGTCATGTAAATGCGGTCGTGTATTATCCCGCATAGCATGTTGACCCTTTTATTGACGGACCACCGAAATACACAACCACATTTACACGACTAGTGGTCGTGTAATCGTCGTGGTCGTGTATTTAAGAACAAAAAAATCTAAGTTCGATTTTTACAATCTCAAACATAATCTGGAGCAATATTAACCAATAAATTGATCTTATCATACATATAAGAGCATTTAACCATTCAATTTCAAGATTAAACAAATATACAAAGAAACCCAAAAGATCTTCAAAACTCATTTCATATATACAAAGGGTAAATATGTCATAACATAATAAAAGTGGCTAAAATTTACATGTTTTTTTATTGGTGGCTAAAATTTACCTTTACATTATCAAAATGACTATTTTTGGGTATTAATTCTTGATAACATTTTTCAATTGTAGTTGTATTTTTCATATCAAGTTTTCTATTACTCGAAAAAAAATTGGTCAATGAGAGGTCGGATTATTTCGCGTGGTTATATTTATTTCAACGTAAAGTCTTCCATCGTTCGATAATTGAAGGATAAAATATCAAGCCGCCAGTCATTTAGATGATTATTGATGAAAGTTGACAATTCTCAGATAGTTTCATATAGATGATTATTGATTAAGGATTACTCCATCATATATGAATTTTTCTATCGATGAAATCATCTTCTCATCCCCCGTCCCTACCCAGCTAACAGACTATAAGTTGTAATAGTATAATTTTCTGTTAATGTAAAGTCTTTTAAATATTTAATTGGGATAAAACTGAATGACTCCATCATATTTGTTAATTATAAGAAAATTTTACAAATATTATAAAGGATCAGTTGTTCTATTGCACAATATCATGTCGTTCTTTAGAAATTTCATTCTTTGAACCATTTGAATTTTTTTTTATCTAAAACAAATAAAAGAATTGAAAATATTTTGACAGTCCATCATTTAGATGATTGTTGAGGAAAGACAACATTTCTAGGATAGATCAATTCAAGTCTTCCATCTACTCTTTTAAATATTGATTAAGGATTACTCCATCATATTTGAGTTTCCTAATCAGTGAAGTCATCTTCTCATCCGCCCGTCCCTACTCAACAAACAAACTATAAGTCGTAATCGAATAATTTTCCGGGTTAACCTGAAGTCTTACTTTGGATAAAACTGAAATGACTCCATGATATTTGTTATCAAAAGAATTTATAAATAATATGATGTCGTTCTTTTAGAAATTTCAAATGATGAACCATTTGAAAAAAAAATCTAAAATTATATAATTTTATCTTCAATAAAATTATATATTTAATTTGGGTTTTAGATTTTAATTATATAAATTAAATAAGTATTCATGTGTCATATAACAAAATAGTTCAATGAGAGGTTACCTTTTGTTTAGTGTTTGCTTCCGTAATTCTTAATCAATTGCATATAATATCAATTGATAAGTAATGTAAATAGAACGAGTACATATCTTATTATTAATATTTTTTTTATATTGCAAAACATGAAAATTAATCATTTGATTTTCACTCTTTAAATATAAAGGTAGGTATGAATAATTTTGAATGTGTGACGTCTTTTCTTTTATATAAGTTTTATCTCTCACATAGATTTTTAAGTACATGTATAATATTATATGCCAATTGTTTATAATTCTAAATTTTTTATTATCATTAAATTGTGAAGTTTTCATTATGTGCGGGAATACTTAATGTGCTCACGGTTGACGTGGCTAATGTATACTTAAGAAAAAATGTTATTAATATATCTTAAAAAAATAAACCTTACAAAAAAAATAATAATAATAAACTATACTAAAAAAAACTAAAATCTAAGGGGAAAATCATAGACGTGACACTGCCACGTCAGTCGGAAAAAATCTTAAATTATGTCTATAGTGGGTAGGGAGCTTTGGATTCCTCGGATGATCTATTTTAAAGAAAATTTTTATTTCAAAATAAATATATCTCAAATTTCAAATTGAAAACCATAAGATAAGCATAATATTGAATTTAAAAATAAATTATAATATATTGATAAAATTATAACTATCAAATACGGAGTAGCTTAATTATATACTAAATTTATTATAATATTATAAGTGGATACAATATTATTTTTTTATTATCTTAATATGAGCAATAAATTATCTTAACGAAAAACATAACATATCTAATCCTATAATATATTGATAATTATTAATTTAAAGTAATTCATCTTAACAATGAAATTATATTAAAGATTTATGGAGTATATTACTATGAAATAATTGGAGATATATATCAAATTAAAGATACATATTAATTAGATTAAAATATTAATCAATTAGGCAAAACTAGACTTTAATTTTCTTTTTCGTGTATGATTAAACTACTCCCTCTGTCCCATCTCATTTGGCTTGTTTGTTGAATATATGTGAGGTATAAAATATACAAACAAGCCAAATGAGGTGGGACGGAGGGAGTAATTAGCACATGAGGCAACACAAAATCCGGTTTAACTAAATATTCGGTAAAAAAGTGGAACTGAATTATCAGAGGAGTCAATTAGATAGAGTAATGCTCCCCTACCCATCGTGGGCATACTTAATATGCCCACAACTGAGGTGGTAGCATTATATTTAAGGAAAATAATAATTAATATAACTTATATAAATAAACTTTACCATAAAAAACTAAACCCTACTAAAAAAAAGCGAACCCCCAAAGGAAAAATTATTAACGTGGCATTGCCACGTCAGCCGTGGGCACATTAAGTGTGCCCACAGTGGGTAGGGGATCATTTCTGCAATTAGATAACACATTATCAATATATCCCCTCTCTATTATAAATATAAATATCTTCTCAAATAAGAGCAATTATTATATTAAAAAATAGGAAAAAAAAACTGAATATTCAATCTTTATAAGATCTATTATCCGAATCGATAGGTATATCAATATAATGGATATAATTACCAAGATGGTGATATATCAGAATAATTTACTCTTCGGTCCCACACTTTTTAACCTAATTTTATAATTTCGGTCAATGTTTTTAAAACCGGACCGGAGGTCAAATCGACGAGATCTCCGGTTCCCGGTTTTTCGGTTCAACCGGGGTCTAACCGGCCAAAACCGGATAAAATCGCAAACCGGTACTATGTCCGGTTCACGGTTCAACCGTCCGATTCGGTTCGGTTTATAAAACACTGATTTCGGTGTTCCAATTCATTTGGCCTTTATTTAAAAACAGAAAGAATTAAAATGTTATTAGTTTATTAAACTAGTTTACTGATTCACTTATTATCTACACATATTCCAAAATAATTATAATAACTTGCTTAGTCGTTCTCCAACTTTTATGCTTTCTATATCAAATTAAATGTCTTAATACGATATTTCATTTAAAACCAGTCATCAATATTTTTATCGACTTATGATACCTTATTTTTGAAAAGAAAAAAAAAAAGAATTATGCATTAAAATACTTTAGACTACATTTTTAACAATAATAAAGTGTTCTTCAATACCCATATCCAAAAGCAACGTGTTAAATGGAGCGGGACCGATAAAGTACTAAAATGACGATATATCCCAATAATGCATGCAATGCTTCAAATTAGTTAGTGCATAAGGTGCACATCACTCAAAATGAAATCATGGCATTAAAGTGAACATGAGAGAATTTTCCATGTTCACCCATTTTAGTTCCAAACCTCATCATACGAAATTCATATATATTTTTTAACGGTTGGGCTAATCAAATCTGCTTGGCCCACTCCAAAAATCTTACAACAATGAATTTCTTATAATATTTTTTATATTGTTTGTTTCATATATCACGAGCTGTCAAGCGTTCAGGTTGGACCGGCCCGAGCCCGAACCTGTCAGGTTTGAGACAAAAGTCATGCCGGTCCAAAATTTTATCAGGCCGCAAAAATCAATGCCTAAACTCGGCCAGTGAGAAAATAAAGTGTAAAAATGATCAGGCCGATCGAGCCGCCCGAGCCCATCAGGTTTTTGAGTGTCTTTGGTTGGGTCGGGCTGACCCAAAATTTTAATGGGCCTCGAATTTCGTAGCTCAAGCCTCTGCCCAAACTACGGATCGGCCGAGATTATCCGTTGAGCTGGGCTTTTTCGAGCCAAATTTGACAGCTCTATAATCACGAGCAACACATATGTATATATGTAGTGTTATCTTACTTATTATACATGTACGTAAATCAATGGAAACGTAAAAATAGAAATATAAACGAAACGTTGCTTAGAGTGCAAAGTTTTGAAATCACGTGAGACACAAACTCTAGTAGTACTGATAACAAACAAAATCCTAACACGAGGGCTTTTGCGCAAATCAGCCAAAAATCTAATCAATTAAGGAAATAATTAAATATGCGATGATAATATTGAAAACATACTATTATAAGCTAAGCATAATCAGCAAATTAAATCATGTGGGATTCTTCTAAACGTATTATAAAAGTATATAAAACGCCAAAAGCAGCCAACCCCCTTCACATCATCGTGAGAAAGTATAGGAACAACTTAAATTTATTCAGATTGGCAATGATTTTTGTGAAAGTCTTGATTTATTTTTTTTTTGATATTTCAGATAGTTCAAAATGTCCATGCAAAATTAAGAGATATTAACGTGATTTCTGTTTTAATATTTAAACTACATCAATTTCCCCCAAACACTATGCCATTTGAATGTTGGTAATATATTTTTCTTATAAAAATCTCGACATCGTCATACATATTTTGTGCAATTATATTGCTTTCTTACATTTCTGAGTCAACTCAATCCGCATTTTTTTAAGATATTAGTAGCTTTTAGAACAAAGGTTGAAACACTTCATCGCCTACGGTGGACACGCTTAATGTATCTATCGCTCATATGGTTGTGTAAGTCAGTAAATTTTTCAATTATGTCTTTTTATATTTTTTTTATATATATAATGTTTTGTTTGGTATGATTTAATATATTTATAATATTAACTTATTTGTTCATACTATTATCACTCTATCTATAAACACGTTAAGTGTGTCTACGACGGACATTGTAATATTCATCGGATAATTGAAAATTTCACGTAACAAACTGCTAATAATACATTTCTCGAAAAAGAATTACTAAAAAAATCACTGAATTGTGAAGGAATTATCCCAATCTGTAGGCTTCCAAAATTTTCGATGTCGTTATACTAGTAATAAAATTTTAAAACATCAACTCATTATATCTAAAAAATTAAATTTGTCAAATGATCGTACATAAAATATTTATTCAACATCCCGATCAAAAAAAATAATATTTATTCAACATAATAATATGGGCAAGGACTTCAGAAAGCTAACCTACAGATGGGAACAAGTGGGCCAAATCCTGCGATAATAAATAAATTAAATTCAGATATTAAGACTTAAATTATACAGAAAAGGAAGCCAATAAAAAAATTGTACGACTCAGATAAGTGCAGTAAAGTGTGAGAAAGGGAAGTAAAAACTCGCACCAGACACAAAACGACAAAAATCCAAATTCACTAAAAATAAATATAAATCACAAGATAAAAATTAACTGGAAATGTGCAAGCAATTTGATAGCTATAAGAAGGGTACGTGGCAGTTAACAAGCACTACAAGTTACTGCGCCCTCTCTCTCTCTCTTCAAAACCCCATCTCCCATTTTCCATCTTCCACCACCCCAAAATCCCTCCTCCTCCTCCGCCCTCCGCCCTCCGCCGCCGCCTCCGAACATGAGATGGTGGGCCTAAGTGTTATTCTCGAAAACTACAGGGATCTCTCCGAGAAAAGAAGCCCTCAAATTCTCAACAAAGGAGCCATGATCAAACCTTCCTCTCCTCCCACCACCCCTCCTTCTCTCTCTAACTTCTCTCTAGCTCGTGGATTTCTTGAGAATTGCTCCCTCTGCAGGCATAAGCTCTTGCCCGGAAAAGACATCTTCATGTACAAGTAATAATACTTCTCTTTTATTTTCTTTTTCTTTTTCTTCTATTATGTTTTTTATTTATTTATTTGAATTTGTAGAGGGGACAGAGCATTTTGCAGCGTGGAGTGTAGGTACAGACAGATTTTCATGGACGAAGAGAGCTGCGAAAAGAGCGGTGGTTGTACCTTGGAGTACACCTGCTCGGTGGCTGCCACGTCATCGCCGTCTACTTCTTCTTCTTCGGCGGCGCCGTCTTCACGTGGCGGTAAGGGGGGGAGAACTCGAGCGAACGCTTTTGCATACTGAAGACCCACCCCGGTTTACCATTTATGCCCTCGGTGGATTTCGTTTATGGCTTCGGTGCCCTCCTTTTTTTGCGATGCTCCCAAGACTGATGCCAGGGGCTGTTTTGTCATCTCATGTTAGCCCATGGGTTATTTTGTTTCTTTTTTCCCAGACTGCTGGCGGAGAAAATTGGGTAAAATGAATCTACTTTTTTTTTTTTGTCAATTTCTGAAGTTGAAGGTTGTTTTGGGAAGTTTGGTTTTCATAAATTTGAAAACATTTTTAGGTTTGTTCATTTTATTTTATTTTTTAATTTTTTTGGTTGATTTTTTTTGAGAGCAGGTTAGTTCATTTCTTACTGGTGATGAATCCCTAACTTTCTACGTGATAGGGTTGTTACTTCAATTCTTTTTATATTTAATTTCGAAATTTATTTCTATATAGAATCAAGAAATTAAAAAAAAAGAAAAGAAAATCAAACCATTTGAGTTTATTGGGATTTTCAAGAATGAAGGGTATGTTGATTATTAGTTAATAACTAGCAAAAAGTAACGGTTGTATTCAAAGCTAAATGATTATATATCATTTTGTATTTTTATGAGTAATAATTAAAGATTTTGAGATGATGAGAAGAAAAGTTTCGATAAATTGAGTTTACGACGTACTATATATTATGTGTACAAATGGACAAGTTTGTCGTCATCGTAAAATATACTTCCAATTTTGCTTATGTTGTTTTCATATATGTATATTATTGGAGTTCATTAATTTGTATCTAGTGGTTGCCAGGTAATATTTATGATGTACTAGGAGTAATAATGTATAGTGAAATATATATCGTTATTATTTTGTTGGTTACGGAGTATTATATATTCATACATATCTTACCTAATAGTAATACATGTACCTACAATAAATTGTCTTACATATTTCTATATATCACCAACGTACATCGTGTGTTTGAAAAAAAAAAGGTACATCTTGTGTGTCTAATAGTATTATATATTAATATTAACGTTTTAGAAAGAGTGTTGTTTTTTTGATTATTCAAGAAGCTTTAGTCTATCGCGTAGGATAAAAAGTGCTCAGCAAAAGTAATACTGTATCTAATTAAAAATCAATAATGTTACCACAAAAGACTACATCTTACAAACATGATATTTGAACTATATATATTTGGCATAGCCCAAATTTATTTTTATAATAAACTATTTTTATTCAACATCAGTTTTTTTGTACGAAAAAAAAAAGAAATTTTATTTTAATAGTAGGTACGCGAAGTACCTACCCAAAACAACATAAGTCTATTATAATAATGAAATAATTCGTTATAAAATGACATAATAAGTACTAGATTATATATTTATTTAGGATGAAGAGAGTATGTCCCATCAATATTGATAAATCTCGAGTTTATTATATAGTAGTAGTATTCTAATTTCTAAGTCCCAATAGGAACTTTAATTATGTACAATGACCTAATTAGAATAGGAAATTAATTTGAACTCAATCCGAAAATATAAATCAAACTTTATTAAAGCCAAAATTTATCTATAGATCAAACTACTCAAATTCGAACTCAACTCAATAATAATCCTCGACAAACAGAGAGAAAAAAAAAAAAAAAAAGAACAGAAAAAAAAGAACAGAAAAAGGGTAGTAGATGAGGAATTTCCCAGTCAGAAATTTAGAACTTCAAAGCAATACTACTGATTTACTGAACTTGAAGGGTTGTGGAAATGTGATAGAATTTTTACTTTCCTCAGACAGTAAAAAATGGTGGAAGAAAAACAACTAGAGGTCCTTCTAGGTATAGATATTCTTGAAAACAGAATTTCATTCTCTAACAAGATATCAGATCATAGAAGCAAAACACAACAGAACCGAACCGAAAATATAAGAAGATAAGAAACATATTCTTATAATTTCTTTTCCCATTCTTATCTTCAAGAGCAACAAGCAAACATCAAACCAGTGGGAACGACACCTCAGTGTCAACGAAGTAAGTTCACATGAAATATACAAGAACAAGAGAGTCTTAGATGGATAAAGATATGTGAATAACAGTGATACATACAAAAGCTATGACATAATCATCTTATCTTCTTCATCATCCGTCATTGTTCGTCTCCATTCGAGTCATTGCACAGCTCAGCCAGATTTAAAGAGAAGTACTGCTTTTGAGTCCAAATAGAAGTAGACGAAGTGATTCGTCTCATGAGTTACATAAGAACCTAAATGGGCAACAAATGAAGACAGATTAGAGTGCATTTTTTTATAGATGAAAATACCTAATCCATGATCATTATTTATGTTTACAGGCAAACTGATAGAAGTGTTTGATTACCGGATAAAATAATTATTCTGAAAACACATCTGTCGAAATATAAAATTAGATATTAGTCGAGCAACAATGATGTCAGATATGGGTAGAAGACAGTAATCCTTCTCCAGGGCATGTTTATGTGAACCGGAGTTTCTATACTTCTTTTTTTCCAAATCATCCTCCCAAAAGAAATGAGAGTAAAACAATAGAGAAACTTTTCTAGGTAAAAGAGATTCAAAGGGCAAGGATGTCTTTAACAAGTCCTGAAAGGAAGGTCCAATTATTTACTCTGACGTATATTTATACAAAAGGTTATAACTCAAGAAAAGTTATAGGCACAATTATACATCCATGGAACCTAGTTGCTTAGTTCTCTGAGGATTGATACAAGAAAGAAACATTAGTAATAACATCCTAGCCATGTTCATATCTTACTCAGGAGAACACAAGATGAAGAGATGTACATCGTTGATGTGTCAAAGCTATAAGATCAAAACCCAAAATAAAGACCAAAAAAAATGCAGTTCATTTTATAATTGCCCAGATGTCTATTTGAACATAGAAAAGAAGAACAATAACCTGCCCCCCACTTTATTCACACCAAATCCAACGTACGTTCCAATTTAACCATAAAACAAAGCACTTCCAAAGTTTTCAAATGATATTTCTAGGCACGCTTTCTTGTAAGCATAGAGCTTTTAAGTAAATCAACAAGGGAAATCATCAACTTAGGAGTCTTATATTGAATATACTAGCACATAAACTAGAGGTGAGAAGAACGAAATTGAGAAGTAAAATCAAAAGATTATCCAAGGGGAACGTTTACTTTTGGGGATAATATACATAGAGTTGAGCATTTGAAGAATTACACAATCCAACATGCTCAGCGTTAATCCATTATAATCTATAACAGGTAAGCCTATACTACTTCTTTCTATCCAAGCTATCACCATATCTACGAGTGGACTTTGAAGACTTGTGGTACATGTGCCTCAAAGTGTGGTAACAGTACAAATGCCAAAAAAAAAAATCTAAAAGAAATGAGTTAAGAATTTTGGTACATGTTAACCAAATCATTGGGACCTATTTTGACGAAAATCATTTTAAAGCGTAGCCAGATAAACTTATCTTTCACATATCCAGCAAGGCACGAGATTCGCTTGTATGATTCACAAATTTAACTTAGTCACCTATTGCCTTCCAACACTCATATTTCAGATAATCTGAACAAATTTTAGTTTGACTGAGCTGCCATTGCTGCATTTGTAAATCTAGATCCATCTCACAACCACTGAGCACTGACAACACATCAACACCAACATATAGCAAAAGTTAAGTGCAAATTAGCATATATGAAACAGCTTAACAAGACCCATTTATAGAGTTAGACTAGCCATATACTCACAAGAAAAGGAAGAAACTAACATGAAACTTTTCAAATACACATCGTTCGTCTAATGCAATGACTACAGAGGAAAGAGGAGAGTCAGACACTCAACTCAACTGTTTAAAACGTTCAAATCTCTAAGTGGAGCCTAATGTGATACTGTATTAAAATCCAAATATGGTTAGAATGCAATCAAAACAAACTACACATCAAATCATCAGAAAGCAAATAGCTCAACTGAAATAAACACAACATAACAGCTTCATCAAGCACAATTCCATTAATACAAACATCCACGATCATCTCTGAGTCTCTATCATAATCCGATGGAAAATTGAAACCAAAGCAACAACCGAAAGCAAAAAATGAGAGGAAAACGGGACGATTTTCGATTACCGAAATTCTTGCCAACGATGCAATGCCAAGTTGGGCCGTACTTTTTGTCAAACACTTTCTTTATGTGCTCCGCCACATCCTTCTCTACACTAAACTTCTCAAACGCCTATAAAGAATCACAGAATTTCGCAAGTGTGAAAAAGCACATACAAGATATGACCATTAACATCTTAAGAAACGGAAACGATAACTCATTGATTTTCATTCTTTTCTTTTCTTTTCTTTTTCTTGAGAGAGAGAGAGAGGAGAGAGAGAGAGATTACACCAATGGCAATATCAACAGCTTCTTTCTGCACGTCTTCCTTCATGTCAGCGCTCTTTATGATGACTTTCTTGCCGGGATTCGATCCGGAGGAGGATTTCCGATCCTCGGCGGAGGTGATAAGCGGCGACACCACTCCACCCCCGTTCCTCTTAGTTTCTTCACTCATTTTCTTGCCGGACTTCCTCCCTTTTCTCAGATGAAGATGATAAACTCGAGCTTTTCCTCAAATTGAAAATTGAAATCTTCAACAAGTCTAGAGAGAGAGAGAGGGTATGTGGTGTCTGATTTGTAAAGCTGACGGGGGTTTGGAATTTCTGCCTTTTTTCACTGTAAATTGGGATTTCATTTCGGATTATTTTTGGAAATTCAATTTTTTTCTCATCTCACACACTTTGCATTTGACTCTCGCTTTGACTCTTCATTGACCTCTTTTATTCCCTCAGACTATCGGTCAACCTGTTCAAAAATTCTACTATTGATTTCAAAAAGGTAAAAATTGAAATTCTACGAGCCAAATTTTTGTGTGTTGGCCTAAGGGTAATGGATTAATCCTCCGTAGCGAAGCTTTTAAATATCAATTAATTATGTTTAAGAAAAAACTTGAAAATAACTGCATGAGATCACATTTCAGTTGTATTCAAGATAACTGTATTTCCTAAGCTTTCATTGCTGCTCTTCTTCATCAGAATCTTGCACTACTCCACTCGTCCTAGCCCTCTTTACTCGACTGAGCTCCGCCTCGTCTTCATCTTCATCTTCGTCCTCATTCTCGGTCTCCTCTACAGCTACAGGGGTATTAATTTTTGGGGAACCGCCCTCTTCAGCTTCGTCTTTTTCATTGTCACTCCCATGCTCTTCTGCTGATTTATGTTCAGTAGAATTATCACGATCTGCTTCACTGATCGGATTTTGTTCATCGACTGCATCTTCAGTCGCCTCGAGAATCCTGAAGTCTCTAGAGGTGCTGCGTTTGGCGTGTCTCAGTAGATTGATTTTGGTTATCTTGCTAAGCTGGATGAGATACTTTTCGTAGTCTTCAATCTGGAAAATTAAATCAGGGATGCATCTGTTTTCCCTTTTGATTTTGCTCGCTATTCCTTTACTTCTGTTGCTCTCTTGCTGATTCTGCAAACAAGAAAGCAACTAGAAGGAAATATCAGAAAATGTACATTTCAATAAGGTTAGTTTTCTGGTAATTGATGTATTCACATACCTGCTGAATTTTAGCAACAAAATCATAAATAGGCGCTGTTAATTTCCTACAAGTTGTTTCCACCAGCCTCTGGTGCATAGAACTGGGTAAAAGCTGCTTGCACCCCTTGGGAGCGATTCGTAGCTTTGAGATTCGAGCTAGATTCTTGTAGAACTTTGCAGCCAATTTAAGTAAAGATTCTGCTTGAGGATCTGCAGTTTTTTCAGAGTGTGTTAGAAGATAACAAAAGCAGATACAAGAATTCCAAGTTCGAAATCATGCATCACGTACCCTTTAGGTTCATGGCAACAAAATGTGAGAGGACCTGCACCAGAGCTTCTGCTCGCGAATACAATACCTCTTCCACTGCTAATTCTGGAGCCTCTTCCCCAGTTTGATTCAAAGAAATACCTTTCTGAGTAGCCGTATAGCATGTTTTCAGCCTTACAGTGATCCACTCCATATCAGCAACTGATAATTCAATCGACTGTAATATAGTTGTGGAAATAGCAGAACTTGTCAATTTGCTTATGATAGGGAAGGTTTCAGATGCATCTACAGGATCATTACCCCCAGAGCCTACAACTTTTACAAGTTCTGCAGCCAAATTTTCAGCAATAACCAAGTCCATTGGAGGTGAGCTCAAAGTAATAGCAACCACGACCAAACATTTGGCAACTTTTGAGTTCGATACATCACTTTTTCTGCAGAGTTCTGTCGCCCAGGATCCGATGAGGTTCCTCCTTTCTTCAGGCAACTTTTTGCCAATCATCAGTGTCATGTCACATAGAATCTGAGAATAAATGCAGCTCGATAACAAAAAAAACAGCAAATATTTCTTCAAGCAAAACAACAAATGCGCAAATTTCATATTATATAGACTTTTCACATATATACACGAGCAAAAGTTTCTTCATTTGAAGCCAACAGCTAGAGTGCATCACTTCTCAGAGGAGTTCCGATGTTCTTACGAGTAAGCAAACTCAGCATTGACAGAGTGTACTTTACATATTTCATTCAAGGGTTAAGTATTATTATCAGTCTTTGACTCTTTTATGCATGTTTCACCCCACAATCATGGCTTAAATAGCTCATTGGTAGCAAGAACCTCTCTCCATTATCAAGTTCGCAATGAAGTCTAATGACAAAGGGCATAGTTTGGAAAACTCTTCAGGCACTTGAAGACCTATTTTAAGTTGGATATTGATATATAGTAATGGAGCACACCGCATACAGACGAAGTAAATAATAAGATACAACATATTAAGATAGATAAGACATGATGCATTTACCTCAGCTTCACGGAAAAAAGAGAACTCAAGAAACTCATTAAGTAGTGGCTTTATGCTCTTATAGAGTAACATTTTGCTTTTTGTGCTCTGGTCATCAGTTCCTTCAGCAGATTTACATTCCTCATCAACAACACTTTTATCAGGATGGCAGGTTGATACCAAGTAGTCGATCAAATCTACATACCTTGATTTGGATAAACTTATCTCAATTATTTTTTTTAGGCAAAGCAAGGCCAAATGAATATTTTCCTTTCTACATTCCACATCATTCTGTCCTTTTGCCTCTTTCTTACTAAGATCCATCTCAGACTTTGGCCCTGACTTGAGAGAGAAAACTATATTCAGCAGTGGGGGCCCAAGAAGCTTAATATCACCATAAATCAATGTCTTGAATGGTTCATCTTTTTCCATGAGAGAAAAGAATTTTAGTTGATGAAAACACATATGTAGAACGCGAGAAAGGATTTTCGAACCACGAACACGTGTCTTTACAGAGGAATGTTGGCTGTTTTTCTGCGAGGCTGCAGCATTCTTAGATCCATCAAGTTCCCATGACTCAAATGAAAGTTGCAAAAGATGATAAATGCTTGAAGTTGCCAAAAGAGGAGTTCGTTCTGGAGGAGACTGCTTTGAGCAGCTTAAAGTAACTTTATCAGCAGTATCACTCACACTAGGTCGTATCACTGGTTTTTTAGTTCCACTGATTTGCCTAGAATTAGATGTGTATTTATCCACAAGTTCATGAATCTCAACAAACTCAGAAAGCTCCGTTTCCAGTTCCAATTTTTGCACATTAGCAGCTTTAACTAACTCGGTAACAATAATATTCATCACAACCTCGACAATCCCCAATAAAAGTGTAGCAGAACACTTCCTTCTTTCTTCTTCTATTGGAGTTGGAGTAGAGCTTGAATCTTGTTTTTTGCCCAGCAGACCTAACTAGTACCAATTGAAGTGACTTACATAATGAAGAATGGTAAAGTGGAAGCAAACCACCGAGTCAAAAAAATTATAAACCAATAAGCAAAAAGAAATTGAGAAAACACCTGCCACTCCAGGAGTGAAGAATGACATAGCACAATATTTTCCTTGCCAAAAAGACATGATCTTACGGGCATTGGACCAATATAAACCACAAGAATATACAGTTTAAATGGTAGCAATAACAACTGACTCAATAAATTGTACTATTGCACCAAAAAGAATACCTTCCATATTCCCATTCCTCAGAAACTTCCGGATCTGTGCTAAAGCATTTGAGAATGACTCTCCAGACTGATTTCTCCTGCCCTGATTATTATTGTGCCAATGTATGTCAACAAATTTCAATTACAAGAAAGAGAACTGGTAATATAAATCATCTGGAAAGAAATTTACTTACCTCAGTGTCCTGAGAAATGCAGAAGCCAAAACAAGGGAGTGATTCTGAAGGATGATCAGATCTATTCTGTGGTTGAAGAAGAAGAATCCACGAGACACAAAAGAGAAGGCAGTCCAGAGGCTCTTCAATACAAAATTTCCCATTTTCTAGTTTGACGCATTGATCAATGCCCAACTGAAGCTCTTCGTTCTAGGAAAATATATGTCAACAAAATATAGTCAACTCGTTAGACAAGCAAAACTGAAAAGGATTACTTGCAAAAGGTTTACTGGGATAACAAGCTTAAAAGTTATATCTTGTAGATAAATACCTCTCTGTAAAACCGCTGGAAGTGGGAGAGTAAAAGGTCAAAAACGGTGCCTGCACTTGAAGGATCCACCAGAACAAGCTTCATAATGCCATGGTAAACATTTTCCCGGACATTTGCCTGGAAACAGAAATAAAAATTGGAACTCAAATTCGAGGAAATGGTGACATTTTACTTTAGACTTCGGCCGTTATGACCAAAAATGAAATACTTGTTTTATGATACTTCAAGCTACAAAAGTTAGATGCAAAATTTAACAGAGAGTTGAATAAATTTAGACAGTTGAATAAGTTCACTTAGGAAAGTACATGTACTGAAATAGAACTTCTTAATATGGCTTCACCTTGGTGGTTCAGGTAATATTACCACTTAAATTAGAACTCAGAATTTGTCCAGAGTATCTGATCTCAAAGCAAGAAAAATGAAGTTTGAGCATCAAAACTCAATGAACCTGCTGATAAAGGCATCGTTGCAGCAAACCACTGAGTTCTTGGAAAAGGTCTGCTCTAGTTGCATGAGGGTCTTCAGCTTGCTGGCTACAACTGGCTTGGCTGCTTGATTCTTGAAAGGAAAAAAGTCCATCTGGTTTTGATTGTTTTTCTACTGAAAGCAGGTCGAAAATGGCACTACATGCCGCAAGACGAACTGAATTTTCTCGTCTAAACATAGCCTTCCTCAAAACCAAGATAGTGTAATCCTGCATGATTAGATTGCAGACTGACATTAAATTAGAACGTGTCATATTAATAAACAATTTAAAATGACAAAGAAAATTCATAGAATTCACTAATCACTAGTCCATATCATTCTAAAAAGCCTATTTCAATTGCTGATTTCTACAAATGTATTGTTTTACAATTCACTTAGCAGTTTGCTTATAGTTACAAGAGTAAAAATATGTCTACATAACATGACAGATGCTCCTTTCAATAAAAAAACATGATAGATGCTGCAGTAGTTGGCTGAACCATATTTTGCAAAATAAGTACCTGAAGATCACGACTAAACTTGATAAGAGGGAGTAGAACAGAAACAAGATTATAGGAAATCATGCCATCCATAAATGCAAAATAATCCAGCATTTCTTTCAAATGAGACATGTATTCCAACATTGGGTGTGGATGAACCTGGACCAAGTGCCCAAGCAATCTGGAAGTTGTAAAAAGAAAATGAGCTTAATAGCAAGCAAAACAGCCAAAAGGCTGAAAATAAAGCTAAGAAGTTCCACCTTGTTATGGGGAAGCATTTTTCAGGTTTCATAGACAGGACATTGTATTTGCATTGCTCGATTATCTGCAAATGTACTTAGCTCAGTCTGGCACTTGTATTAACTTAAAAGTAAAAAAACCAGTGAAACAGAAAACATAACAACTAATTTATCTCAGAAATCACATTTCTTATATTTGGTTTTCCATTTCAATCCAGAAAAGCTCCCTATCCAAAAATGGAGGTGCCTCATGTTGACACAGTCATGTTACATAAAACCACTAACCTCATTCCTTGACATGTGATGCACTTCGAACAAACATTTCAGCACTTGTGTACCAAGCTCCTCTGTACCCATGAGACCATCTGATTTTGATACTTCTTTCTGGACTCCCTCTTCTACTCCATGAAGCAATCCAAACCCCAATTGCACTATGCTGGGGACTATGTGTTCTCTTCCATAGTGGCTTGCATTCACCTACAGAAAGAGGACATAGAATTGTTAGAAAAGAAGAAACAACTTATGCATTGACATTTAGACAACTAAATTCAAAATCATTGCAAAAAAAGAGTAAAAAAATAATTGGTTCATGAGCCTACTATGTAGTCTAAAAAATTGATGAATTCAAACAAAAAGAAATAGTGTGCTGAGAACAAATCAGGAAGGCACATGAAAACATAATGAAAATCCCCAATAGCTGGAAGTAATGACAGGAAACTGCTCCAATTATGAAGATTCTGTGCATACCTTGGTCCTGGGCATTCATAAGGTTGATTATTTTACTGAGTCCAAAAACTTAATCTAATGCACACATTGACGTCTTATTTCTGAAATTAGCAGAAGATAAAGGAAAAATAGCTCACAGCTTTAAGGATAGCCTTTTCTATAGCTCGAGCATTCTCCAGATACCCCTCCTTCAGTTCATCCGGTAGCCATCTGCAGACCCTGAAGCAAAAAAAAGACAGGGCACAGAAATAATCACACAATATTTTGATCAACCTTGTAAAAAATCTATACATAACATTGATCAGCATTATTATCAAGCTGATGTATTCAAGCTTGACAGATCATTTGAAAGCGAGAACAGTCTATCATGTTTATTTATACTTGGCATTTATGGTGATACAGGATGCAATGATATCAGCATCAGAATAGATATATCTTGGAGCAACATCAGGTGCAAGAAGCACTGTAAAGATCATAGAAAAAGTAGCGAGAGTAAAACACTCACTTGGCAAACTTATAATCCTTGTAAGCATTAAACAACGCTGTTTTCAGAATGCCAATTGCACTCTCACTGAACCTCTTAATTCTGGCAACGGACAGCAAAACTGTAACAGTAAAATGATTGAAAACCCTAGAATCCAATCTCACCAGCCCCAAAACCTCCTGCCCCAAAGATGGATCCTGCTTAACTGCAAAATTCACATGAAGCAACACTGTCCCTTCTACTTGCTTCATCACTGAACCAACCTTGTTCGCACCCCCAAAATACAATACTATCCCTTCAATCACCTCCCTCTTGCCAAATCCTTTAGTAGCCAGCACTAACAACTGATAAACAACTCCAGGCAAATCCTGCATTTCAAGGTCTTCCCTCATTTTCACAAAAACTTTTTGCAAGAACTCCCTCTTCCTCACTTTATCCATACTCGAAGCAAAATCCCGTACGATTTCCACCAATTTGATCAACAAAGCATTACTCCAATCACATTCGATCAAAGCATCTACAACTGAGCGCACGTAGTCTGCAGACTTATCGAGTTCGCTCGATATCCTAACCAATTCAATACACTTAGGCAGGAGAATCAACACATGCGCATCATCCAAATCGTTGATTTGAGGTAAATACGTTGTAACTGAATCAATGACTTCGGGAATCTCCTTGATTTCAATGGCGTCTAGGTGCCCCACGAATTGCTGGATAATTGACAAAGAGTTGCGGTCGTGTGGAATTTTGTGAGAAGTGAAGAGAGAGAGATATGTGTGGAGGAGGGCGGGCAGGAGAGAGGATAGTGCGGCGCAGGGGTGGTGGGAGATGAGCGAAATGAGGGATGAGACGTAGTCAGATACTGCGGTGTCGGAATCGGAGGCGGCGGCGCGTGAGTGGAGAAAGGAGAGGAGAATTGGGTGAGATGACTCGGATAGAAGGAAAGGCGGGAGTTGGGAGGAAACGGGGTTGAGGTGGTGGTGGTGTTGGGCGAGGGAGATGATATCGGTGTCAGTCAGCGGTGGCGGTTGCGACGGAGGGTGGAGAGAGGCGGTAGAGTTTCCCGGCGAGTGCATGGTGGGGGGCGGCGGAGGTTGGAAGTGCTTCCCGGCGGCGTTAGATTTGGGCGGGAAAAGTTGGGGGAATTTTTTGTGAATAAAATTCTTTTAACTAAAAATTTGATATATACGTGGATATGTGGAATAATATTTGTGTCAGTAAACAAATTTGAGATTTTGGGCTTTTCGTTCGAGCTGAAAAGACCAAAAACGAAGATGTGCATAAATGGACGGTTCAAAAATCGCATTTGTATAATGCTAATTATTTTTTTGGCCCATTTCCTTGGGGCCTACAGGTTTATTTAGATGGATATGGTTGCATAAAGATAATACTATAATGTAGTATTATTTTATAATCGTATTAGCGAATAAAATGTCATATTTAGTCATCTAAAACACAGCAATGTTTATAATTTTTTTCATGTCATTAAGTTTTTAATAAGTATTATTAGAGTATAAAATATAGAAGTGAATATTGTTAGAGCTACTCTTTAGTCTCACATGACTTCGAAAAAGTCATAAACTCTACATATAGATTTTTCTTCTTTACAAGACCTTTTAAAGGGTAAATGACTTAATTTTAATAAATATAATGAGTATTTTATCAAAAGGCGATCTTTGAAAATGGCAGTTGGATCAAGAAGGTGGGTGATGAAATCCGATTCCATTTCAACTTTTTCGTATATAGATTGGCTTTCAGATCCTAAGAAATGTTTTACGCACCTTTGATGTTCTTGTAAGTTGTTTGTTTTTGGGTACTTTGCGTACCCATTTTTCTCCTTTAATAAAATTTCTTTCTTTCCCGATCAATTTTTTTTTTTTATCAGATATTATTATCAAAACAAAGTACTCCCTCGTCATAATCGAGAAAATACAAATTCGTTTTTGGAATGTCCCATACAAGATGTAACTACATTTCTATTTTTGGTTAAAATTAGGACTTTTAAAATGGATTTTTGTGCACATGGGTTTAAAAATACAATTATCAATAAAAGTGATCTTTGTGCATATGGGTTTAACATACTTTTATCACACTAAACACACATTTCTTAAATCGTATACTCAAAAGTAAATGTAACATTTCAAATGGGACGAAGTGTAATAAAGTTTGACAATTTAAGTGATGAAAAACTTTCGAATAATAATCAAGTCGATCCACTAAATTTTTTAAACTAGCCTATTTACTCGGCCAATTGAGATTAACCGATATAATTACTCCAAAGAGATGGATAGACACGCGAATAATGATCCTGATTTATCTCCAAAGAAAGAAAAGATACTGATTTAATCAGAAGAATCAAACAGGTGACAGTAAAATTAACATTTGCTGCAGCCTTTTCTTTTCCAAAATCAATAAAACCATCAAATGTTTAATTGCAAAACAACTGTTGTCTCTCTTGGCTCTACACCTGTTGCCCAAAGATTCCTTTTTTTTTTTCCTATTTTAAAAAAAAAAAAAAAAAAGAACTGTAAAGAATGATAATTATGTGGTGTGTTTGGTTACAACGCCAAAAGATTCCAAAGATGACAAAAGATTTATTGGCATGTCAATTGGATTTTTCCCCTAAACGGCTATACATATAACTGAACACACTGCTAACTGAAAAGTTAGAAATTATAGAAAAAGAAAAAACAAGGAAATTAAACGAAAATGCATAAATATTTCTTCAAACACTACTTAGTTGTGTACTTTTTCATCCCAATTTTTCCAGTTAGGAATGTTATTGATTTGAAAACCTAGTCACTAAAGTTAGAGAAAAATTTGCATGTATTGGCCTAGCGGTAATAAGTTAATGCCTGAGACCGAAGCTCTCGAGTTCGAATCGTTGGTAGTGCGACCTTTAAATTTCTTGTTAATCATGTTTAAAAAAATTAGAAGAAAAGTTTAGAGTAATTTATTTTAAATTGGCATATGTTACTATTTATTCAAGTCGGATATATTTTTTTTCCCTATCTCTAGATTTTTACGAATCTGTAGACTAGGGATGCAAATTTGAAATCATACGAGATTAATTTTTAGAATACTACTATCCGTTATTTTTTTCGTTCCTGAATAAGTGTGTCAAATCATCAAAACGTAGATAATTACTATGAAAGTGGATAATTTTACTTTTTGTTTGCCTCTAATCATTACATGAAAATTTAGAAGGGCAAATCTTTTTAATGGCAAATTTGGTATTATGACACTTAATATATTTTTAAAAGGAAATGAATAATGATTCTTCATTTTGTCTCCAAAATAATTTATCGGAAGAAAACTGTTTTACCAACTCAATTGTATTTCATTATTTAGAAGACACTTTAAAGGAATACGGAAGGAGCACATAGTCATACTAGAGATAACTCAATCTAATCTGTATTGGTGATATTTATCTCATTTTTTTTGGGTCTCTGTCCATGCCTAGCTATTGCTTTTCTTTTTCTTTTTTTTAAAATTTCATTTTCATTTTTTTGTTTGTAAATTTCAATTGCATATATACATGAGTTCAAATTTTTCATTATTGATGGAGTTTGTTGTCAAATTAAAGCACAATTTGTATTTATTTCAGCATTTACTTTTGGTAGCCATTACTCTGTAATTTTGTACCTTTTTATCCTTATTATTTTTGTGAATTATTTGACTAGTGTGCATTTTTTGAAATCCTACTCTATTGAAAGTAGAATACTATAGAGGATGTGTACACAAACTCATGCTTCGTTGTCCTTCCGTAGATTCTGTATCTACGAGTGTAAATTAAAAAAATCCTACTTACGGAAATTAAACAAAAGTTTGGATCATTCTCTCTTAAATACCCATTATTACTACATAACCATAACCATGTAATCCCTCCGTTTCACTCTACTTGAGCTTACTTTTATTAATCTGAGTCTATTTATAATAACTAGTAGGGATAACGTGCGTTGCACGTTGATCCATTTTTTAGTATAAAAAAAGAATATTAATTTTATTTTTAGGTTCAATATTTTTGTAGGGGTTCATGGCTACGCATATATGATAAAAGAAAGAAGGGAAAAAAAAAAAAAAAAACCAATGGTGATATTTATATTTGGATATCTAATTATTTCAAAAATAAAAAAGTGAAGAAAGAAAGTCATTTATGTTTATTTTAATCTTATTTTTTGAGGACCTCTTGTTATGAGGCTAGGGTCGTTTAGGACCTATGAGGTAATGTGGCTACTTCTCTTAATTAAATAATTAAAAAAATGCAAAAATGATAATGATAAAAAGATACTAACCTTACAATTATTTCATGATCAATTTAGCACAACATAAACAAAGCAAATAATATATCTATTTATCTACTTTTTAATATGAGAAGAAAATATTAAATTTATCATAATCTGAATATTCTCATTATGGTTCATGGCTACACATGACATATATGATGAGAAAACAACGGTGATATTGATAGAAGGATGTTTGATTGTTTAAAAAAAAATAGTGAACAAAGAAAGTCTAAAGGCACTACGTATAGTAACATTGCTTATTCTGCCGATTAAACCATGCAATTCCTTTCTAAACTTTAAACTTCTCATTCATATGAATTGTCAAAATTAGAACTCAAGGTGATAAATAGAAAAATGTGACAAATATTTCTTTCAAAAAAATTATAACTAAACTAAGTGTGTAATTATTAATGAATTTAAATCCACATCAAATATGTTCTTGTTTGTTCTTGATGGTAGGAGAATATTTTTCTTATACGTCTCTTCGTCGTCCTCATTATCATCGGAATCTCAATATATTCTTCATACTTTTTAAATGTTGGCCTTTGTTTTCTCGTTTCTTTCGGACTAAAGAAAAAAATATGACAAGAATATAAACCCCTAACTATGTTTAATTTGCCCCGATCCTAAATTCACACTTTATAAATAGGTGCACTCTCCCTCATTTCTTCTCAACACACTCTCTCTTTGAAAAATAGAGCAACTAAAAGTGTGATATCTATAATAATCATCATCATCCTTTCTATAAATGGGAATTTACTTCAACAGATATGAACTCTCCATCGAGCCTATACACATCTTAATTTTTTTTGTGTCAATATTGCTCGATCAGCCATATACTTTGTCAAATGCGTGTTCTTCTCTAGACTTGAAAAAATGATTTTGATAAATATTTTTATTGAAAACTGATATGAATGTGATTAGTCATCGTATGATTTAAGAAAGAAAATATTGAGTACATATTGAATAAAAAAAATTATCTATATTATTATAAAAAGATCAATTTTTCCGAAGTTGCCAATTACATAAAATATCTCATTGTAATATTGATAAGAAATTAAATATTATGGTCGAAAATTCATCTACTGTCGGATAGTTCAAATAACATTATTCCTACGTTGGTATTTTTTTTTTATCAAAATCTTCCAATTTCATTTATAATCAATATATCATTATTTCTACATTGGTATTCGAATAATTACTACTAAAAAGAAAATTTGCTATCACAATCATGGTGTGTTAATAAACAACTTGTAAATTGCATAAATAAATGTATCTTACCTCTTTGAAGTTTACAAAGAATTTATTACAGCCTTTAAAGTTAACATTGAAAGTTTGACTTAAATAATTTTGCAATAAAATTAGTTATTTTTTAATGATCAAGTTAAAGTATGTTGAAATATAAAGATAAAGGAATAGTACCTTGATATATTCAGTATCGAAAAAATAATTATTTCACCAAATAATTAACGATATGACTAAAAATAAAAGGATACAATTGAATGAATTTCAAAGAACTTACGAAACCCTCTTCTCATCCAATTAAATTATTACATATATAATGCGTAATTACCTTAGATATAGAACTACTTAATATATTATATTATAATTTTGCCTTTTAAATTGAATATACGATAAGGGTAAAATAGGTAAACCAAATTTTATAAAATAAGACACTTTTATAATAGGGTATAGATAAAATAACTTAAATAGAGTGAGACGGTGGGAGTACTTAATATTTATGCGAATTGACTAGAAAGGTAAATATAAAATCCTAATTACATGCTTTTTTTTTTTTGTCTTATTAATCATATTTCATTTGTTGAATATCTATGAGGCATAAAATAAGAGTAATAATACACTACTAATGAAATAGAAGTAGTATTTTTTTTTCCTTTGGGATGCATTCTCTTTATGAGAAGAAAAAAAAAAGAGGGATAAAAAATGATGAAAAATTACTAATCTCTCTGTTTATTCTCATTTAGCCCATTTATATATTTTATACCTCACTATTGAATATAAAATGTTCCAAATGAAGATAAACGGAGGGAGTATATGTCATCACGTGATGTCAACTTTTTCTTTTATCCTAGATTAAAAATGAGAAATATTAATCAAATTGAGTATAAAATATTAATATGATGATTTTTTTATTTTTTATTTTTACCTCATTTTCATAAAAGAGAACGCAATGACGAGATAATCCACCCTAAAACACTCTATAAATATTCACGGGAATTACTTCCCCAAATTCACTCCAATTGTTCTCCATCTCCCACCCCTAATAATGCAGTTCAATTCTAATTTCCAATTCCCGTTAGAAATTCGATTTATTTTGTAGAGAGAAAAAAAAAACAAGGTGCCGCTAAGAACAATTAGGGTTTTTGGCTGTGTTGTTCGGTTGTCAGATGTTTAATTGCATAAACTAGTCTGCTTTCCACGTGCTTCTGGGGACTCTCCTTCACTCACCATCCCCCACTTACTTCAATGCCATTCTTTTCTCTGCATCTCTCTACACCTCACCTCCTTTGACCTCTCCCCCTCTCTCTCTTCTTTCTCTGTCCAGCCATTTTCTGTAGTTTCCAAGAGTTGTATGTAATGCTCAAGGTGAAAAATCAGTATCCCAGATAGCAAGATTACATATTTCTTCTTCCGGTAGCAAACTTTAGCAGTCAACTCTCGGTTTCGAGCCCATTTTGTTTAGTTTTCAAGAATCCTATGCAATATCTAAGAGAAAAATCAACAACCCAGGTTGCAAGATTGGATTTTTTTCATCTGGGCCACAGATTCTTGGTGTGAACCGAGGTCTTTTCGAGATTTCTGAGCTCTAACAATGGTGATGGAAGTGGTGCATGAAGATTTGGGGGAAGGTAACATGCAATGCACGAATCATCCGTACAAGAACAGCACTCCGGGCGGGATCTGCGCCTTCTGCCTTCAAGAGAAGCTAGGGAAACTAGTTTCTTCCTCAATGCCTGTCGCTGTCTTCCCTTCTTCCTCCTCTTCGTCCTCCTCTAGATCTGAATTCGGCGGCAGCAACACCACCTCCGCCGGCGGCGACGCCTCCAGCGGCGGCGGAGGCGGAGGCGGCGCCCTCCAGCCCCGCCACCTCGCTCCCTCCTCCGTCAACGCTCAGAACGCGAGCAACGAATGCAGCTATAACGGCTACTACTCGAGGAGGTCGAGGTTGCCCTTTGTTCCGACTCAGAAGAAGAAGAAGAAGAAAGATGGAGTGGCGATGGGGAGTTCAGATTCCAGCACCATTGTTTTCAAGAGAAGCAAATCCACTGCAACTCCGAGAAGAGGTATGCATTTCTTGGACGAAAATTACTCTGAGGATTATAGCCCCCATAGAAGGGGATTCTGGTCTTTCCTTTACATGTCAAAGCATTCTAGTGCTAAAAAGAGTGAGAAAAGTTTGAAAGATTTGAACTTTACATCGGCCACTGCTAGTACTGTGAGCAGCACTGTTGGATCATCATCTCTTAACGGCGGTGGCGGCGGCGTTGGCGTTGGCGGTGGTGGGATTAGATCAAGGGAGAAGAAAAGGGAAGATTTTGTTGTGGTGGATGAGAATGGGAGCCCTGATCAGGCTACATTTGATAGGAAAGTGTCAAGATCTAGATCTGTTGGGTGTGGAAGCAGGAGTTTTTCTGGTGATTTCTTCGAGAGGATTTCAACCGGCTTTGGTGATTGTACTCTCCGCAGAGTTGAGTCTCAGAGGGAAGGGAAGTCCAAGGTACAAGCGGGTAACAGAGGAAGTGGGATCAACGGCCAAGATTGCATCAAGGAAAGAGTTAGATGTGGAGGGATCTTTGGTGGATTCATGATCACCTCATCCTCATCTTCATCATCATCGTCTTCGTATTGGATTTCGTCTTCTGCAGAGGATAATAATGGGAATTCGAAGACGATTGTTTCGTCTTCGAGGCAGCTCAGTCATGGGAGGAGCAAGAGCTGGGGTTGGGCTCTTGCAAGTCCAATGAGAGCCTTTGGTAGTAAGCCTCCTTCTGTGAAGAAAGATGCTAGTTCTAATAAGAATGTCACTCCTAATTTGGCTGCAATTCCTTCTTTACTGGCTGTGAGTGGCTGAGAGGGGTAGAGAGAGGAGAGGGAAAGGTGAGGAAAAGGGTTGAATTTACTGAGATAATTTAGCAGATATGTTACTATACATTTTCACATTCATGATTGGTGTTTCATGTGCTTGCTACTCTGTTCATCATGTTGCTACAGTTTATTTGCCAGTTGTGATGTTAAATCTTTTAATTTGTTGTAGTTTTCAGTATGGAGTGTATTGAATTCTTCTTTGTATATCTAGCTATATGATATTGGTATGAGATTGATTGATTGTTGTAAGGTTGGGAAATAAATGGATTATGGATCCCATGTGGAGAATTTTCTTGATTTTTTTATTTTTCTTTTCTAAGGGGACTCTTGTCTTTCAATATCTTCTTAGTTTCATCATGAATTGGTGTCCCATGTTTTATACTCCATCATGGTAAAAAAAAGTTAGTTGTAATCATCCAATTGTTAGATTGAAGAAGTTGTAGTAGAGATTGATGACATGATTGGTGACTTTTATGCATGGATGTTGAGCAACTTTACATGCAAAAAGATTTGGGAATGGATTTGGGATTTAGATCTAGTTGTTGTTGTCTCCATCAAGGAGGCTTTCTAGTTAATGTGTTGCCACTTAAGATGTCCAAAGAATTAAAATAAGAAAATAAGGCCCCATTGCCCTTTGTCACTCGGTGAGCATGTGCAAGGCCCCATTGCCCTTTGTCTAATCATTGATCAAAGCAAAACACAAATGAAAGAAACAAATCATAGTTTAGTTTTAGTCAAAGTGTTGCACATGTTTTGGTGAAGATAAAGACACATTTGAATGGCCTTTAATCCTCACTCAGGTGGAATCTTAGCACCATTTAATCTTGAAAAGCCAAGTTGTTTCATCCACACACTTCTAACTATGTTCACACACACACACACAAACTTTGCAAGAGTGTAGCTGGTCTACACTTTGTTATATTGTAATGCAAGCTATTAAAGGCCAAATAATTGCCAAATATTTTCAATTTTCAATTATGTAATGAAGAGAAATGTAGACTAGAATCAATTAAGTTTAATTTGATCATGCCATGGAAATGAATTATCTTTCACTCTTTATTCTTGAAGATATACAAATAGATAAATCTCAATGACTTTACTAGACTATTAACATGTGTGGGACCCTCCTCTGTCCATTGTTCTTGAATTCTTGTGATTTATTCATTCTAATCCATACAAATCTTGCATTATGGCAACCGGTACTTAAATTTTTGTTGGCTCTTTTTTCTTGAATTATACTCTTAATCGTAAGAAAAATTAGGTTCTTGTATATTCATTTGTAAAAAGTGAGTACTTGCTGCATTGATTGCACAAAAAGTAGGTCTTTACATTAAACACCAATGAAGAGTACATAAATCGATCTCTCATAAAGAGAAAAATATAGACACCATTTTTGCGATTCATAATAGAAATAGAGATGTAGACTTGTGAGGGAGATAATAGGACATAGTATGCAAGAAGACATAAAGGAAAAGAGTGTAGATGAGAAAAAATCCATGAAGTGGAGCAGATGATTATTACCCAACGGATCAAATTTTCAAAAAGGACAAACACTTTTCCGAACCCACAATTACAAAACAAAAATACTTCACCCGTACTCCATTTAGTGACACTCTTTTTTCGGCATATGTGGCACACGTTTCACGCTTGTTGTTGATGAGTTTTAAAATGAATTTTGAAGTATTATTTCTTTTACGAAATACTACGTGTGTCGTCGTATCCCGTAAAAGAAAGAATACTTTAAAAATTCATTTTAAAACCTATCAACGATAAGCGTGGAAACGCGTATCATGCATGCCGAAAAAAGAGTGTCGCTAAATGGAGTACAGAGAGAGTATATGATTCATTTGAAGTATTTGTTTAGATATTTGAGGTCTAGGCCCCCCTTCAATTTAGGATATTACTACTTTCCTTCTCTTCTTGGAAAAGTGTGAAAATTTGAGATGTGGTGAAAGTTGTAGTATACTTTTTAGGCTTGAATTAGGGCGACATTCACTCCATTGTATTGTTGAATACTCCTTCCATCCCCCGTTAAGACAACACGTTTTTATTAATTTACATTAACATATATTCAAGAAGCATGTCGTTTTGTGGGGGACGGATGGAGTATATTATCGCTAGAAATATATTAGATAAATATTTAAAATTATTGTTTAATAATATTAGAATTTTCAATGATTAAAGTATAATTTTTATAATTTAACTTGTGATATATTTACTCCCTCGAAAAATAGTACGGAGTATTTTTTTTTACTTGATCGAGTTCGTTATGAACAAGTAGTAAGCACATAATTATTTGATTTCTCAACATTGCTATATAATTACGTACAAATCAAAATCAACAATACAAAATATTATCCAAATAAAGATACACTCTAAAGTGGCTAAGCTAGTTCCCTAAATTGAGCTTTAGTGTGCAATCCAAATGAATCACCATTATTTGGGTTCATTGGTTTATTTACATATTTTAAGTCTATCATGAACACCAGTAATTACTCTTCTACCGCTGATAAGACAATGTTATATTGGCTAAAAAGTACTCCCTCTGTCTCACCTAATTAGTCTATCTTTATTATTTTATATCTCACATATGAATATAAAGATAAACTAATTAAGTGGGACAGAGGGAATACATGATTTTACGTATAGAAACAAACACGGCATACTATTTTCTTTTATAAAAAAAATCGAGCATTATTACATAAGCGGTGATTGAAGGTGTAAATGGGTGGGGGGTAGAGGATCTATTCCATCGACCAACAATGATATAATAACAACTCAAACTCAAATCCATATGGGACCCATAATTGTGTATTTTATTTATAGTCATGGCATGTATGCAAAAATAAAATAAAATAATAAATAAATAAATTAAGAACATTTACTACGCTTATACATGTTGGTTGAGTGTGATGGATTGTTTTGGAAGAGCATTATCACTATTGTATCTGTACCTTATTTGTCTTTGGATATAAAAACTCACTACATTTGCACATGTCAATTCTCAGACCTGTGCCCAAATGTTTTCAATCAATACATTTAAATGTATTCTTCACAAATATCCAAAGCAAAAAAGAAAGTCAGATTAACTGATAATTTCCATTGTTAATTGTTGTAATCAATATCATAAGATTATAAGGTCAGATATTTTCGAGTTTGGTGTATATAATGTTTTGGAGTGCGTAATTTTTAATATTATTCAATTCATATTTACAAGTTAATTTTTATAAATTGAATAATTAGTGAATAATATGAATATTCGAAGATGAAGAACCGAATTGAGATATCTTACTACTTATGGCACCAGAGTTAATATATCTGAATACTGTAGGGGCAAAAGTGCAAATTACAAAGAGAGCCCCGTTAATAGTGATCTGAATTGGATAATTTGGGCCGGATCTAATCAAACACTGGGCTCTCATTATCACAAACTAAGTACTCTGTAGTCTAATCCATCTGTCCCATATATTAGTCTCATATATTTATTTACCTTTCATTTACACTAACACTGTACGTAATTCAATATAATTTAAGTTACAAGATTTTGAATTATCATATTTTTTTCGTTTCTTTTTTGACTTTTATAATTTTTATATCAAATTAAAGATCTCGTGATAATCTTCTATTTAAGATCAATCATCGACATATTTTTATGAATCTACGATGTTCTACTTGAAAAAAAATGAAATATGTATTAAATATTAAGCAATACACTTTATTTTTAAATAAGCTCTCTTAAAATACCGTGCTGAAAGCAATTGAGACTAATATAGAGGACCAGGGGAGTAATATTTAGCATTATGAGTTAATCTCTGTATTAATGTCGCAACAAGACATAATCAATCAATCATCACTTAAAAAATTATTCATGGAAGACTAGTTAGTTAACTAGAAGTGTTTTGAAGCACATGCCACAGCTCATACCAAATAAAATTAGACATGAGAGAGAATAATATTAATGGGATTTAATTCTAAATAGACTTATAAGGAATATATATGGGAAATTGCAAATCTTCAAAATCTTCAAAAATCCATTTTAAAAACCCATCATTTGAAGCGTGGAAAAACACTTTTCTGTATAAAGATTGACACTTTTAAAATTGATATTTTATTCATAAAATAATTATGTTAAAATTGACACTTTTATTCATATAGATTATCATTTTTTATATAAAAATTGACACTTTGGCCCGGCCACACTATATGACCGACCTCACTCAAGTTTTTGTCAATATATATAGCTTTCTTGCACCTTCTTATGTCGATCTTATTTTTTTACTTCCTTCTTTAGTTAAAAAAGATCTCATAATATATATGTTGTGATCCGCTATCTCAGCAAGTGCATCATTTTGTCGAATTTTATTTTGTCAATAATTTTGATCATAATAAAAAAAATTCACAATATATTGCCTGGGAAAAAAACTACTACTACCTCCTTCCCCCATCATATTAGAGCTCATTTGTTTTGAACATTTCGGTACGCTTTTCCACCGAAACCTAATACGGGGTTTTAAAATATAATTTTGAAGTATTTTAATATAATTAAAATTAAATTAAAATATAATTTTAATTTACAATCTACAATCCTTGATTTGAACCTTTTGCCCTATAATATATATCACACACTCACAATATATAGGTCAAATTTGATGGGTTATATATACCTGAAATGATGAGGCACATAATTAAGCCAGTTGCTTGTGGTCTCATCCCTAAAGCCGAACTAACCCCACTACATTCCATGATTTGAGGGAAAGCATTTTTTAAAAATTAGATATACCCATATTTTATTGTAAAGGCCACATGATTTTAATCGAGGTGCAGGTTCCCAACTTCTTTTTTACCTACTTAATTACTCCCTCCATTTCATGGAATATGACCACTTTGCTTTTAGAACTTCTGACACGTTTTTTCCACGTTTTAAAATGATGGGTTTTAAAATGGATTTTTGAAGATTTCTTTCTTTTACGGATACTACGACGGAGTGAGTACAATTTACAACTAGGAGTACTATAAATCATCTGATAATGTATTAAATACATGCATTTTCAAAATAATATAAAAATAAATATTTCAAAAGGTCCATGTATATAATATCGTTGCACGCGTGTAGAAACTGTATATATCTTTGAATTGGGGTTGATATATATATATAGAGTTGATGCTCATGCAGGTTTCACTCACGCATGCAGTTTCACTCACGCCTTCACCTACACCTACATGCTAAATTGGTAAAGCTTTTCTTTGAATATTTACCCATATTTTTTTAGAGCTACTTCTTGTTTTTGTGCTCTTATTTTTTAGCTCTAGATCTGCAAACTGTACATATGATATTAATATTTTCTTTTTTTATCAGCATAGTGCAATTTGACATTGGTTGTGTGTTTATATTTGAATATTCACTCATATTAATCGGTGAATCTCAACTGAGCCGCACTTCATTATTATATATCCTCTCTGTTCCATAGAAAATGTTAGGTAGTAATCCCAAAAGGAATCCTATTGCAAATACCCCGTTAATTAGGATTCGGTCTAGATATATATATCTTAATTAAATACTCCCTCCATTTCATAATCTTCAAAATCCATTTTAAAACCATCATTTTGAAGCGTGGAAAAACGTGCCAGAAGTTACAAAAGCAAAGTGGTCATTCTCCATGAAATGGAGGGAGTACTAATGATAGAAAAATGAGTCTTGGCTACTCCCTGGACTCAACAACCATGCATTATTGGTTTTGTGAATAAAGTGACGGGTCCACAATCATGTGGGGAAGGAGGACCTCTCATTTTTTTATAATTGAGGAAATTGACATTTTCTATGAGACATCTCAAATTAGAAAATGAGACATCTTCTATGGGATGTAGGGAGTATTTGAATATGCATGGTTAAATATTACTTGCACATAACTTTTAGTGTGTGTGTGTTTGTGATATATATATATATATATATATATATATAGAGAGAGAGAGAGAGATAGATAGATAGATAGATATATAGATATATATATATATATATATAGTTTGGTTCATATAGATTTAAATCCTAGTGTGAGAAGTGCGAATTATGCTTAAAGCTATACAAAATTATGCTTATGGTGCATTTTGTGCTTATAAGCACAAAATAAGCCATAAACACAATTATGTACCATAAACATGATTTTGTATAGCTGTAAGCATGATTTTGTATAGCTTTAAGCATAATTCGCACTTCTCACACTAGGATTTATTTGCATGTGAACTATCCCATATATATATATATATATATATGTATATATATATATTAGTAAGTTGAATAATAAAACTTTAAAATATATATGTGTACAATTCACAACAAATGATCTGCATATTAAATTTTACAAACTTAAATTTTCGAATTTCGATCATATATGGAATTAATTTGCCTGGATTATATCTTCTTTTTCCTGGACCTCTTTGTTTCCTTTCATTTAGTTTCATGTTTTTCAAGTACACTAAGTAAGTACATTCAAATATCACAAACTAGATATCTATAGAAATAATACTATAGTAATCAACTAGCTAGTATAAATTAAACTAGACACAACATACATTAATAGTTTAAGGAGATAATCATGCATGGTTCCTCAGCTTAGCTACTTGGGCTTAAACCACGTCGATACATATTTAGATTCCATTTTTCAAATAATAAGATGGTAACTTGTATTTTTCATCTTAATGTTAAGCACTCGTAGCTTTTATTTGACGTGATTGTTCAATCATTAAATCATTATATATATAAAGACATTTCATTTATTGATATAATTAATGTTACATGAGATGCTACGTATATGGATGGATACGACGCCATCGCTACTAATAATTAATTCATATTGGCATTGAACTGAAATCCGGTAGGAAGGAGATTGCCGATGTTGACGATGCCAGAAACCGTGTTTCCAACAAACTGCAAGTTCGAAATCAGCCCACCTACGGATGGTAAAGTCGCGTTACAAGAAGCAAGAGGCGTGGTTACGACTAGCCTGCATCCCGAAACAATCGTGGACAGAAGAAAGCTGAGCGGGTTCAGTAGTATCGAGAATACGCCCGACCCGTTTGTTATGCCACTCGACACTACGGTCCCACCACACTGCAGCTGCACCAATGCATCTGCATGTATCAACAAAATAATTATTATTAAATAAAAACAAATTTAGACTAACACTTAAATTTTTTTTTTTTTTTTTTTCTTCCTAGGTTCACCGAAACTTAGAAAGGCATGGCTAAAAAGAAGTAAAATTGGTTAACTTGTGATTGAGAAGGAATATTTTTTAATATTTTGTTAACTTAATTTCTTCTTTCAATTAGTGATTCTCTTGTACAAACAAGTCATTCTAAATCATCACAATACAACTACTCTTTTTTTAACTAGAATATATGTAACACTAACAAGCACATATATATATTGAGCTCTATATTCACACACATGAAACTTGCATGGGGAAATATAATCAAGAATTGATGGTGCTAAACTAAAAACTTACTAGGAAAAACAGGAGTGGAAGTGCCATTGACACCAATATTGCCATTAGGGGTGCAAAAGAGAATCCCTTGGATTCTAATTAAGCTAAGAAGAGGCCCAAGAAGTCCACCCAAACCCAATTGTGCTTGAGCAAATGGAAATGCAATTATGAGAAGGCTGAACAAAACAAGATATTTGGACCCCATTTTGCTATGTAATAGTTAGTTGGTTTTGATTATATTTGCAAACTTGATGAATCGAAGCCTATTTATAGTGAAAGATCGAGCAATATAATTAAAGTCTATTGTTGTTGATCATGCGCGTGCACACTTGCCCCTTATGATCGGCCATGCAAGTCAATCCAATGCAAGTTGTGATTACATTTCTACCGTACAAATATATTGCATAAATTTATTATTTTTATTTCTAGAGTGAATCGTGAGATGTAAAGTGAATATAGTGTGATAGAATCCAATCGGGACTACATGAAATATTTTGTGGGCTTTCACCTAATATAAGCTATGACCAAACCCTAAATACAAGTTGTAAGTTTCTTTGCTATATATACTTTATATGTCATGCCTGAGTATGCATATTTTTATTCAAGATGAGTCTATCAAAATAATATATGTACATGCTCAGGCGAGATGGATGAAGTATTTGATGTTTTAATTCATTAATAATTGTTGTTTAATTTATCTAATACATGGATTAGTATTGTAGAAACAAGATTTCAAGCCGAATTGAACAAGAATATTTTTGGCTAACCAGAATTTTGGACCGACCCGACGCAAAATTTCAATTTGGCCTAGTGGGTAAGCCGTTTTAATTGTGGGCTTTCACCTATTAGCACACTCTATATGTTAATGCTATTAGGGAAAGCTCTTTGAAAATTTTGCCGCAATTGGGGATGGAGAAGTGTATTTCTCATAGTAAATAATTAAGTAGCTTCACAAATGGTCCAAGTAGCTGCAACTGGAATAAGGTTGAAAACTAGTGTATTTTTTTTATTAACCCCCACTGGGGTACAGTTGAATCTTGAGATAGAATCTGGAGACGAAAAAGGGACTTCAAATTAGTTAAGAACTCAAATGGCTTTTGGTATCTACAATAGGGAAAAGTTGCAAAAATACCCTTCATCACCTTTGCAAATTGCAAAGCACAAAAATACCCCAATGTATCTTTAGGTGCAAAAATGTACAAATTCTTAATAAATGAACAAAATTAAATTATTAAGTATACATTTTTACATCTAAAGTTACATGAGAGGTATATTTGCGCTCTATTATAAAGGTGAAGGGCATTTCTGCACCTTCTCCCCCCTCAAATAGAACTCTATAGCTCAACCTAGGAAGTGTGTAACAAGAAAAAAAATATATATACTAGTATGATTTTTGGTTACGAAAGTCTCATTCATGTTGATAAATATCTGCAAATGAAGAGTTGAGTGCAAGGCATCAAAACTAGATAATGCCCCTTTCTTGCACAAAACCTCCTTCAAACAAGCACAAAATGAGTGTCCACTCCCACAATTTCCATGACTAATAATTTCCCAACACACCATCACACCCTAAAACTATATAAACCCACGATCCACAAAATATAAAAAAATCTCAAGATCTCAAAAAGAAAAATAAAATGACTACATCATCTCTCCTACACATTCTCTCTTATCTCACCTTCGCCAACAACCTGATAGGGCTAGCCTCGATCTTACTTGCATCCATCGTATACCTAACTTACAAGAAGAAAACGACGGTATGCCTAATCGACTACGCATGCTACAAGCCCCCGCCCCCGTACCGGGCCCCATGTCCTTGTTCGTGGAGCACCTCGAGCTTGAGCCCGAGCTCGACCAAGAGAGCGTTGACTTCCAAGTCAAGATCCTCGAGAAGTCGGGGTTCGGAGAGGAGACTTGCGTCCCTCCGGCCCTCACCCGTCTCCCCATTGACAAATCCCTCGCGTTCTCGATAGACGAGACGCAGACCGTCATCTTCTCCGTCGTGAAAGAGCTCCTCCGCAAGTCCAACACAAACCCTAGAGACATAGACGTCCTCATCACAAACTCCAGCATGTTCTGCCCCACGCCATCGCTCAGTGCCCTAATTGTCAACAAGTTCGCCATGAGAAGCAACATCATGAGCTTCAACCTCTCAGGAATGGGTTGCAGCGCAGGAATCATCTCTCTAGGTCTAGCCAAAGATCTCCTAACCGTCCACCGGAACTCCCTCGCCATAGTCGTGAGCACCGAAGCCCTGAACCTCAACTGGTACACCGGCAAGAACAGGTCGATGCTCCTAACCAACTGCCTCTTCCGGCTAGGCGGCGCCGCCGTACTCATGTCGAGCAAAGAACAAGACAAGAAAAGAGCCAAATACGCTCTGCAGCACTTGGAAAGAACCAACAGAGGAAGAGACGACAAATCATACTCATGCATAATCCAAGAACTCGACAAGGAAAAGAAACTCGGCGTCTCGATCTCGAAGAGCACCGTCTCCGTCGCCGGAGAAGCTCTGAAGGCGAACATGGCGGTGTTGGGGCCTAGGGTTCTGCCGCTGAAAGAGCAGTTCCTCTACGCCCTTTCCTTGGCGACGAAGAAAACGTACGTGCCTAAATTTGGGAAAGCGTTCGAGCATTTCTGCATTCATCCTGGGGGAAGGGCTGTGATCTCGGCCATTCAGAAAAGCTTGAAGATGGAGGAGGATGAGGTGGAAGCTTCTAGAATGACTCTGTACAGATTCGGGAACACTTCTTCTTCGTCGATTTGGTATGAACTGAGCTACATCGAAGCGAAAGGGAGGATGAAGAAAGGAGATAGGGTTTGGCAGCTTGCAGTTGGAAGTGGATTTAAATGTAACAGTGCTGTTTGGAAATGTTTGCACAGCGTTGAACACGATCAAAGTAATGTGTGGAGTGATTCAATCCATTTATTTCCAGTACAAATACCGGAAATTGTTTAATTATTACTCCTTCCATCCCAATTCAAACAATTAATGAACCAAACATGGAGATTCTTAAACTAAGTTTGTTTGAATATGATGTCTTAATCTTGGATAAAAATCTCTGCAATAAAATCTGATAAAATATCTTAGTAGTAAGTATATACGTCTGTCATTCTCATAATTTTTCTGTTCTTTCTCCTTTTTCTTCGTCTGTTTCTACATAAAATGTGAGGTTGGAGCATTATTCTCGAGCAAGCACATAACTTTTTCTTACATGGATGCATCCATTAGTACATGTAAATCAACAAATTCAAGCACTAGACGTGCCCGTGCTCTCCTTCTCGTCTCCATAGACGCGTTGCCTGAAATCACTCACCATCCGAGGAAGGCCTTCTCTCAGCGAAACAGTAGGCTCCCATCCTAGAAGCTCCTTCGCCTTCGAAATGTCTGGTTTTCTCTTGTGTGGATCATCCTCAGTGTTTGGTCTGAACTCAATCTTTGCATTTGGATCTATTGTATCTTGCACTACCTATGTATGCATAATCAAACATATCCCAACTGTCATAACAGAACCTTTTCAAAACTTGACACTTTTTTTAAGCTAGTTTTGAGCTTTAGGTTTACCTTAGCTAGTTCAAGCATAGTGAATTCACCGGGGTTCCCGAGATTGAAGGGGCCCACGTGCTCGCCTTCCATTAGCCTCATCAAGCCTTCTACCTGTTAGAAGAGCTCATGTATTCTTACAAGAATCAAGAATTTTCAAGAAATGGATATGTGTTTTTTTCTTTACCAAATCAGAAACATATTGGAAGCTCCTAGTTTGCTTTCCATCTCCATAGACAGTCAAAGGCTCCTTCCTTAAGGCCTGCAAATTCTTTCATCAGAATGTTAACTATAACAGAACTTTGTGATCGAACTTTTTTATGTTCGATCAAGTATGAAACAGCACAAAAAGATTTGTTCTTTGTCAAATCCAGTTCTAGCATCTATATTTTGCCTTTAGAAAAGATTTTTGTGGAAAAATTGGATGGAGAATAAAGTACTGTTTGGACTTACCTGAGCTACAAAGTTGCTAACGACGCGACCATCATCAATGCACATACGTGGTCCATAGGTGTTGAAGATTCGAGCAATTCTTACCTACAAAGAAATGATACATATACTTGATGTAAATGACTGCACGAACGGTAGAAATTCAAGTGTAATGTTTTGATAAAAATCTAATAACCTCAAGATTAAGTCCTCTGTGGTAATCCATTGTTAAGGTCTCAGCTGTTCTCTTTCCCTCATCATAGCAACTCCTAACACCTGTTCATAAATATGCAAACTTTTTCAGACAAGATTCTTGTACTCACTTCAAGAACTCTAAACTAACTCTAACATCTCATTTGAGATTTTTTTTTTTTTTCAGAAGTTGAAATATACTTACCAATGGGATTGACATTGCCCCAATAGGCTTCAGATTGTGGATGCTCCAAAGGATCACCATACACTTCACTTGTGCTCGTGAGCAGGAACCGTGCTCCGACCCTCTTGGCCAGCCCCAACATGTTCAGTGTTCCCATCACATTAGTCTTGTGAAGAAAAATAAAGTTAAGGATTCTTCCAAAAATACAAATTTTGGCCATAAGCAAGAATCAAATGAGAAAATCTTCCTCTATTTAGACAACCTATTTCAGATTCTAAAGAGAATTCGCATGTAAGATCCAAAGTGGAGTTAGATTCTCCTTAAAAATCAAGAAAATTTTAAGCCAATTATGACAGCTTACAAAATGTGCCAACTTTTTTAGTCCTCATGGAGTTCCATCATCACCTTTTTTACATAAGCAAGAAATAAAGAAGACAGCTCTTGTAAAATCCAAAGTGGAGTTAAATTCTCCGGAAAATCAAGAAATCTAAGCCAACTAGGTCAATGTAGATTGCAAAAATATCACTTTTTAGTACTCATTATGTTCTATATTATCTTTTGTATTGTCCTATTTTCTTTTAATATGACAACCTATTTCAGTTTACACTCAGAAATTCTCTAGCAAAATCCAAAGTGGGACTAGATTCTCCTCAAAATCCAAATGCAGCTTGCACTTTCTTTCAAGAATTGCAGAAGAAACAGCAATGTGAGATCACACAACTCATTTAAGAATTCAAGAAACCAAACAAAAAATGCAATAAAACTAAGAACTAAACAAAGATTGCAAAGGATATGATTGTCTTGACAGGATTGTACTTGTAATGCACAGGAGATGCAGGGCAAGCCAAGTGGTAGATCTGATCCACCTCTAGCAAAATAGGCTCCACTACATCATGTCGAATGAGCTCGAGCCTCGGATTTTTGAAATGGTGAAAAAGATTCTCCTTTCGACCCGTGAAGAAATTATCAACAACGAGGACACTATCACCACGAGCTATCAATCGGTCCACCAAATGGCTCCCTACGAAGCCGGCTCCACCGGTCACCAATACCCTCAATCTTTTGCTCTTTAATCCTAGGGGAACTCTTGCTCCTGCATTTTATGTTCTTACATTTCATCAAATTATAAGCATAGAATCACCCTTTTCTATTGTATAAATCTGCTGTTTAGTTCATAAACCTAATAATTCTCAAGGATTTAGAATAATTATTATGTTTTTCCATCAATCTTTGCATTACTGTGCCTAAAAAACAGAACAAGAAACAGAGGAAATGGTAATAGAACACCTAAAATCTTAAACATTCATAAAAATGAAATTTTAGAATTCAGACAATGAAAAGGGAAGCAAAAACATCAAATCAATGATAGTAAAAACACACTTTTTAGGAATTTTTTTAAATTTTTTTAGGGTAGAAAAATACCTGCACTAAAATGACTAATTTGATGATCGTATCTATACAAAGAACGGCCGTGAACCGACGTGGAATCATCGGAGACGGCGGAGATCGGACCTTTCCGCGGCGGAGAGGATGAAGATAGAACGGCGGTGAGCAGGCAAGGAATCGCGATTCCGATCAACAAACACACGAATCTTTGTTCTTGAAGAATGTATCGAAAAGGGTACGCTACAGAAATCTTTCTTTGATGATTAACGTTGCTCCTTCGTAACTGCTCATCACTACCCATCTTCTACTTCTCCTTTTCCTATGTTTTTCTGTTTTTTTTTTTTAATTCGATTTTTCTTTTCTTTATGTCTGAAGAATCCGATGGATGTAATAAAAGAGCACAAGGATTTCGGAATGTGAAAAAAAAAAAGAAAAAAAGAAGAAGAAGATTTTGGTAAATGAGGAAACGAGAGAAATTATTCAGGGAGAGAGAGAGAGAGAATAATTAGTGATAAATGCGTGTGCATGAAATGAAATAATAGAGACATTGTGTAGCGTGAGATAGCTTGCATGGTAGTGTGTGTTATGTGTGAAAAACTCAAAGTGAAAAGGGAAGAGGTGCGATGAGATCTGTGCTTTTGCATGAAATTTCGGCGTAAGATCGCTGTCCGTCGCGTGACTCTTGCTATCTTCGGTTTGCTTTTCCTTTTATTTTTATTTTTATTTTTATTTTTTTATTTTAATTTTTTTTAATTTTCACCCAACCTCTATCTTTTCTTACACTTGCACGGGAGATGTAAGAAAAAATATATAGTCGTGTTTTGTAGATGCTACGTTGGAGTGATTTTGATCATGTGTAGATATCTTGATTATCTGATGATTTCTTGCCAATTTTTGTTAAGAAGTTGGTGAAAATGATACGGTTTCCTTAGTAATATAAACATCACTGCAAAATAAATAAATAAAATATATGGAGCGAGTATATTTGAGATCTCTCCCCAATTGCAATTGTTCATGTTGATTCTATATTGGACAAATTATACCATCAATGCAATTACAAGCTGTCCTCCAATTATTATTATTATTATTATGCTATAGGGAGCAAACATGGAACTATTTCATCTGTCACATTTTATTTGGTCCATTTTATTATTTTTATTTTATATAAACGAGACAGGACTTATACATTTCTTAAAACAATTTATAAACTTTAGAAATGTGTTTGGCAAAATAAACTCCTCAATAGTTTATAAGATCCTCAAAAATAAGTTTTCACTCTAACTTATTTTTATACCTTATAACAAACATTTTATAAGCTCTCAATGTTTATAAGCTCCTTCAAATAAATTTAGCTGAACACTCCCTAATAGTACATGTAGAAAAATACTTCATCCGTCCCATTCTAATATGTTTATTTGAATATTATACTAGGCTGAATTTTATTAAAATTGGCTATATTAAAATGGGGCCGAGTTATATTTAGTTTGTACAGAAATTACATACTAGATTATGGCAAGTCACAAAACATTACACATGCACCTACATTAACCTAAAGTATAGGTGTGGAAAGTTGATCCTACTACATTTGATCTGTCCCATGAAGTTTTAAATTTAATTTTTGGTTAGTATACCGTGCAATTTGATTCATAATTCCATTTTTCTATTTATAGTAACAAACTTATAAATAAATTAAATAATCTATTAGAGAGTTGTATTTTTAATTCAATTTTTTTTTCGTGAGTATATATCTATAGTCCCCAATCTACGTTCATAAAATAATTTATTAAAGAGTTGAATTATTAATACTTTTTTTTTTTTTGATTTCGTAAGTATATGCCTATAGTCCCCAATCCACGTTCATATATTTGTATAACGAGTTTATAGTGACAGTTGGTTTTCTTAAGATTTATGGAAAATAATTTTTTTAATGATGTATGAGATTATGTGTAAATATTATCCAATAAAAGATTTGATATTTTACAACATTTAGAAAGAGATGTAGGGTTTAGCGCATTTGTAGAGAGATATTTTTAGCACGAATATTATGGCGACGGAGGTGTCGATTATGGCGGTGATACGGGCGGCGCGACCTCAGTTCCGCGGCAACTTCGACAAGACGGCATTCGCCGTGCATGCGGCCTTTGTTTCCGCCGGATACGTCCTTCACGCCACCGGCCTTCCTGCTTTCGCCGACGATGCTCTTTCCAGAACCTCCACAGGTAACTCGAATTAGGGTTTCGAAATTGATTTCTTCCGATCGCCGAATTAATTTTGATTTTTTTTTTGTTTTTTTTTTTGCGTAGATGATGAGGTTGGGATGGATAAGTGGAACGGAATCGTAGATAATTATGCGTTTGTATACTCGAATCCGTACAAGGACTCGAAGACAGTTCTGGTAAAGTGCTTCTCGATGGGCCCCTATCTGGTGGTTGATGCTCTGAAAGAAGGAGAAGGCTCTCAACTTCTACACCTTCAACTCAAGTAATTACTAATTAATTTGAATAATTAAATTACTCCTAATTAATTTGATTTGAAGTGAAAGGATTTTGTATTGATTTACTACTATGTCTAAGTGTTTGTAGTGCGAGTGAGTATGTTGATGAGAATGGTGGGACGAATTATGGTTCAAAATTCAAGAATTTGGGGAAGCTGGTAATCAAACTTAACACTGAAATTCTGAACAAACTGGATGCTGCCCCTGCTTCTTCTTCCGCGGATGCTACCTCTGCGGATGCTACCTCTGCGGATGCTTCTGCGGCTGACTCAAGGTTCGCACATGATACCCCTCCGTTCCGTCGAAAGAGACTCTAAGTCTCTCCCTATTCCCTCCTTGGGATGTCCCAACCAAAGAGACTCATTTCTTATTTGAGACACGTACCGAAAGCTGATACGGAGGGAGTATTATTTTGTCATTACTTTGCGCGGTAGCTACTTTGCCCGTACATAAACAAGTTTCTTTTTTTTTTTGGTTTTGTTTAGGCACTTGTGTTGATTATACATTCTATGGTTCCATTCACATATTCCGTTTCTTTTATTCACTTTTTGGTAATTGAATTCGTTGAGTTGACATGTCTCATTAAATTGGGAACTTAGCTTGTTTACATGATTATTTATGATGATTAAACGTTTACATGAATATTTTATAATGGTAACAATAGTTTACTACTCCTCTGTCCACGAACTTATCATCTCATTCGTACGTCCACAATCTCTGTGTTTAGTTATTTTTAGACGTATACCTCATATCACTTTATCAATCAAAACATCATTTTATTCAACCAAAACATCAATTTATCAACCAAAAAGTGGTAACTAAAACATCACTTTGTCCACCAATCATTACAAAAATTGAAAAACTGTACCAAAATATTCTATGCACAGACTAAGTGGACGGAGGGGTATTTGCATATGCTTATTATGCGTGCACATTTGTAATCATGAATAATAAGTATACACCACATGAGTATGCGAGTGTGTTCTCTTTGAAGGAAAATGTGAGAAAATGAAGGAAAATTTTCCCGGATATCAATTTTTCCTCCCTTATAATTCGAAATTTATACAATATTTTCATCCCAACTTGGAGTGATAATATTTTCTACGTATAAACTTTATTTTCTATCATAAAAACATAAAGTAAAAAAGTAGAGATCACGTTGTGGGATAATATTTTTCATATTTTTTCAACACCATGTGCAAGTATTATGCTGTATAAAAAGCAACACCATAAACACACTTCCGCCTGGAATTGTGTGTATTGTTTTAAATTCCCTTTTTCCCCTGAAAGTTTTATACAAAGAAAGGAGGCCAACTACAATTCCACAAGTACACCTTCATTCGTTTGTCAAGGTTAATTAGTTAGTAATAGCTCCATTTAATTTACGTTTAGTGATAACATTAGATTTGGACCCCCTAAATTGGATCAGTCAACAAGGATTGGTTTCTATTTAATATATAATGTGACGAAATCCCTATATATTGCTTAACATATTATGCATAGGAATAGAATGTGACAAGATCCTTCTTCTTGTGCATGTTATATGTGTATTGTCACGTCAATTATGGACTCATTAATTATGATGCTCTTCATTATATTCTCAAAAAACTTGCCTTCCAGAAGAAGATAATATAAAATAAACTACAATAAAATGAGATATTTCCTGCCCAGAAGAAACTAAATTCTTGAAAAAGCATACGTGCATTGAAGCTAGCTAGAGAATTCAATTGAAATTCAATAGCTACATTATCTTCAGAAAACGTATAATCCACCATTATTTCTTCTTCCAACATGATTTCCTTGATCAATGAACTATGTTAGAAGATCTCACATAGGAAAGCGAGAAGAAACATTTACAAACCAAGATAAAGAATGGCATGCATTACTCCAATAGCTGTTGAAAGAATACTTTACAGTTTGGAATTGCAAAGAATATCAGCAGAAAACTCGAGTCATAGCAATAGCTCCAATCCCAAGCATTTTCTAGCACATCCCCTACTACAACACATCCACGAAAAGAAAAGAAAAAACGGAAAAGAAACCAATACTTCGTCTTTCAGTACACAAATCTCCTACTAAAAGCATATATCTCGAATAATAATTTGCTAAAATTTTCGAGAAAAACTGTATACTGCTCATCTGCTATTACTATCTACTTAGACATCAGGGTTTATTATTGTTCAAGAAATGGAGAATGTAAGAAGAAACAGTTTCTTACTCATCAACTCTGGAAAGATGAAGTTTTCAATTCTTATGCTGGTTTTCTTTTAGGTCGAGAAACTTTGCAACTCGTTCCGTTTTTGCCCCTGACTTGTGGTCGTAGTATTCAACAACTGCAGCCCCGGCCAACGCAGCCAGAGTAAGTGCTTGTGCATGCAACCTGATTGAAAAGTGGTGGTGTTATAATAAGAAATCGAAAATGAAGAACTTTATTCCATACATAGGTCGTTGAAGAAGGAATCTCTTGTTCTTTTTGGTGAGAATAAGATGTTATGTTACTGAAAATGGACAACAATGACTGTGAAGCTGATGAAATAGGCATGCTACACACTTTACCACTTTTACCCTTCCCTCTAAAATTGATAAGGCAAACTAATAATCCCAAAATGCCATTGTCAAAGAAACCTGTGATCAACATGCTTAGGCACCATACCCCTTGTACGCTCCCCTCTAAAAGCGAGAACAGAAATTGAGACAATGTTTCTTGATACATAAATAGGAAAGATTACAGCAAAATATTCTTCCAAATTTGCAAAATGTGAATCTATAAAGGAAACTTAATCATGATCAACCTTTAAGATTCTGCAAATAGTAGTATAGTACCATTCCTTCAACTCTTCAAGTTCTCAAATCTATTGTCATGGCAAGAACGTTAACAAATGTATACCCGAATGCTAATAATTGAGAAGCGAATCACACAAATGCATCTATGTATACTTCCAAATCACAACAAGCACATTAGAAAACGCAGCAAACACAAATGTTCATGATTCCGTCCAATTTATGCCAGCAACAAACAAAAACCATGACTGCACAACTCATTTTATAGTATCTCTTATTTCCCAGAAAATACCTAATTGCAGATGTAGTCATTACAATACCAGCAAAAAAAACACATATACAGATTATAACGACATCAAACACAAAATTATAACAACAAAATTCACCAAATTAAAGCAAAACAAAACCCCATTTAGCTACATATTACAAACATGGTGAAGTTAATAAGATTTCAAGAAAATAATTAAAATAGAATGGTACCTAGCATGAATGATCTTGACGCTGGTCTTCATATTAGGCTGAGACCAATTATATGCCATTGAACCCACAATTCCACTCGCCCACAAAGTCCCTAAAAATAAATTCCAATCAAAACGAAAAGGGGCAAAAAAAACACCGATTAAAAATCCAATCTTGAAACATAGAAAAGAACCCATTAAAAGTAGACGAAAAACAAATCATTACCAACGGTGCGAAGCTTGTGCTCCACAACCCATTCCCTCAAAGCTTGAATCTTGCCCTTTTCTTCTCCCATCTTCTTGATTTCCTCTTCGATTTTTTATTTTTTTTCTCTCTTTTGTTTCAATTTGATATTATGGTTATCAAAAGAGGAGAATTACAATTTGTAAAGCACAGCTACAAAACAGGGATTCCGCCCATAGACATTTCGTGGCATGTATTTAGGCTTGGCCAGAATTTTAGCCCACTTGGAAATTTACAAAAATCTTATTTTAAACAATACTACTACTACCAACAAAAAAAAAAAAATTATCATTCCCAATAATGGTGTACCGTGTACGGAGTATTATTTTTTAGAGAATAAATGGTGTATTGTTTTTTATTAGTGAATTGAAAATAAGCCGACATGACTTTTATTAGAAATTTTAAAAGTTTTAGAAGTTATTTGCTGTGTGATATATGATTCTTTATGGTATGTAGCTTGTAATGAATTAAAGTAACAAATTCTCTGTAGAAAAAGGCATGTAAAAAAAATACATATCATATTGCATTCTTGCAACAACCAATGATAAATAAAAAGAAAATGAATACACTCACTATTGATTCTAAGAGATAATCAAACAATTTACACTACCATCACCTTATAATACAAACAATTTACATGAATATATTTACACCAAAAATTGGATTGTTGAAGAATATTCAAAAGAATCACCAAAAATTCATGCAGCTGCAACTTCTTCACCTTCCTCTAAAGAGGGATCCAACCCTGTCATTTAGAACAAATTAGTACTAATCATGCCATCTTCAAGAATTAGTGGAACAAAACTTGGTAATTTCAGTTATTTAGAAGAAAAAAAGGGAAAAAACAAAGACTAATGAACATAATATACACCTTGATCACTCCTTTCTCAGTGCCACAAAGAATCATGTCATTGGCTGAAAGTAGGCTTGTGATCTTGCTTCCTGCAGATAACCTTCCAACCTTTTGCTGTGTCCCTCTCAACCATATCTGTTTTTCAACCATTTTTTTTTTTATAAAAAAGATTACAAATAATTCAAGAAATCTTGTTTTCTGCAATTTCTCATCATATTTTGGTTGTATTTCTCTTTGTCAAAATTCTTGATGAAAAATTCAGCAAAAGTAGATAGACCTCACAAAGTTTTCTATGGTTACCTGCAGGCTACTCATTGATGTACTGCAGTTTATGTAAACAAAGTCCTCAACAACTTCCATTGCTAGAACGCTTGTTCCTTTTTCAGGCACCATTGATATTTGAGGCCGACTGCTTCGCCTCCATTCCTGCATTACTCATCTCATTAGCTCAATGCATTAAAACACATAAAGAATTCTGATGTTGGTACAAAATCTTTCTTTTTCTTTACCTTCATCTTTGAGCCTTCAACTACTAAGCTTGCAGAATATAACCAGTCTTTGTACAAAGAAATCGACCTTATAGGCTTGCTCTGCATCCAGCTCTTTGATGGCCCTTTGATCTCTTGCTCCCTATTGTTCATGATCATCACCTCGACAATACTTGAATCCAAACACCCCGCATAGATCTTTCCCTGTGAAACTCTTGTGCATTTTACGCGCTTGTTCTTCAACACGTCTCTAGCTTTTCTTGATGCATCAATCACCTAATCAAACCACATAACTTCTTTCACTCTCAGTTTGTGAGTTAGTTAGTTAGTTAGTTATGTTTGTTAACTACCTTCAGTTTATGGCTTTGAGTAGAAGCAAAAATCAGTTCCCCTGAGGAATCTATGCTTCTGATAGATTCCTTCATAGATATCACTTCAATACACTGAAGATTCCTCTGCTGCATTTGCCACATCTGCCCCAAAACACAGATGCAACATCAAGAAAAACGCGTAATTTCACTATCTTAAAGAGAAAGAGAGAGAGAGAGCATGAGTTCACTACCTTGATAGTCTTATCAGCAGATCCACTAAGAAGGCAGTTGCCTGGATCATAGAGAGAGAAGCACGTCACGGCCTTCTTGTGCTCCTTCGTCTCAAGCACAAGCGTCGCTTTCTGCCCTTTCACATCCCATGCCTATAATTAGACCATACACATCATGAACCAAACATAAAATTCTCCACCATAAACATTGTAGTAACATAGTATGAACAAAAACCAAATCAAGAAACCTTAATTGATCCATCGGCATAGCCACTGTATAAATAGCCCTTGTAGTAGATAAGGGCAGTCACAGCTCCACTGCATTTAGTCCCGGCCTCCAAGATTTGGCTATGAACACAAGATATGCGCTGCAAACAGAAGTACAGTACTATCATACAAAGCACCAAATTTAGGCTGCAGTTAAGTTTTTTTATATCATTGTATTGATAAGGAAACTCACCCACTTATTTGGCTGGAAATAGTCTGCCACTTTGAGCAATTCCTCAGCCATCCAAGTCACATTCGACAGGCGTCTCAGCGACTCTCTCACGCCTTCTGATAGATTGATTATCCTCTTCATCCCTACATGATCAAGTTCTAGCTCAGTACAAAAGATCACATTTTATAGCAAACTCTTTTCATGGAGTACGAGGTTAATTACCTCTGCCTGAAGTGTAGTTATAGATGCACAAGCAAGCCACGAGGCGTTCTTCGAGCTCAAAGCCAGGATGCAAGAACTGCTCAACGCTGTGGAGCAAGATGTCACAAGCAGAGTGCCTCACTTCATCTTGACTTCTCATGAGCTCGAGTCCAATCCAAGCAGTAGCTATCAAACTATCTCTTGAAACTCTCTTGTCTTGCTCTTCATCCCCTTGTCCAATGATTCGAACACACGTGTCCCTAGCTGCAGAATCCGTTGCGCGATTTTGCTGCACCATGAGTCGATCCCAGTATCCTGCAAGTGTAAAAGATCCAATCTTGATGATGTTCTGAAAAAGGGTCCTTGGATTTCTTGAAAATTTGGGCAGAAGTTTGTGTTTTACTTGTAAACTTTGATCAAGAAAGTCGTAGGTTTTGATCAAATTCCTGTGCTGTGGTAAGATTAGGCCAGTTTTCTTCACTAGCCATGGCATGGTGTAGGCTTCCCCTTCCCAAGAGTAGGTCCCACCAAGATTGGCTAGGATGAATGAAGAAAGGGCCTGCATTTGTGGAGAGTCTTCACATTGCAACGACTCGAGGAGGACCTCGACTGCTTCGTCTCTATACATTGATTTTGAGGATGGATCTTCCTGAAAAATGAATGCAGTTTGTGAAAAGGGTGTTTTCTTGATTGTGAGATGGAGGATTGTTTGTTCTTTAGTAACTAAAACTTACAAGAACTTCTAGTTGTAGTAGCAAATTTGCTGCTAGAATTCTGTATTCAGGCTCAGAATTCTGTATAAGTAGGAATAAAGCACACAAATTGTTGTTGCTTCCTTGTTTCTGTATCTGCTCCAACAAGCCAATAGCAGATGACCTAATGCAAGTAAGGAAATTCGTGATTAGAAATCGATGAGTTCGTGTGCACGAATGCGAAGACTTTTGGTATGCATACCGAGGCATTTTGAGTAGCTCGTGGAACAAGTCCAGAAAGGTAGTCGTTGCGCGTTCTTGGTTGCTCCAGAGGAGCGAGACGAAGGACGTTACAGAAGAGTCTTCTGATATGTATCTCCTGCATTTTCCGTCGAAGCACATACTTTTTGCTAGTACAGAAGCCAGGGAGACGAGCTCGTCGAGTTTCTCCCTCCTCGGCACCTGCAGGAGGGCGGACAGCACCCTGGGCGAGCTGACGGCCGCCAGGTGGGTGCTGTTCGTCTCGCAGTCGAAAGCAGTCACCAGCATCTCTATCATCATGAGAGAAGCTGCAGGTGGAGTGAGAAACTCCACCTCCAGCTTGTAGCTCGTGGAGGTAGTGCAGACTACCTCCACGAGGCAGGGCAGGAGCTCGAGCGTCTTGATCTCATCGGGATGAGGGTTTATCAGGTATATCAGAACGACTGCTTCGTGCACGTTGTGCTTGAGGGCTGTGGCTAGATCGTATAGCCGCAGCCCTTTCCGCTTGATGTCGTCCACGACTGACCTGTTCGTGGTGACGATGGTGGAGAGTATGGCGACCGACCTTCTCACGACTGTCTCCTCTCTGGAAGTCGAGATCGTTATCAGGAGTTGATCTATGATGATGTCTTTCAAGAGGGAGTACTTCAATCCTGACTTAGTGTTCAACATTTCGTATATCGTCTTCATTTCAACCGTGTAATCATGCTCGAAGTTTCCTAGCTCTTCCGTGAAGCAGAGCTTTGAGATTATTCTCTCGACTACTCCATTTTGTTCAGAAAATGATGTGTCTTCTTGGTGAAGGGCACTCCTGCAGCTTAAGCTATTTGCCATTCTTGAGAAACTATGATGGTTTTTGGTTGAAATAGGAGGAAGATATTGATGTGATGATCTGAGGCCTAATGTAGACATATTTGTATCACAAAATGAGGTGGAGAAACTCCGGGAGATGCATTCCGTCTCCCTCGATCCGTTGATTTGTCGATGCGTTTGAAGAGATCCCGTCCTCGATGGCTTCCTCTTGCTAGAATGTGTTCGTGCATTCCTGCATCGATTCAAAAAAAATTAGCACGTATGAATTTCGCCTAAGAATACAAATTCTAGCACTCATAGAGTCTCAAGTAAGTTAATTACCTAGATAGTGAAGCAAAGTGATTGAAATCTTCTTCTTCTTCTAGATCTTCAACGCAGCTCTAGTTGAAACACATGCAAGAAAATTGTGCAATTTTAGTTACAAAACAAAAGATGAATGTTGGAGTGGTTAATGTTTAGAAAGTAGGTATACATGAGGGAAAGTATCATCGATAGAGGAGATGCTGCCCGATTTTGGTGTGTCCGGCTCGGACGACTCCGTTAGAATGTCTTTGAGGCATTTGATGTTTGAACTTGCCCTGGTTTCGGCTTCCATTCTCCTCCGGCATTCCAACGGTGAGGCCACGGGCACCTCTTTCGCATCATATACCACGTTTTCTTGACAAACACTAAGTTGCTGCATCGTAACAGTTAGAGTTTTACTGTTTAATACTCCATTTAAAAGAGCATTCAAATTCACTAGGAATTTGATGACATGATCACTTACATTTGGATTATTCATCACTTCAATTTTGTGCTCGTACAAGCTTGGAACTCCGCTCCTGAAAAGGTGACATTTACTTTGAACGGTAAATTAGGGATTCGGATATTTTATTGTTGGTTTTGCAAATATTGTGAGAACATGCAAATCATCTAATGATGCAATAATAGTAAATGTTACAAGGAAACAAAACTATTCATAATTAATTATTCAGTTCACATTCCTAAAAGAAAACAAAATCCTTGAAACTAACAGTTATTTAACCCATTTCTAAAATTGCACCACCTTTGAAATGCACGAGTTAGAGTTTGCAGAATACGATGTAGTAGTTGGTTATTTTCCCGGGAATTATCTCAAATCAAGACCAATGGTCAAAAACCCAATCCAAGAAAAAGAAAGAAACTCACAGTGGTGAAGAAACGGCGTCGTTGCGGTGATTGGACATAATCTGGTAATACATCAACCAAGGCTTATACCTTCTCGCCATCCACCTCATCACGCCATCATCAAACTCATCCAACGGCCCACAAAAGCAGAACGATTTCTCCCCTCTGTGCCTCAAAACCAGAGGGAGAAGAGACTCCCAGATTCCGGGAGCGAAATCATTACAAACAATCCTCGGACAGATCGAAGCCGCCTGCAGAAAGTGCATTGCGCCTCTCCACTCGTTCCGCCGCAGGAACTCCACAACGGAGAGGTAGAGGTACGAGGAGCAAACCAAATAGCTGTTCGGAAGCCCTAAGGTAGCTCCTCCGTTGACGTCCAGTGATGCCGGAATCTGCAGCATTTTCTCGGCGCTGTCAAGCCTCGCCTCTCTCTCCTCGCCGCCGCGTGCTGAGCCGAAGGCGGCCTCCGCGTTCTCGATGCCCCAGTAGAGGTTCGAGAGGACGGAGTGTTCGGAGAATTCGAAGAATTCTTGGGAATGAATCTTGAGTTTGGAGAAGCATTTCAGCTTTAGGGATTTCTGGGCTTCGTTTTCCGAGAGGATTGCTTGCATGTGGCGGTTGATTATGGCCACGAGCTCGCGCGCGGCGGCGATGTCGAGCTTCGGGCCGCCGCCGGCGGCGGAGCTTCTTGAGGGGGGTGGAGGAGTTGGGTTTTGTGGCATTTTGAGTTCATGAAGGAGGAGATAATAGAGAGAGAGAGAGAGAGAGAGAGAGGTATTTATACGAGTGTTGTGAGTGGAATTAAAATGGCTCCGTGAGTAGCTCAGACAGCTCCAAACTCCATTTTAGGTGGTGTTTTTTTACGAACATTCATCCAACACTAGTTACTACGGTTGTTGCTTCCATTAATGAAGGGGAAGTGGGGCGGCAAACTGTGAGAGGAGAGAGAGAAAAAGAGGAGGGTAATAACTAACTCTTCCAGGTGAGAGTTTTAAAAAGTAATTACTTAAATTAAATACTTTCTTGATAATGACACGTGTGTAATTTAACTACCCTTATTAATTCATTACTCTCTCTCCCCCTAATAAGTGTCACAAACCACTAAGACATAGGAGTACAAACCAAGAAACTAAGTGAATTTACTTAATTCACCCCCTAATTATTATATATATAATTGAAAAAGTAAGAAATGTATAATGATTATGAAGGTAAATTTGATTGTTTTAGCTAATAAGTGTCCCAAGCCTTACACAAACTAAGAAACTAAGTGAATTTACTTAATTTACTTCTAATTATTATATACTTTAAAACTGAAAAAATAAAAAATGTGTAATGCTTATGAGGGTAAATATGATAATTTAAGCTACCTTTTATCTATAAACATATAATAGGACAATTATTTGGGGATAAAAATGTTAAGAGATTGAATAATTGTCGGGAGTATCATTGAAACTAACAGTAAGATTTATGTTAACAATGAAAAAAGTGCTGCCAAAGACGCTATATCCTCAAATTTTGTGATTTAAATTTTAGACTATGAGTATATTAAATTAAATTTTATCACAAAAGTATGTGTTCTGAACTTCTGATGGGACTTGCCAAATCTTTTCATGATTAAATAAATCAGAATCTCATCTCGTAAAAGTAAAATTATACTGTAGTGAATAAAGTTTAGTGATTTTATGTGTGACGTCCAAAAATAATGTTCACTTTATAGATATGATTAGATAATAATTGATACAATGTACTATGCTTAATTTCCTCTTCATGTCTGCACCTTTGTTACAGGATAATTTTTCTTACGATCGATTCTTCCTAATTGGTGAAATAACTAAGCTAAGTGTATACTGTAAAGTAGAAAGTAATCTTTTCAAAGTGTTTTTTTTCTGTAAATAAATGGCATGTATGGGCAAAATGGTTTAAAATACATATTTTGTCTCTATCTATCATGTGCATATCCTCTATGCAGCAATTATGCACTCTGCAATACTAGGATGGATAGAAATATTATTTTATTCAAAAAGAAATTCAATTCAAACTAGCTTCCATTTAATAAGCTTATTTGCTTATTAACTTTTGCAAAAATAGTTCATCCACTCTAATATTATTATTTTCCTTTTGGAAAAAACAATATTGAAGTTGTGTCAACTTTTGGTTAAAAAAATAAAAAATGCCACATGTATTAATACCACATGCTGCCCTATAGCAGCTTGACCTGTCAGAACATAATTATTCAGTTTTCCATTAGTTGGCCATATTATAATAAAATTTGAGGCTGCAAAATTTTTCCCAATTCAAGAATTGATCTCCCCCTCTATAATTCCAAATTTAAAAATTTACACCAAAAGAAATTGAAAATGTCATTCATTGCTCAATCAACGCCAAAACTTTCTATCAATTCAAGAAAAATGTCACTTTAAAAACCCCAGCCATGTAAAAATCTTCCCATGAAATTGTGGGCCAAGTATTTTCTAGATAAAATGTGATGGTTTTCAATGATAACATAGATATCTCTGACCCAAAATTTAATTATGTTTTTGTTTGGTTTGATCATTGATGAAATGCAATTCTTGGAATAACAGAGTGAGGCTGTAATGAAAGTGACTAGACCCCAAACAGAAGCACAACCCAATGCAGCTGATTGATTGATCAAACCCAACTCTTGGACCATTTATTGAGGGCAAAATTGTCATTCTAAACATCTCTTTCTACACATTTTTTAGTGGAACAACTATTGGATTATTAAATAAAATACTAGTACAACTTTGGTTGGAATAATTGATTTGGAAGTTCAATAACAACCACTTTCTTTAAAATGACAATGGTATGGGTTTTGAATTAGACTTTTCAATAAATTCTCCTCATTATATAAGTGGGGGTCTCTACTTGAATGAACAAGTTTTGTAATAGAAGTCTAGCAAAGGACCATCCACATATTAAATACAAGATCTTTAACTTAGTATAGATACAATAAGGCCACACATGATACAACCCACATATTGAATTTTTTTTGTCACATAGAAAGAAAAATAATAATAATTGGTTATAATAATATTAAAAAGTAGTGTAATCAATTGAGAGAGGATTGAAGGATTGATATGCAAAACCAAAGGCCAAAAATGGCATCAAATGTGGGTCATGAAACACTATGGATCTTGCACACAATCAAAAATCTTGTCTGTCACGGGCAGAATCAATAATAAAAGAGAACATTTGGTCCTGTAATTAAAATTAAATTAAAATTAATTAGTTAGTATTTTATTTTATTTTTAGACCTTGGTCCAAACTCACATGTAAACTACAAATGATGGTGTGAAAAGAGAATAAGACACCTTCTTTTTACAGGTTTCACAAAAGACTACAACCTAACTAAAGTTCAAAATAATTTTGTACAAATATAATTGGAGGCTCACATTATTGAATATCATATTCATATGTGACAACGTGATTTCTCAGGATCAAAACAAAAGCAGAGTTTAAGGTGTCATTTGTTTTGAGGTAATCAGGAAAAGGAAAGAGAATCAGAAGCTTTGATTTCCTTTGTTGGTGTTTGGTTGTCTTTTTTGAATCATTCTATTTCTCCTCTTTAAGAGCCAATCATTCCCTCCTTCTATGTAAGGAATGAGATTTCGTTTCTCGATTTTCCTTTTATGCTCTCTCAAAAATTGTAGATAATTGTATAGTAATATGAAATTATAATACATGACATATTGTAATAAAATAAAATTATAATTATAAATATATATTATTTATTTTAAATAAAAAATAATATAATATTTTTATTTTATGCGATTCTTGTTATGTTTATAATAATAATAATATATTATAGTATTATTTAAATAATGATTTTTTTTTATCAGGCAAACACAACACACTCATACACACACACACACTCGAGGTGACTCGAACCCCCGACCTCTTGGTTAGAGGAGAAGCGTCTTACCAATTGCGTTGCGCTTCGTTGTCATTATTTATATATTGATAATTCATGCAAACATATATTGTGTTACTTATATAATATTATATATATATATAATATTATATATATATATATATATATATATATGTGGATGCGTTATGGTGAAAACTAATTATTACGTGAAAACTGCAACCCATCATAAAATGTTGCATTCTCATGATGATGCATTATATGCATAAAAATAATATAAAATAAGAGGAAATACATAGTTTTGTCCCCTTAGAGTTAAGAAAACAAATTTTTGTTCAAATTATAACAAATACACAAATTTTGCCCTTTTTTATAGAATGAGACTAAAATGCCCTTGTAGTATTAGAAAAAACCCCATTTCTTTCTCATTTTGAATTTCACATCTCTCTCTCTCTCTCTACTCCATATTTCTTCTTCTTCAAACTAGAGAAGCTAGGGTTCCGGCCCCCCTTCTTCATGCTTGTGCCGGCATCAACACCATCGTCGCCCGTAGGTCTCCAAGAGCTGAAGGTCTTCACCGCCGGCTCTTTCTCTCTTCTCTCTTCTTTCTCTTTCTCACTTCTCTCCGAGGGCTAGGGTTTGGAAGGATGGCTTTCGACGTTGACGAGGATGAGGAGGGCGGCAGCCATAGCAGTCTCGTGGAGGACGAAAGGTAAGCTTCTATGGTATTTTTACATAGATCTAGGGTTTTGTACACATATCTAGGTTTTTTTTCCTTCTTCTTCTTCTTCTTCTTCTCCTTCTTCTTCTTTTTTTCTTCTCTCTCTCTCTCTCTCTCTCTCTCTCTCTCTCTCTCTCTTTTCCAAATCTGGATTCGAACTTGTGGTGGAGGACGAAGGTAAGGTGTTTGATGAATTTCCTGACTGAAGTCGTAATTTTCTTATTCTTTTGCAGTCAATTCCGTGGTAAGAAAATGCAAAATTATAAGTAAAAAATTATAATTTCATGATAAGCAAATTTTGTTTAGGGTTTAAAATTGATAATAATTGGTAAGAATCTAATATTTTTCTTACTTTATTTTTGTCTAATTTTGCTGTAATAAATTTTCGGTAAGAAAATTGTTTGTTCTTACATTTCTCTTCTTTATTTCCTGTAAGAAAATTTGACACTTTCTTATTTTAGGGTTTACGAATTAACTACTTTTTTTTTTGTAAGAATCGACTGAAGATTCTTATTACTATAATTATTTTAGTGATGTGAACATTGTGTTATAATAACTTCTTACATTGTTTTTGGTAATTGATGATAAGTGGTAAGAATCTGTCATTTTTCTTACTTTCTTTTGTTTGATAAGTTGGTAAGAATTTGACATTTTTATTACGTTATTTTGGTAATAAAAGACTGAGTATTTAGGGTTTAGAATTGATGATTTTTTGCTGATATTTTTCTTACTTTATTTTGTCTGATTTTGCTGTAACAAATTTTCAGTAAGAAAATTATTTGTTCTTACATTTCTCTTCTTTGTTTTCGGTGAAAATTTGACACTTTTTTATTTTAGGATTTACGAATTGACTGCTTTTTTTGTAAGAATCGACCGAAAATTCTTACTATAATTTTAGTGATGTGATTTCTTACATTGTTTTTGGTAATTGATGATAAGTGGTAAGAATCTGTCATTTTTCTTACTTTGTTTTGTTTGATAAATTGGTAAGAATTTGGCATTTTTCTTACGTATTTTGGTAATAAAAGACTGAGTATTTATGGTTTAAAATTGATAATTTTTTGTTGTTCTTGACCTGTTTTGTTGCGGTAGCTGCAATTTCTTACTGTTTTTCAAGTTATATAAGAATTGCATCATTTTCTTATTGTAGGTTTATATGGCTGACGACGGCTATGAGACGCGAAAGACGAGAAGATATCAATTTTCTTACTATATATGCAGTTTTTTGTGGTAATTTTTTGTTGTTATTTGGTAAGAAAAAATTAATAATTTTCTTACCAACACATATAATTTATTATCATTTTTAAAACTAATAATAGTGTCTTAAGTGGTAAGAAATGTGATGTATTTTCTTATCATCCCCTGTACAAAAAATTACATTTTTTTTTCAAGAAATTGGAGAATTTATCGAATTTATTACCAAAATTATTCTTAAGAAATTCCTAAAATATTGTAAGAAATTATAATATTTCTTACTAAGTTATTTGGTAAAACGTAATGAAAGATAAAATTTCTAACCAAATGCATTTTGTCAAAAATTCTTACCAAGTGAATTTGAAAAAGGAAAAAAAAAAACTGATACAAGAGAAAAAAATGAAAACTGGATTATTTTTTTTTGATTTTTGGCTCTAGGGGTATTTTAGTCTCACCCTTCAAATTTGGGCAAATGTTTGTGAACTCTTATATTTTGGACAAAATTTATAATTTTATCCTCAAATTGGATATAATAATTGTTGCCTCATAAAATAATATATTTTATTATGCAACATTTTATGCACAAAAATGCATCATTTTATGCATAAAATGCATGGATTGCAGTTTTCACGTAATAATTAGTTTTCATATGATCTACTACATATATATATATATATATAATATAAATAAAACAGAATTTCAATTCTCTTTTCAGTTCCAACCAAACGAATTGGAAAATAGGAAATCATTCTCATTCATTTTCTTTCCCTTTGTTCATCATTTCCCTTTCCCTTCTCTAACCAAACGCCCCCTAATTATATATTTTTTTATTTGGGGTTCCTACACTTAATTATGTTGCTGCTTTCCCAAAAAAATTAATTATATCAGTTGTATTTGTATTTGAGTTCGTCTATTTTCATACGCCCTCCGTTTAATTAAGTATCTTATTTGACTTTTGTTCTTATTTCTTTTTAAGTGTTTCATTTTGGAATTTGATAATAAAATAAGTGAATTCTTCCCATTTTATCCATACAATTAATGTTATACTATATAAGTTGGTACTAAAAAAGAATAATAAATAAAGTTAAAAAGTAAACTTATACACTTTCGTGGACTCGGGTCGGGACTCCATATGTTTGTTGTTTATTTTCAAATTAGACCCTTGTGTTGTGGGCTCGTAGCAAAAGTAACAACCTAAATTTAACTTAATTAAAAGATTATAAGCTTAGCTTTTACAAAGGGTAATTTTAAACATAGCCCCCGATTTTCTCCTTATAGCCCCCAAATTTGAAGAAAATATAAATTATTTATGAATTTACCACCATATCCCTATAGCCCCAATCCGCTTCACAATCTAAAAAAGTGGAAGTGTAAAAGATCATAGTCCCAATTTACTTCATGATCATAGCCCCCACCCCAGTCACCGACACAAACTCATGTTTGTTGTACAAGGTGTCCATGATGGTGGTGGCGATCTAGCTCGTCGTCCACAGCCAGACACAAGATCTTTCCATCACTAGACGAGAGCGTGGTGGCTAGAACATCGACGGCGTAACCGACATGGCGCGGATTGTTTCGATAGCTTGAAGTCAAAGAAAGGCACGGGCTAACACATATCCTTGAGAGTCAAAACCTTGCTTCTTTACTCTGGAACGCCACCTGTAGCACAGAGTCCATGCTCCGATCGGAAAAAGTCACCCATTGCCGGAATCCGGCCACCTTCTTTGGTCTGAATAACTTTGACGGATTCGCCAGCAAAAATTTTCAGCTTCTCGTGCGGAGAAGAGCATATGCCTGGACCAATCGTCAGCTTCATGTTTCATTGCTAATTCCATTGATATCTACACAGATTCGCAGAGGAAATCTGCAGCAGTGCACTGGTGCAGTGCTCCAATCAGAGAAGAAGAAAATCTACGGCAACAATAATGAGTAGCGAATATATTCCTCAGTCTTCCGCCAGTATGGAGTCGACGTTGATAAGTAGTTGAAATTGCCGGAGGCAATCCGGTGCCACCATCACTGTTTGTTCAAATAAGTGCAGTTCATCGTCTTTAGTCTTTCGTTTTCTAATATTTGGATAAGTTACCAGGATAAGTTAGTAATTCACTTTTACTTTTAATTATTAATTTACAATAGGGGGCTATGGTGAGAGAAATGTGGGCTATGTTTAAAATCCCCCTTTTACAAATCACTTAAGAAAACTTATAAGTGAAGGGGCCTCAATATGCTAAACTCAACAAAGCCCAACAAATTAAATACCACATATTCAAGGCCTACAAATATATATCCTTGGCTCATGCTCACATAGAGTTTACGTCTACCATTTTTCTTAATTAATTTATATATTATTGTTTGTTTATTTATTTTAAAATACGACAAAATGACGTATGAGAAAAATGAATTCGTAATTAATTGAAATTCATGATCTTCAATTTTGCCACATTAGACAGGCTGCTGCAGATGATCTCATGAGAAACTACTACCACATTAGAAAATTGAGTAGTTATTAGATGCTCTAAACTCTCTGATTTCATAATCCCAAAATAAATAAAAATTTGTAAAATATTATTTTCATGCATGCACGCATAGTAGTTATAATACTACATTTTAAAATATAAACATCACCTAATTAGTTGAACTCTACACCAAGTTTTCAATCTAAATTATAGATTAATAATAGTATTTTCTTTAGTTCTATTACAAGTACAATATTCATATGCAGAAAAAATGCAAACCAATTTTTTTCCCCTTATTTGATCATCTACATGTAAAGCTCAAAGTGCCCCATTTTCCTCATATCACACACACACACACATAGAGAGAGAGAGAGAGAGACCGATGCTACTCCATTCATCTTCATCTTCTTCTTCTTCTTCTTCATGCTTGGAGCAAACCATTTCTTGAAAAAAACCATCCGAATTTTCACCAAGCATCATCACAATTTCATTTACAACATATTCATAATAATATTAATATTATTATTATTAATATCCCATGTTTCTGCCCAAAAAACCATGAAGAGGGATTTCCCCACACACTTGAATTTCTTGAGAGGAGGGAGAAAAAGAGTTGCATGGTGCGCAAATGACCCGACTGTATGTTCGGATCCGGTTAAAAACCCATGGGGCGGGCCCACGTGCTGTTTCCAGAGGTACTGCAAGGACATCTTGAACGACCCGAGTCACTGTGGGTCTTGCGGGCGGGTCTGCGGGTTCGGGTACGGTTGCTGCGGCGGAAACTGCGTGGACACGAGGAATAATCCTCTGCATTGCGGGGCCTGTTTTGAGGAGTGCCCAAGGGGTGTTAGCTGCGCCTATTCAATGTGTGACTATGGAGGGTAAATTTGTAATTTTTTTTTTTTTTTTTTTTTTTTTTTGAGGATATACTTGTGTATCTCTTAGTAAGATGATATGTGAAAATGGATTTTTGAATTTTTATTTGTTTTATGTTTCTTGTTGGTGTGATGCATGACATAGCTTCATATTTGATGCATGCTTGACTTCTTTTACACGCGGATCAAAATAATGAATTGTTTTCATTTTGAATTAATATAAATTTGTTAAAGTGAAACATCACATAAAAACTTGTGACAAACGTATTCATTTTTCAAATGCAAACGTAAAACACAAATAAGTTGTGACTTATCTGACTCATTCGAGTTTATTTGAAGTATTCTTAAGCTCTAAAATACCATGATATTTGCAAACTAAAAAGAAATAATCATTTGTTAATCTATGTTCAATTTCTAAATATAAATTCAGTCTTTCCAATCCCATCTCGGTACACCCTAAAATGATACGGAGTACATGTTTTCTTTAATGTTTTCTGTTTTCTTTTATATACGTATGATATAAAATACCCAAATTCTAATTTTCTCTTCTTTTCTTTCATGATCTATAAAATTGATTTATAAATACACAAGCCGATCATTTTGTGTCATTCATATCCGTATCCTTACAGTATCATTATTCCGGGACCCTTCTTTTTAATACAACTATATACAACATCGCTTCCCCTATCCCAATAAAATTCAAGAGAGATGTCATGAAAGAGAAGAACATATGATCTGAATAATATATAAATTATTTTTTTTTAGATTTTTTAATTAACTCAAAACGATGTCCTCTTGATTACGTGTTTTGATCAGTGAAAATTCATAACACGTTAAAATTGATATATTTAGAAGAAAAAAAAAACTAAATTTAGGTATACTTTGTAGATTAATAGGCAATTAACTCCTTTAAGAATTGTCAGATAAGTTAGGTATGAATCTTACCCATATTTATTGATAAAATGCCACACAATAAAAATCCCAACATTGCCTACCCCATATTATAACGAGTCGTGACCGACGTCGCACAAGTCACAATTGTACTAGTATATTTTTTCCCCCACAAGATACATTGTATATATACACACATATTTTGGAGAACCTTGCGGTTAAAAACAGATTCGGTGTTGAAGAAATTAAAATATTAAAAATTTAAACTATTAAAACAAATATTTATCGCACACTACATGAGTGAAAGCATGCGATGACAAACCTATCTAGTGCAGCAGTGCACGCTGTTGAAAAATTTTTTTGAATATTGAAACGATATTTCTAAATACTTATTGTCAATTAATATAATTACGGAATTAGTCTATTCATTTAAGTTGACTAAAGTCTAAAACTCATGCTATGTTGTAGTAGTATATAGTCAATAAATTAAAATGGACGGCAATGGAGAGGCGATGTTCACGTCAATTATGAATAAATTGTGATTATATTCAATTTTATTTGGAGCTAGGTAGCACATAAATATTACTCCAAAATCCATTCAAATATAAAATAATTAAATAAATTAAATTGGTAAGCGTTGTCCCAATCACCAAGTCTTTATTGCATAGAGATCCCAAAATTCTTTATTTTTGCCTAAAAAGTACCATTTGTCCCCAAAAGCTTGATTCAGCCCTATAGAAATACATGGACCCACCCTAATTTCATGGTACCAATAGCCAATGGGTAGTGTAAATTACTAGGACTACTTTATTTGTAGTTTAATGACATGTAATGTAATGATATAAACATACATTTTCCATAATGGCATTGAAGAACTTGGAAACTTCCTCTCACCGCGTTGCATCTAAAATGGATCGATTTGAGGAATAAGCTTCTTAATTATTTCAAAATTAAATTTCTACACTATGACTCATTTTAACAAAAAAATAATTACATACTCAAATTTTCAATCCTATAATTGTTTTACGTTTTTAGCACCAATTTATATACAATGATAAATATTTAATTATTTCCCTCTTAATTCGAAATATTACACTTGTAAGGGAACAAAAAAACAGATTTTTTCTTTAGTCAAAAGGTCGGGAGCTTGAGTCAGCACGATAGAAAAATGGAAAACCATTATTGATTTCTAAAAAAAATTTAAAAAAAAAAAACGAAGGGAGTATCAAATTTACAAACAAAAATGTTATAAATTTATTTGGACACACTTGGATCAGCCAGAGGCACCGTGCGACCGGCTAAAACACTGACACTTTTATTCGTGTAGATTAGCACTTTTCTATATAAAGATTGACACTTTAAAAATTGACATTTTATTTGTAAAATAATTATGTTAAAAATTGGACACTTTTATTCGTATAGATTAATATTTTTCTGTATAAAGAATGACACTCTTGACCCGGCCACATTATGTGGCCGACCTCACCCAAGTTTTTGGCAATTTATTTTAATATGATATTTCAATTCACATTTGCATCATCGTTATCTTCAAACTCAATAATTGTACATTCATGTCGATCAAACAAGCTCGTCTATTTTTAGAACGATGTTCATCTAGTATCTAACTAATAACTACTCCACTGTATTTAGATTATTATCACTTGTACTCTAGGGGTGTGTTTGGTAGGCTTGCTATCATAGGATAGAACCAGGATATAACAATTTATCCATGTTTGGTAACAGAGATACAAAATTTGATGGGCCTATGATAGATGAAGGGCCCAGGCAAAAAGTACTGTTCTTCCTCTAATTATATCAGACCTCCCTCCCGCGATTCTTTTTTCTTATTCTACGTGTATGTGACAACAAATTCTCTTTCTCCATTTTACCATTTCTTCCACAAATTTATCTACCCAATTCGCAGAGAGGAGGGTTCCTTAACCCACGACCTTCTCCATAGATGCACACGAAGCATATTGTACAAACAATAATCTCCTCTGCGCCGCCGCACTGCTGCCCCCTTTCTTTCCCTCCCTCACCCCGTCGTCCTCGCCTCTCTTTCCCTCCCTCACCCCATCGCTCGGCCTCCGCCGGCGCCGCCGTCGATCTGCTATCGCCTCTCCCGCCGCGCGCACTCAGGCCTCCCTCCTCCGCGGCGCACCTCTGCCGGTGCGCCTCCACTCCCTCCTCCGCACTCGGCGGCGTGCTGCAGCCCCTTCTCCGGCCAGCCGCCGCCGCCCCTCTGATTTTCAATTTGGGAAGGTGTAGATGGTTAGAATTAGGGTTTGTAATTGGGGAAGAAATTAGGTTTGTAATTTTGAAATTCTAATAAGGACAATTTTATAATTTTGTTTCTTTATCATGTTTAATTTTTCATACCAACAAGTAGCACATATCCATCTTTACAATTCAATCTTGATGTTATCATAATTTTATATCATGGTTACTATTGATCTCCAAAATTTTTCCTAATCATAGGTTGCTACCAAACAAGCACTAGTAGTATCTTCTTGATCTTTTTCTATTCTATTCAATACTAGATAATAATATTATTATTTTTAAATAAAAAAATATCAATACCAAAAATAATAATAAAAATAAACTTAGAGTATGAATATTTTCAAAACGAAGCGCGTCGAAATCCAATATTTTGAAACACACCAAAGTCCAAACGCTCTCACTCCCTTATTTGCACTTCCAAAAAGAACAAACACCCCAAATACAAAAAAGCGAAAAACACAGAGGCACCGCCTTCACTGAAAAGCCAAAGCAATCCGAGATGATAGAAGAGCGCCGCGCCGGCCCTCCGCACGCCGCCATCCTCGCGGTGGTGGTGGTGCTGGTGATGGTGGTGCCGACATTGCTCGGCGACCAAGGGGAGGCGCTGACCGACTTCATCGCCGAGCTGCTCAGCCCCGTGGGTCTGCTCCTCCTTCCCATCATCCTCCTCCTCACCATCCAATTCCTCTCCTCCGACAGCGGATCCTTCGTCGCCGCCGCGTTCTCCACCGGCGAGCCCAACACCATCCACCGCGTCAGCGGATCGCCGGTCGGCGTCGCGCTCGTCCTCGTCCTCGTCCTGTTTCTGCTCTACAACAGAGTCTCGATCTTCGGCGGCGACGACGATTCCGGCGACTGATGCTCCGATCTGAAACCTCTCCCTGGATCGATTTTCCGTTGATTTTGGGATCTACATTTTCTTTAAAGTTTTTTTCTTTTGTTAATTTTGGTGATATCATAATTTCCTTTTTCTTTATAATAGTAGTACTAGTAGTTTATACATAGAGGTGTACGGACGTAAAGCCAGCTCGTGTATGAACATGTGCAGTGTCATGAATTTACGATATTAGCCCTTTTGTTGACTTCCTGTTGCCTTCCGTTCATTTCCAGAAATAACACTGTGTATCCTTGAATTTATAATATTCATATAAATTCCAAAATGTTGAAATTACTTTAAAATACAATGCAATACCCTTAATTTCTTCGTGAAACTGTGCCCACATCATATACTACTTCAATCTTATTACATTAGTCATATTTGTTTTTGATTTTTCAGCACGCTTTTCCACCGAAACCTAGTACGAGTTTTAAAATATAATTTTAACGTATTCATTTTTTCACGGGGTACTATGAGTGTTGTAGTATCCCGTGAAAAAATGAATACGTCAAAATTATATTTTAAAACACGTACTAGGTTTCGGTAGAAAAGCGTAGCGAAAATCAAAAAGTAAAGATGATTAATGTAATGAGATGGAGGTAGTATCAGTTAAAGCCGCATAATTTATTATTTAAAAAAAAATGTCTTATGTAAAACGACATAACTTCAACACTGTTGTTTCAATTGTAGTAAAAGATTAAAATTAGTGATGCTATTTTAAAATTTTATTTTTTGAAGAGAATTTTTGGTTAGTTCGTCCTTCCATATCCGCATTGGTGAGTCAACCATCGATTGTTGACGTTTTCCTTTCAGATAATAAGTCCAAACTGAACCATCTGATTATCTGCTCGATTTAAAGTTACAAACCATCTCAACAAAATAAATTAAATAATCGAGAGAAAATTACCATCTTCGATTTCTTCCTCCTGGAAAAATACCCAATCACTATATTTATCGTTATTAGTTACATACACACATATATGTACTCAATACTCCCTCCGTTCCATTGATGATGGACCTTTTTTATTCAAGTAGAGTCGAGTATAATAATAAAATGACTCATTATCAATGTGACAAAGGAGTTTATAATGTCATGCCATATTAAGGATCGTGATCATCCTAAACGAAATGTGAGAGTGAAGTGAACACAAAAGCTTGTAGCAGCGAGAAACTCAACAAAAAGCTTCGAAGCTTCCTCACCTTATTTATTGGATAATATCTCAGTCATCAAATAATTTTTCCATCTATCTGAAATGCTACGGTTCAGTGTATGGCAATACTGATAGCTGCAATGTAATATACAGAAATGAAACGATAACTTTCGCAAAAAACCTCCCTCGAACAAGAGCCCTTGTTCAAGTCCAATGACGATGAGCTCATGGCTACAAGTCCCATCAGCATCGAGGGGAAGAAAGCCTCGTCAAATTCTGCTGTCTTCGAGGGATTTCCATGGTGGATTCGTGATCAACTTGAGAATCTGCTCAAGAACAGCGCACACTTTACGGTTAAAACAGTTGATTTTATGTCTTCGAGCAGAATCTACCAAGAACGTGTGTATGCATATGCAAAAGTAGCAGTTATTAGAGAACAATCTCCAGTCATCACCATGAAAGAAATCACGACTGTAACAATCTTGCTGTGACAAGAGAGAGCCTACCAAACATGTACAAAACTAATACTCCGTATGTCATATAATCTTGACCTAAATGTGAGTTCAGAAGGTGTTCGGATAAATTAAAAATATCGAGTAAGTATGAAGGTAGTTATGAGAATATTGCCGGTGCAAGACATAATTTAGCATTTTTCATGAGGTAGAAGGCAAAAATAGAAAGTTATAGACCTCCCTAGACTTCGTTCGAGCCTACATGATTACACCATCATATTTGGAGTTTCTCAAGTCTTTTTCATCATTTACTTGAAAGTTGAAACATTTCATTTACATAAAAAAATGAAGCGCATATCAGCACAGCTACATGCCCTCTCAGATCTCTGATACTGAACATAATCAAAGAACAACTTCAATTGATCTAATGCTGGTTGAAAAGGACAGATGAATCAAATTCTAGTTTGGCCAAGGGAAAAAGCAAAACTCAACAAAGAGATACTTGTATTTAAGTCAACTATTGTATTTCCAAAACAGATAAAGCTTTCAGACAATTATAATCTCAATCCCAGATTCATGCTCCTGTGTCGTGTCCTTATAGCGACATCCTAAAGTCCAAGTTATGTATATGATCCTAAGGATATTTTTGATGCAAGATTAGACATTACAAATTCTCAACCACTGCACAGCGTAAATAGAGTAGCTTTTCAATATGAATCCATACTTTACACCTAGTAGAAAACGATCTTCAATATTGCATTGGGTACAAAGGATATCTTATATCTTACATAGGACTCACAGTGTCTAACAAATGTAAGATTAATATGGCTTCAAAATTCTCTCCACACCATAAGTTGTACAGTTATATCCGGAAGCTCTTGCCCGATGAGTTGCCTATATAGAGACTAGACTCTATTTGAGCTAACAAAATATTATATGAAGCAGTAATTTGCAGCCTGATGTATATCCTCAACTTCTTTTATACTGGATTGAATCTTACAGAAGTAGCTGTTGATCGATCCACTCTATTGTAGCAGAGGTTCACTATAACCAGTTAACCACAAGTCCTCAATGAGGTAGCTTATGTAACCCACACAGTAAATAGTTCATAACTGGCTGTGAGGTGCATCGGCCTCAACTTGACCAGATCCCCCCCCCCCCCCCCAAAAAAAAATAAAATTAATGACGTGGTTGGCTTCTGTCGAGTACCATGCTAAAGATTTGAAAATCCAGTCATTCTGAAGTAGGATTCTACTATGTCAGATGCATGAAGACCTTTCCATAAAACTCACAGTAACTTTCAAACTTTTCATACTAACTTTCACTTGCACTTACAAACATTAAAATGATTAGTCTTCAAAGCGCACTTTCCTTGCAGTAACAAACTAATCTCACATAAAAATCTTAAACAGGTTGAATTTATTACACACTTGACATATGATTGGTGCAACATAATTGAACTTCCCACAATGTTATCCTTTTCAAACCAATAAGAATAGAAAAGATCAAAAAACTTCTCAAGTAATATACACAATTTTCATAAACCAGAAAGTGAAGGAACATCAACATCATGCAAACATCTCTGAGTTCTATATAAAATTGAAAACTAGAATCACCTTCATGCGGCAAAACTTTGAAGCCTATCGCAGTGAGGAGTGGGAAAGTGCCTATTCCACTGACGCCTCTGCATTTCTATGTGACAGTAACGCCCCAGCATATGCTTGTAATCCTTTATCACATTATTCTCAATGTCATTTCGACCAGGGGTTCCAGCTGGATAAGTCCTGTCAAATTCAGGTGATTTAACAAAGAACTCTACTCCGTGTTTCTCTGTCATTTTCTTGAACTGGTAAGAATAATTCTTCTGCAACGAGTACTCAGGCTCCGAAAACGGAAGATAAGCTAGTAGAATGATTATCAAAACCGGCAGCAACTGAAGAAGCAGCATAAAACTAGGACCTGCATTACCCATATCTTCCCTCTGATGAGCAGCTGCAGTATGTGTTCGAGTCCTATATACATGAGCATTTCTAAACATCTCCCGTTGACCAAAAAAGGCTCTGAATATCTCATCAGGATCGAATTCATCATCAAAGAAATCGTTCCCAGTTCTCCTTCGCCTTCTCCTAGTCTGAAACTGTTGATTATGCTCAAATTCATCCACTAAACCAGTCTGATCATACTGCCTCCTCGACTCATCCTCACTCAAGCACTTGAATGCTTTGCTAACTTTCTTAAAGGCTTCCTCAGAACCAGGTGCCTTGTTCTTATCAGGGTGAACTTTCAAAGATAACTTCCTATACGCTTTCCTAATCTCCTCTACCGAACAACTCTTCTCCACTCCAAGAATCGAATAATAATCCTTCTTAGTCTTGATCTGTCTTACTAAGTGAACATGCTCATCGGTGTAATTCCTCTCCCCATTTGAAACTGCATCAGGATTAGCAGAATCCTTATCATCAACCTTCACTGCAGAAACCTTCCTGACATTACTAGATGGACCGGCAGAAGAAGACGATGAATCTAGATTTTCACAAGCAGCTAAAAGATCATCAACAGATAAATTCTGGTTAAGACGGCGAGCAATTCCAATAAATTTCACGGCCTTCTGCTTATTACCAGCTGCGATTGCCTCTTTCGCAATATTTATACATCTCAACGCCTCATCTTTATTACCATCCATCACGATTTCCAAACCTACTCAAATATACAAACAGCCGAGCTCAAGAAAAAGCCCCAAATTCAACCTTCGGAGCCAAACCCTAAAAACTCCACCATCAAATTCAGAAATTCATCCTCACCCAGTGCATGAAGTGAAGCCTTCAATCTCCAGAAAACCTAATTTCACCCAATTGAAAAAACACGCACGCAAACACAAAATCCTAAATCAGGATCTCAATCAAATTTAACAATGAGTCGCCCTAACTAGTACAAACAACAAGAACAAACACAAACAGGGTTCATCAAAATGAAAAACCCGAGCGCACACCGAAAATTATTGAGAATTTAACACCAACAAAATCCATAATGCCATCGGAAACTTGAAAAATTAATGAAAGCCGTATATAATTTACCTATAAGTATTGGATCCGCAATCGCATGAGTGACCGACTCGTAGAGAGAGAAAGTGGAAGTGTGTGAGATGAGATCACAACTCACAAGAGAGGAATATGTTTAGGTGTAAAAATATACAGTTCCCTCAATTGTCAACCAATTAAATTGCGCCAAGTCAATGCACCCAATCACAGATTTTCTATATTCTCTTGTTTTTTTTACTAGTATACGCACCGGTGCATATGCACGGCGACCATTTAACGTAACAAAAATCAAAACCAAATAAATATAAGCATTATAGATAAAGTCGCAATTAGATATATTTCTAGAAAATAATATATTAGGTCATTGTACAAAAATACATGGTGTTATATTTATGTATTGTATATATAATATTTGTCATAGTAGTACTATCATTTATATCTTTCTTATAAATTAAATTTTTTAAATCATGACGATTCCATACTCTTAATACTGATATAACAACGTACAATTGCCCATGTATGAAAACTGATTTTGATAAGAATAACAACATGAAAAAATAATTGTCCTTGACTTTTTTTTATGTTGATTGTCATTCCATAAGATACATTAATAATGAAGGTTACTTTTAGAAAAAAATGGCTAAAAAGGATGGTTTTCATAAAAATTGCTATAAAAAAAAGTGGATTTGTTGATCGAATCTACTATTTTAAAATTTGTCCATATATTTAACAATAAAGTATAAATAATCCATGTGGTTTTTTTTGTTTTGTTTTTTGAAGGGTAAATAATCCATGTGTTAATGTATTTAACTTTATGAGAACAAAATCCATATTATCGTTTCTGTTTGGGCTCCCAGCTAAGTACAGTACCTATGAAGTTTGGCCCAATGTTAAACAAATAAAACATGGAGTATTATTAAAACAATCCCTAAAAATGGAATGTAAATAGTGATTTTTTCATGCCTTTCTCTTTTCTTTTTTTTTTTTTCTTTTTTTTTTTTGGTATCACTTCTTCAGCTATTACTAAAATACTTCGCTAAATCTTTAACCCATTGTAAATGCACCTAAAAATCCTAGAAAGTCGATGCTCTTCAGTTTGGTAGGTCAAGCCATTTTTTAGCATGAAATCGGCAACATTTAAAGGTATTTTATTCTCTTTTCAATTTGCATGCCAAATCTGCGTATAATTGCACATTTGTAACAGATTTGTTAATTTCTATAGATTTTTGCAGAGAATTCAATTATTTTAAGAGATCTGTAATTTTATGTTCAGATTTGTTATAATACACGCGAATGTTTTCATTATTAATAGTAACAAATATGTCATAATATTACAAATCTGTAACAGATCTGTAAAGTTCTACAGAATTTTTCAAGAGAATTTAATTTATTTTTTTAAATATCTGTATCTGAAATATTTTATTTTTGACTTTTGGTTGATTAAATTATCTAATGGTGGTTTTCCAATTTATGCGGATCCTAGAAATTGCTGTTGAAGTCCATTTATAGGCTTTTATTATCAGTGTTACTTAGCATATTATACCTTCAGTTTATAGTTTACAATTTAAAGTTTCTCTTATTTTTTAATTATAACTATCTTCTTTGTATCAGGTTTACGCAAAGTCGCGGGTCCTTTTCCGATGAAGAATTAGGACATTCAGTGTTGGTAAACCGTAAACTATATTTCCTATATGATTAAAAGCTATTCATTTATCAATTTTCTTTAATAATCTAGCTATATTTACGTACGTATAATAACATCTATTGTTGATACTTAAATATCAAATATTTTTTATAAAAAAATTTCAAAAGTAGTTAAAATAGACTTAAACCTGGACAATCTCGTGAGTTTGTGTATAAATCTTCCCTTTCACAGCAATTTCCGGCATGCACATCTGCGGAACAAAAAATACTAGCGTTAAGACATAGAAAGATAAGCAGGGCCGTAGTTTGGTAAGCATAAACCTTCCCATCGATGAGCAAGCAATGTTCTAAAAGTCAGCCCGCCTATACGCGGAAATTTTGTCCAACGGAATACTAGGCGCGTAAAATAGGCGGCCGTCCGATACTAGCGGTCCAAGTCGGTAAAATCGGAGGACTGGCTGGCGTGACGCGGCTCATGGGCGCTAAAGGTGGGCCGGGTGGGTTGTAGGGTTTAAAAAAAATAAAGTCGATTTTTAAGAAGAAATGGAATATTAGATTATAGATTTTAATCTTAGACTTTGATTTTTATTTTTATCTTAGACTTTTAATCTTAGACTTTGAAGTTGATTTGCAAGATTATGTTTCATTTTTATCTTAGACTTTGATTTTTAATCTTTATGTAGAACTACTAAGTTCATTGAATTTAAACTACTAATTAGCATATTTATGTTTTTAACTTTTTATCATGAATTAGAAAATATTAAAATAATTAGTACATGTTTACATTGTTCGACATTATGTAAAAAATACTAAAATCGTAAAAAAAAAATGCTAATACGTCTAATCCGCCTAGCCCGCCTAGAATCCGCCTAGAAGCCCGCCTAGCCGCCTAGACGCTAATCCCCAGCCCCCCCTACTAGCGTTTAGCGTTTTTTAGAACATTGTGAGCAAGCCATCAAATGCAAAAAATCATGCCTAATCCTACTTCCCTGCAGTAAATAAATGGTAGTATCATATTAATTAGTATCTAATTCAACTGTAAAGTAAAATAATGTAAATTAAATTTTTTGAAGGTCACCTCATTATCATGAAAGAACTGCGAGTAATCTCTGTTTTTGGATTTTCTGGATCTATAGCGTCCTGATCACTCTTCATTGGCAGAGTGTCATAGTAACCCGTGAAAAATGAATACGTCAAAATTATATTTTAAAACTCGTACTAGGTTCTGTGGAAAAGCGTGCCGAACAATCAAAAAGCAAGAGGACTTCATTTTTTACGGGGTACTATGAGTGTCATAGTATACCGTAAAAGAAACAATAAACGTCAAAATTATAGTTAATAAATCGTTTCCCGGCTGGTGGAAATGCGTGCGAAAAAGTCAATAAGTCAAACGGACAATTGAAGGGGACAGAGGGATTAGTTATTTATTAGAGATATCGATGATGTAAGTGTTTTGTAGACGTCGAATAGTGGTTAAGTTATTCATGTAAAACGAAGTGGGTTAGTGGAGCCTATTGACATAATTATTATCTATATATTTTTTGTTGTCAAACATTTTGCATTCGGTAATTTAATTATTAGAAATAAAATAATTCCTACAACTGCACACTCAGCACGTTTGAAAGTTCAAATCAAATTAGGTTTGTAACTTATTTTTTAAAAATAACCGTTAAGCATTACAATTACAAATCTAACCTTAATTTGGAGGGAAAAAATAACTGCTATTTTCATTTTGTTTTTATATATATAAAGATTTCTTTTCTCGTGCACAGATATTCATCGGTCCCAAACTCCAATTAGCAAAGCAATTAAATGATAATACCTGCATCTCATCATATTAGAGCTCATTTGTTTTGAACATTTCGGCACGGGTTTCGACCGAAACCTAGTACGAGTTTTAAAATATAACTTTGAAGTATTTTTTTTTACGAGATACTATGAGTATCGTTATATCTCGTAAAAGAAAAAATACTTCAAAATTATATTTTAAAACTCGTATTAGGTTTCGATAGAAACGCGTGCCGAAATGTTCAAAAATAAGCTCTAATATGATGGGATGGAAGTAGTACTAGCATTTCATTATTTTGCATACATTTATCTCACTCGTTATAATCTCATAAATTCATCTTATGATAAATTTTATCTCGAACTTCAAGTAACATTTTATAACCTTATAAGTCAAAGATGTGATAAATTTTAGCCACTTAATGAATTTCGGCATAGAATAATCTAATTGGCACCACTTGTCGTTCTCAATAAAAAGTCTATTTTTACTTTTGAAAAACATATAAAATTTCTAACAATCTTTCTTTTGCTTGAGGACCTTCGTTACCGTTTACACATTTAAAATTCAGGCTAAATTTGTCACAAATTTAATTTATCGACTAAATTTGTGTATTTTACATAATATTTACCTCTGAAAAAATGAAAATTAGAGCCTTTTTTCAAATTAATACTTGATGAAGGCTAAAAAGTGTTTTACATAGTAAAATGCTCACAAGAATTCCACAGTTTACTGAAGCAGATTAATAGTGCAATTGTAGAGGCATGAATCCTCGTGAAGATACTCTAACAAGAATGAACATCATATAAAAAAATAAAAAAATTCTATCAATTTTTTGAAGAATCAAGATTCTCAGCTAAAAAACTTGCAAGAATCCAAATGTTTAAAAACCAGCTATCACACTAATCATAGAATCATCCCTTCATTACTACAATGGTTAAATAATCATTCTTTACAAAATGCTTACATCCTAGTTAGTTTAAATATAGACCAACAAACAATCAATTCTCATCATCAGAATCAAAACGCTGTCTTCTTCTCAAAGACTCAATCACCTCAGCTGGCTTCTCCCCTGCATTACTAGTACGTTTCCCTCTCGTCGACTTTAGCTTAGGCACACTCATCGTGCTTAGCGGCGTGGAGACCCCCGTATTCACTACTCTAAGCACAGATTTTGCTGTGGCTGCTGCTGCAGCATCAGCCACAGCAGAAGCAACTTTCGCATCACTTCGAAGATTTTGAGCCAACTTACTCTTTATAGTGTTGGGATTCGTTGTTTCCTTTGAAACTGCATCAGCTGCTGTTGATTTGGCCTTGATGGATTCATATTTCTGCATATCATAGATGAGTTCTTTCTGTAGCTGTTTATCAGCTACTAAGATATCATTGATTTCGTTCTTGTAGTCTTTGAGGAGGATTCGGAGGCAGTCCATGAGGGAGCCAATGAGGGGGCTGTTCTTGCTCTCGAGGAGGCGTTTGAGCTCGATGAAAATGGGGATGGCATTTTGGATTAGCCCTTTTCTTACAGCTTGAGTTATGGCTCTTCCTTTTGAGGCGGAAGCAGATGCTCCTCCTCCTTCACCACCTTCTTCCTCGATTTCTGCTGCTTCTGATGATGCTCCGTGGCTGGGTTGGATTCTGATCTCTTTGCTCGAGAGGACTAGGAACGCATCCTAGCATCATCCCGGTTCATTAGTATCACGAAAATCCATAACTAAACTAGTTCAAAAAACTGAGTTTTTCCCAAGAAAGTTAAGATCATGATATCCTAGTTATTCATCAAGAACTTCGATTATCAGTAGAAATGGAGTGGTGAAGATTACCTGTATAACAGAATGCCCTGTTGTATCCTCAAGAGAAAGCATGCCATCAGATGCAGCAGCAAGAATTTCAGCACATACTTTTGCAAAGGTGGCTAAAAGGTGCTCTGGAGCCATTTGCTTCAGCAAAGTCGCGTATATATGCATCCTTTGAGACCTTGAATGCTCGTCATTTCCTCTGGGAGAGAGAAGCAAGTAGTTACTTTGGGGGATATAGCTTAGGTAGCTGAATATAAGATAAGCTAATCCACAACACACTTTTTATGGATAAAAAAAACACAAATACCTTATAGTAAAGAGACGGTTCTCATTTCGTGTACTGTTGGAGTTGCTACGTCCTGTGTGTGCATTGCAGTCATTCAAGACGAAAATGGACTCCACAAAGCTGTTGTAGGCTAAAAGAGGTGCCTTTGCTGAAATAAGTATAGCGAATGATCTCATAGATGATAAAGAAACTCAAACTGCTGCATACGAATATATGATAGTAAAGTAAGCAGTAACCTTTTAAGATGTTTCCAAAGAGGAAATCAGCTAATTGCTTAATTTTCTCTGATTCATCAACTAAACACAACAGAAATCTAAGGAAGAGCAGCCCTCTCCATTTCACATAATCACGCTGCACACAAGCATAAGATTGCATAAGAAAATACCCAAAAGATTATCCTCTATAACTTGTTCTGACTCTTCTGACAACCAATCTGTACCTGTAATAGTCTTCCTAGTAGAATAAATGTTTGCCTTCGCACTAGTTCACAAGGATCACGTAGACACTTTGTGATCTTCGACATATAACTGTACAGTTTCGAAATCAGACCTCAATAATCTTGAATAAGTTGAAGTTGCACAAAGTTTTGAAGTTAAAGTACACAGACTGGACTTACCAGTCCACCATAGCAGTGTATCTTACGCAGAAATCTGCCATCATCACCACAATGTTATTTCGAACTGTAGCAGATTCACTCTTTTCAAGCTCCTGATAAGCATATTACATGCAGATGTATTATATGTAGAAGCATTACTTTGCAGCATCAAAGAGTATAGTTTCTACATTCTACTTTGCAGCACGTACATATATTAACATAAGTTTCATTTCATGAATCGACAAACACGATCCAGTGTATACCCTTTATAGATGGTATTTATTAAGTTTTCAAATGTACCTGCACGAAAAGAGGAATATAGCGCTTTGCAAGTTTCCCCTCAGCTAGACAGATCTTGCCCATAGCCAGCCATGAATGTAAGTATAAGGAGGGGGCAAACTGCTTGACAGAAGCTGCAGGATTAGGTAAATTACTAGATTTTGGATCAGAACTTCCCGACGTTATAATGGTGTGTATAGTTGGAACGAGATCCTTTAAACTGGCTGAGGGACAGATGATAACTAGTGATCCGATTGTGTAAATGGCAATTATTGCTTGTGCTAATAATTTTGAATCAGCTGTTCTTGATCCTTTTCGAGAGGTCTGTGGAGGAGTAAGAAGAGTGTTTTCTCTATCAGCATTAGAGATTTTCGACATGTACAAGTCTAGGACTTCGGTGGATTTATATTGGAGTTGGTTCACCCATCTTATTACAAGGGAATCAGCCTCTTCTTGATTTAAGGCCTTCTTTCTGCACAAGGTTCTTAGTGCTTTTATATGAGCATCAACCTGATACAAACATTATAACAGAGGATAATATTACATGTTCAAGAACCATAAAGCAATTATAATTGAGAAAAATGAAATAAGATTATAATTCTAAGTAGCATGAAAGGAATGGCCTGGCTTTCTAGAAAATTCATCCTTCATAGTTTGTGAAGGATGAAAGAAAACCTTCATATTTCTGTAACATTCATACACATTGGATGAAACACTGACGTTACCAAACCAAACATCTAGAAGACATACAATTTTCTTCTTGGCAGCTCATTGTATAAATAATATAGAAAATCCATCCTGATTTTGAGTTCACGAAGCACGGTTAAACCTTTTTTTCACAAGTTGTGACATTTTCAAGAATTCTATGATTATCAAGCAACAAAAATTCAACGAAAATATCCGCCTAAGCCAAAACCAGTATTCAAGCTATTCAAAAACATTAACATGGTAATAACTCAAACTTTATATACCTCAGATGGATGCATGTCGAACCCTTCAAGTCTTTTAAGGAAGCTCTGTGCTAGGTCCGCAGCAGGTTCAGGGGGAAGGTCCATGGAAACATTGGAAATTGTCTGCAGAAGATACACTCGATCTCCCATCCAAGTAATCGAATGAGATTCTGCATCAACCATCTCTTCATCCATAAATCCACTTCCAATAGGGCTTTGAAGTTCACCAACTGGCTTACGCTTATCAAGAAACTGCCAGTGATGATGGAGGAACTCCCACTCAACTGCCTTTGGAACGAATGCAGATACCTCAGACAACAAAAACCACGCACCATGAGGTGCTGTCCACTTCTCCATTGGCATGGAATCATTTAGCCACAGAGTTTCAGAAGCCTTGATGATGTTTTGAAGAGCTATAGCTGCTTGTCTGTGGAGCCTTTTCTTCTTCCCTAATCTCGTGCAGATTTTTTTCACCCATGGTAACACCTCTCCATCACAAAGCTCTTTAAGTAGGCCAAGTACTCCTTCTGTATATAATGACTCAGCTTCCATATTCAAGCTACTGTTCAGGCCTTTTTTGTCATGATTAGCTGAAGAGCTCGATCCAGTTCTTGAAATGCGATCAAGAACCAGTTCTGAGAAGAGGCTCTCACATTCCTCTTGAATGCTAGTTTCATTATCACCTATTAGACGCGTAACTGAATGCATCCACTCTTTGGTTACTAGACAAGTTGAGTAGTTTCTAAAGGCCTACAGCACAAGAGAGAATACTTATATAAGAACAAGATTGCAGTAGAATTCTATTACAATAAACACAAACAAGAAAAAGGAAAGGCAATGACATGGCAAGAGAGGAGAATAGGCAATAACTAGCAGCAAAAACTATATGATGTCAATAAGTTTCGAAAGAGCTAAAGGGACTAAGCAAAAAAAAGAACAGATATCAAAGCAAAAGCATGCAACTAGCACTCAAACAAAGCAAAGATACGAATTTCACCTCAGATAGAGCAGACATTGCAACTTTTCTAATACTAATAAGTGGATCAGAACAAGCAATGCCTAATGTCTTTAGCAGTTCTTCATCAAGTTCATCTCCTAACAATGACATCGATTTAGATATCAGTAAAAGTGCAGCTTTTCGGACAGCAGCCTTCTCATCCACACAACGCAGTTTCAGAATCTTGTTCATCCCACTGATTCCCATAGCCTCCTTCAACACTGTTCTGCTTCTATCATTTCCAGACAAGGAAACCACGACTTGAGCTAAATTTGTCAAAGCTTTAGCTCTAACCCCAGCTGTCGAATCAGAGCAGCGCTGAATCAATGCTTCTAACAACTTTAAACCCTGAGAATCCTCAACCCCTTCTACCATATCAAAACCAAAAACATCCTTCAAAGACATCATCAAAACAGGTAAGATATCCACTGACAAAACACGAAACTGTGTCTTCCCTTGGCTCATCTTCACTACATAATCAGCAAACTCAACTTGGTGGTCATAATCCAAAGCCTTAACAATCTCCATTGTGGATTCAACCGCTGAAGCCCTCGGCTCAGCCTTCTCCGGTGCCCTCTGCAACAAATACTTAGGCATATTTGAGACGGCCTTCTTGATTTCATCCGAATATTCACTCATCTCCACCATTCTACCAACCACAAATCCCAAACCGAAGCTCCTCACCTGCGACTTGGACAGCAAAATCAATGGCCTTAACGCCTTCAGTACTTCAGCAGCATTATCTCCCAAATTCCCATGATGCCCTTTCAATGCTTCACTCAAAATCCTCGAACACAAATCACACAACCCCCTAAAACTCCCCAAATCCCAAGAATCAACGGCCGCCAACGGAATCTCACACATTGTCTGGACCAAAGCCTTCAAACAATCGGGAAACCGGTCTAAATGAATCAAGCCCATCACAGTTTCCAACTTCTCGATAAGAAGAAACAAATCTTTCACATCAAAACCTGCCTCGTCCCCTTCATTTTCCTCAACATCCATACTTTCCACCCTTCTCTGGTTACCCCCATTTTTTCTCTTCCCCTTTTTCTTGCCGCCCGAACTTCGAGACGCAGAACCTTCTTTCCGAAGCGAAGAATGGTTCTTGACGGCCAATCGTATGACGCGGAGAAGAGAGAGAAAAGCCATGGGATTGAACAGAGTGAAAACCGGGGAATTTGGGGATAACAGCAGCGACAGATAAACTTTCGAGGCCATAAATGAATTGCTGGAACTAACGCCGGAATCCATGGCTGTAAAAATGGCATCTGTGAGTGAACTGAGTGGGAGATTTTTTGAAGAAAGTTCATTGTAGAAATTATCAATGTCGATTGTATCGTTGGTGTTGAGAGTGAAATCCAAAAGGGCATCTAAATCTCGGAGAAAGGATTGCGAAATTGGCGAATGGGCTTCAAGATCTGTAACTATTCTAGCTATCGCGTCATCCATGGAGAAACCTTGAATGAATTTTCAGCGCGGTGGGGCGTATGTGCAGATGGCTTTGAATTTTTGCATTTCCCGCTTTAGATCAAAACACTCAGCTCTATGTACACCGCAGTTTTATTTTCTAATTAACTGGTACACTATAATAATAATAATAATAATAATAATAATAATAATAATAATAAATAATCAAGAAGATCTGGAAATAATTAAAGACTACATGGATAAAATGGTTCAATTATTTATTATTACTCCTAATAATCGATCATTAAATTAGCATAGTTCAACTTTGATACCTCTTCCTCCCCTATAAATAAATCATTAAACGCCTCTCAAGTCTCAACATCTCGCTTTGCTAAGTTATTCCTTCGTTTCTCGTCGGGTATGCTTTGAGATTTATTTAATTTAGGGTCCGTTTGGTATCCATATACGTATATCAGGTATGAGTATCAAAATGGCTCATACCCATACCATGTGTTTGGTATATCAGTATATGAAAATTCAATTGATATCTTTGATATACCCATTTATCACTTTTAACATTCCTGGATATACTATTTTCACCACCGGTATCACTCTTTCTTCACATAAACTTTATATTTCTTTTTTGCTTCTCCTCTCCCAATTTCTTCGACGTTGCTCCAATTTTTTTAAGAACTTCACGATTTGCCGCTCATCATAAAAAATAAAGTAAATAAATAAATAAATAAAATAAAAACTTTTTTTTTTCAAAGTGTAAATTTGAGGTTTTTCTTCTTCCCTTGTTTCAATTTTATTTTCCCTCAATTTGAAACTATACATTTACATTTGCAAATCATATTTCCCTTCGTTTTGCAAATTATTTAACGTAATGAGGCTGTAATTTTATTTTCAAGTAAATAAGTGTTTTGGGATTTCTTGTTAGGATGGTGCTACATTAATTGGTTTTTTTTTTTTGCGTAATTATTATTGTAGTAAATGGGAAAGGGTAGCTAAAAGAAGAAAATTGATTTGACATGTTTTTTCCAAATGTGATGAAAATAGTTTTTTTGCTTGTGATTGCAAGTCATTTTAATGGTGTAAATTTTTTGTAGCTTTTGCATAACTTACTATTATTTTTATGGATTTGTTAATGTCTTGGATTGTTTTTAGTTAAGAATTGTAAGTTTGGAACAAAGAAAAAGAACATATGAAGAAAAAAGAAGATAAAAGAAAGAAGAAATAAAGTACAAAATTAACTAATAATAATAATTATTATTATTATTATTATTATTATTAGTTAACTTTTATTATAAAAAAAAAACAGGATTTGATACTAGTATATGGATACTAATGTTTTATAATTTATACGAATTTGTTATAGATTGGTGTTTAGAATTCAAAAGGATGCAACGCCTATTTCACTTACCTTAGTCGAACCATAGACCATTGCAATTTATCTTATGCCTTAAAATTTAGGGTTCTGATTTAGGAGTATAAATTGGTGACTCCAGTGCTAATCGAAAACTCTGTAATCTTCAATTCTTTTACTCTATGGACAGTTGAAATCGGAATTGATCTTCATAGTTAATCAAACCACAGATTACGACATGAAAATTCGACTGCAAATCCGAGCAAGGCCAACCACGGATGATGGCGATGCGAAAAGGTAGAAGAGTGACGACACCACGGATCGACTCAACGAGTTGCCCGACTCGTTAATCCTCGATATCCTTTCGCGTTTGCCGATGAGAGATGTTGTTAGGACAGGCATTCTATCCAAATGTTGGAAAGACTTGTGGATCACTCTCCCCTTGTTTAATTTCAAAGAGATTTGGAAGGGAAAGCCTGAAGATTTCTATTCCTCCCCTAGCTTCAAGTCCATACTGATGCAGCTGAGGACGTCCTTGAGGAAAGTTGTGATTGTGAAGACTTGGCACTTGTGTGATCACTCAATACACGATTTTGTTGAGTTTCTTATAAAAGATTGTAAGAGTATTGAGAAGATAGTGGTGAATAGCATAGGAAACAAGCGAATTCGAAAAAAAAAAATCTTCAATGTGGTTGGATTAAAAGTATGGAGCGGGAAAAGTTGTCTCCGACATGTGAGCTTCTGTGGTCCAGAAACCACCTTTAAAAGAAGATAAATGTAGTTGTTGTTTGTCACATGAACTCATCTGGTTAATTCTATCGCTATTGTCAACTTATATACTCCATATTTATAATTGACAAGTTTGTAAATCAGAGAACTGATAGTGTTTTTGCTTGATACACCCCTTGTTTATTCAGAGATTAATGTACGTGTGTGTTTCGACTTTTAAATTTAAGAGTGCGTCAAGGTTTTTGTGTTCTATTCTCTTGGATTAGTATAGCTATAAGAAGACTGTTTAAAAGCTAAAGAATAAAAATTCTTATAATCTAATACGTGAGTAATTCCCAGATTACAAATTGTCTCGTTACTCAATGTCACATTCTCCAAGAAAATAATACACCCTACTATGAACTTCAATTGCAGCCAAATGTATGATACCATTATCAGCCCAGACATAAAATATCCACGGCAAAGTACTATAAATGCTAACAGTTTGTCACAAAGTTTAACAAACAAGGACTCATGATTGAAACCTAACTTTTCTTTAGTTAATTACTAACAAAAGGCAAAGGAAATGCATCATCTCGACTAAGTCTCTTTAAAGGAAGACGAAAGACATCATCTCGACTAAGTCCAAGATCATAACTGACTTTTTTTAAATCTACAAACTAAGGACTGAAATCATGGCTTCTCTCCCATTGCAAGAATTTTATTGATTTTCTCATATGTATGTAAATCCTTCTCATCAACGTCTATGCAGTAAGCATATACTCCCTCCGTCCATGATTTCTTGACCCAGTTACTATATCGGTTCGTCCACCATTTCTTGACCCTTTCCGTTTTAGGACGTAGGCCCCACATACACTTTAACACTTTAACACTTTATCACTTTATCACTTTAATACTTTAACACTGTAACACTTTAAATACTATTAAAAATATTAGATGAACCCACAATTATTCCACTTTAACACTTTAATTTATTAACATATCATCAAAACACATTAAACTCCGTGCCCAGAACAAAAGGGTCAAGAATTCATGGACGGAGGTAGTATCATTTTGCAAAAGTAAAGTCAATTGGATGAATATATGTAACCATTATTTACATCAATTATACTTATGTCGGAAAATCGAAATCTATGTGAGCTTTAGGGAAGCGGTCTTTTAAGTCTGACATTACTTTCCACATTTTATGAATAGACTTGCTATGATGTACCAGTTTATTCACATTAGAGGTTCTTCAATTCTTCTGCTCTATGGACAGTTGAAATCGGAATTGATCTTCAGAGTTAATCAAACCACAGATTACGACATGAAAATTCGACTGCAAATCCAAGCGAGGCCAACCACGGATGATGGCGATGCGAAAAGGTTGAAGAGTGACGACACCACGGATCGACATCTGCAGTGCCGCTACTATGTCGCCACCACCGCCTTGCAGTTGATGGTTTGAACAAGCTTGCATGGGCTCGAATGGGCATGCACAACTCGATCGAGCCCAAACGGCTCGAACGAGCTCCCTTTCGAGCATGTTACAACATGGCTAGAACAAACTTGAACAAGCTTGCTTGGGATCAAATGAGCATGCACAACTCGATCGATCCCAAAAGGGCTCGAATGAGCCCATTTGAACCCCCTAGATCTATTCGAGCCCGTGAGGGGCGGTGAAGGACGAGTATGGGGTCACAACCCATGTCCGCGAGTGCAATTTGGGGCTGCGGTCATTGCCCCTTCCCCCCATCCATGTCCACAAGCGTTAGAACGGCCTTGGACCTCCACCGAGTGCAAAGAGTGGACGGCAGTTGTCATGGCGGCATGACGGGGCTCATAGCTGAGAGGGCACGTGTGCTCGAACGGCTAAGAGAGGACATCGCGATTGGCAATGCTCAAACGGCTGAGAGGTGGCCGCCGGAGAATGGGTTACGCTGGCGACTCGATCGTCGGAGACTGTCTACGATTCTGGTTTAGGTTCTGCGATTGTTTTTTACGTCTCGTGATTCTTTTAGGTTTTATATTTAGGTAGAAAGGGTAATTTTGTCTCAATCTTATGAAATGGCTAGAATTTATATATTACTATAAGTTAGTGGTTAATATTTATCTTTCTTATCTTAAGTTTTCTTATCTTAAGTGGCTATTTGAGATGATGTCCCCTAACAATAAGACATTTATCCTATACTTGTTGCATCATTCATTGATACATTCACCAAATCCATCTATCATTTATAAAATAAAATAAAAAAACTAAATTTAGTTCCAAATCTATCATCCAGTGGCATTAGAAGTGTAGTATCCGAATCAAAGCTCAAAGCACCAACATGGAACCTTAGAAATACAAAAAAGAGTGGAGATAAAAGGAGGATAAGTGTTCAATAACATGCACCATTTTACTATTTTCTTAGTCATTTTACGATTGTCCTTTTTCGTATATGGTAACTCATTTTCCGGAACTCGTAAACAATGGTAAGCAAAACAAGAACCATTACATATTCTTAGGTCAAATCAGTGCAAAATCAAGACTTAAAACAACTTAACTCTTCTAGAAAGATAATTTTTCTTCGTCTTAATTTCAATATACCGTTAATCTAAATTTATTACAGAAGTCCATTAGAGAGGTTTATGTGCCCCTCCAAATTTACCCACAAATCAATGTTAGACATGACAAGTACTTCTCATGAAACAAATCAAGCTCGACCTAGTTTAATCATAACAAAAATAAACTCAATGAAGTATACTCGTGCTTGATTCAAATGAAGTTTACTAAGTTAAACAAAGTGAGAAAAATTTTAATCACATATGAGCTAATAACACACACAAATTTGATTACAAACTACAACTCATATAGTTCGAATAATCAAACAGCCGAATTCATTAGACAAAACGAGCTATATAGTTTAATCATTAACATGCTCTGAACAAGCAAATATACAATGCCAAATATACAAGCAAACATAGGAGAAATCACTATGGCAAAGGGGTGGGGACAAAAAAAAAAAGACAAGAAAAATACATACCTTAACACAATATACGGACAATGTCATTCTTTCTATGGAAAGAAGTTTGGGCATCATACCCTTTAAGGAATTCCTAAGAACCTCAGAAAATCTATCAGCTACAGTAAGGCATGCATCCTTCAAGTAGGGAACATTTATGAAGCATGTGTTGTATGTTGATTCATTGATAGTCAGAGATTCCAAATTCTCAACAGAAATTACCGGGCCACCACTGTTGCTTCCATCAATTTTCTTACCTCTTGAATCCAAAGTCAACTTTAAAAGAAATCTTGATCTTGATTTGATGGTGAAGTTTTGATCTTCACCCCACTGTTGTAAGACAATTTCTTTCAACATCTCATTGAGCAATACCAACTTTCAATATAGCTTTGCCTAAATTTTCCTTCTATTTTCAAAGATTCAAACTAATCCCAACAAACATCCTCACGGTCTTCCAAATCTACCCCAATCAGAACCACAATGTCCAAGTTTCTATAATCGTGAAGTAGAGAATGTGGTGGGTAAATCCTATTTTTCGCTATTGAGATTCCATGATTGACCGACAATTCAATGTGAAGATTCCTTAATTCCTCCAGCTTTGCAAATTTCAACCAAGTATCCTACTCGCGTTTCGATTTCCCATTGAACTTCTCAAACATAATTTTAAACTCAACAATGCGGGTCCCATTCCATAAAAGCAAAGCATGATTGATAAAATCGCTCGCTGCAATGGATTCCTTATTTTGCAAAATGTGAAAATGCAGTCTGTGTTCTCCTTTCACAGATTTTTGAACTCTAATGATAGGAGGGACAACTCGGCATCCAAATAGTCGTACCTATACCCATCCTCCAGATCTCGATTGGGAAGAGTGTAATCATAGAAGCTCATCCATAAATCACCAACTGTCCAATCGATATGTATAGCTTCCAAATTCTGGATCAAGCGTAGAAGGCTAGAAGCCCACCGACTTCTCTAGGGGAGGTCGATGTTGTGTATAGCCTTAGAAATTTCACCCCTGGCAAAGGCGGCAATGAGAAGCGCCCCTTCATGAGGACGAGAACCTTAAAATAGTAGCATGCAAGATGAGAAAAGTTAATGAATAAAACTTATGTACCAGTTAAAATCTAAGCAGCTAGAGGCAGTCAAGGACACGGAAATATGCCTCAAAGCCAACTCAGAAAATCCAAGACATATAACACTGAATCCTTGTTCTCTTTTTGATGGATAACAAAATATATGCAAAACAGAATTCTCTCTTCTTTTAGTACAGGTAATAAGAACTGCGTAATAACAAAAGAATCAAGATATATACTTAACTTGGTCTTCTTCTCTATGAATTAAAATTTAGAAGAAAAACAGATCAAACATATTAAAAAGAAATAGAACCAAGAAATATCATGTACCTGTATCTCCACTGACAAACATCAATCCAATAAATTTTCATGTTAGAGACTTTGAAGTAGCTTATTCAGGAAATCACATATTTGATATTTCCACTTAGCTTAACTATGAAGTTGCATGTGTGTGCGGAACTAACACTGATACTCTACAACTGATGTTTAGAAAACATACGTTCACCCTCAATATGCTCCACAGGCTGAAATAGCTAGCCCTTTTACTAATTTCTAGGTTCTTCCAAAAACAATAAAAACAAGAACCATCACACACATACCTTAACATAGTAAGCAGATAATGAAATCCTTTCCACCGAAAACAATTTCGGCATCATTCATTCCAGGGATTTCCCAAGCACTTTAGAATATCTATCGCCTAAATTTAGGTGTGCATTCTTCAAGTTGGGAGCATCTATGAGGCACTTGTTATATGATGATCCAATCAAGGTCAAAGATTTCAGATTGGGGACATAAATTAAGAGGTGGCCACTATTGCTTCCATCAATTTTCCTCCCTCTCGAATCCAAGGTCAATTTTACGAGACATCTCGATCTGGATTTGATGGTGAAATCTTGAACTTCTTCACCCCAATGTTGTAAGGCAAGTTTTGTCAACTTCTCATTCAAAGACACCAGCTTTTCAACATATCTTGGCCGAAACTTCCCTATTATCCTCAAATATTCCAATTGTTTCCAAGAAACATGCTCACGATCTTCCAAATTCACTCCAATCAAAACCACGTGCCTTAAGTTTCCATAGTTGTGTATTAGAGAAGGTAGTAGGTAAGTCGCGTTGTCTCCTATTGCGTTTCTTATTTAAAATGATAGCAACGTAAAAATTCGTTGGAATAATTATTAGGATAAAAATCATAGTACAAAGAATAAGTGAATGAGAGGTAAAATTCATAGAAAAATTATACTTATTTTATATGTCAAACAACTCGTTGCTAAGGTAGTTGCAGTAAATTAAAATAAAATAAAAAAGGTCAAGAAGGGTTAAAATTTCTTTAAAAAGTTATACTCGATTTAAATGTCAAGCTGTCCGTTAAGCATTGAAATACGAAAATAAGCTAAGAAAGATAATATATCCATTTTTCATATTAATAAAAGGTAAGGTCAGGAAAAAATATATTTCTCCGATAATTTAATTCAATTTAAATGTTAAGCCGCACGTTGTTTCGATATAATAGAAAAATAGGTCAAAGAGATTTCTCGTGTAAGTTGAGGATAGATTTGATTCTTTTCCAAAACTTATCTTCTTCTTGTTGGATTGCAAATAAGTAGAACTTAATTTTTGGAAAGGTGTACTCGATTTAAATGTCAAGCCGCCCATTGATTATTGAAAAATAAAAATAGGATCAAGAGAGATAATATCTTTGAAGTCACTCGTTGTTTACGTTAACAAAAATTTATGTCATAAAAATATGTCATTTCTCGAGTAGTTTAATTTAATTTAAATGTTAAGTCGCTCGTTCAATGTAACTGAAAATAAGTCAATGAGATTTTTTGGGTAGTTGTACTCATTTTAATTGTCAATTTGCCCATTGTTTCAGGTGTCTATTGTAGAAGACATAGAAAGTTTATCAAGTTAAGGAGGATTGTCATTTCTTGAGTAGAGTATCCGTTTTGAGTAGAGTATCCGTTTTGTGTGTGCATGTGCGTGAATTCCTTCTTTTATATGGGACTCTTATTAATAAAGTTTTATAAATAATCGATGTGTGGTAATTAAAATTGTTAAAATTATGGAATTATTAAGTTAGGTAAATAATTACAAAAATTCAACATAATTCCACCTAATATGGAGACCTACCTTTGTATATAATTGTGGGCACCGAAATTTTAAGAAAAAAAAAAAAGAAAGAAAATAAATATCTTTATTTGATTATATGTTTATTTGATTTAGAATCTTATGAAATCTAAATTAAAATAATATATTTAATAATAGAGATATTCAAGATGAAGATTTATTTCTTTGGCAACAAGTTAAATCTTATATTGATATATATCAATATTTGAGAGCTAATAGAATTGTGACACATCATCATCAAAGCCCACCAAGTCTACTCTTTCTACACCTATAAATAATTCAAAATCACACCAGAAATCATAATCATAACCTCAAGAATTTGGAGTTAGAATTCGCTACGAATTTCTCTCTAATATTCAAAGGCTTTCTTCGTGGAATACAATTATATTTTTCACGAAGGGATTTCTGTGTCATATTCAAGGCTTCTTTCTTCGTGGAATACAATTATATTTTTCACGAAGGGATTTCTGTGTCATATTCAAGGCTTCTTCATTGGATACGGTGATATTCTTTATGGAAAGTCTTCAAATCAACGTTTGATTCGGATATAAGACATTTTTTTCCGAATCGCCGTTATAAAGCCCAAACTCACTACGTCCCAACGTTTGATCCGGAAATAAGACAAAGATTTTCTGAATTGCTATTATAAAATCCAAACTCCCTACGTCCCAATGTTTGATTCGGAAATAAGACAAAGGTTTTCCGAATTGGCGTTATAAAGCCCAAATTCCCTACGTCCCAACGTTTGATCCAGAAATAAGACAAAGATTTTCGAATTGGCGTTATAAAGCCCAAACTCCCTAGGTCCCAACATTTGATTCGGAAATACAACAAAAGTCCTCCGACATCAGCGTTATATACTCCGAAGCTCAAGTCCAACGTGTAACTCGGAAATAAGATGAAAGTCCTCCGTGTCAACGTTGTAAAAGTCAAGACCAAGGAAGTCAAGGAGTACTAAATTTTTCTCAAATCTCGGAAGGTGTCCAAACATTATTCAAGAAGCAAATTGAAGAGAAAAATCAGAAGATTATATAGAGATTGTACTGCAAATATATATTTCAATCCATATATTTTTTATTTGTACGTAATTTCATATTTATATATTAAATACATAAATTTGTGTTTACAATAATATCAAATTAAATAAACTTAATTATTTTTGTTAAACATGAAGTACTGAATTTGTGTGCGATAGTTTTTATTTATCTATCATACAACACCATATTGTAATAGTTGGAAATAGTTTAATATTAAAAATAAAATAAAGCAATCTTGGCTTAGATTAAAAAAATATACGGTCATCGTCATTGATTGTATATGAACTCGCCCATATATATTATACTAGTTTGTATCCCGTCGAAATTCGACAGGTATCATTTTATTGTATATTTATTAAAATAGTAGTATTATGATAATTTGTTGAAATGATTCTCATTTTATTTCTAATTTATTATAAAGTGTCTTAAATTGAAAATATACACTTTTGTTACAAAAATTTAACAATTATAATTATCGATACATACTAAAAGAATTCCAAAAATTTATTGGTTAATGGACTATCTCAAAATCGCTTTTGTGTCTAATATATTCCCAGGTGTTTTAAATTCAAAATATACCTTTTGTTACAAAAAATTGACAGTTATAGCTATCGATACATACTAAAAGAATTTAAAAATATATTGGCAAACGGGCCACCTCAAAATCGAATATGAGTCGTCCGTGGCTAGGCGCACCTGTTGTATCCGCCGATTTAGGCAAAAATATATTGGCCAACGGGCCTCATCAAAATCGGATATAGTCGCCCGTGGCTAATCGCACCTGCTGCATCCGCCGATTTAGGGGCCTAACAAACCTCGTCATGTGGTATAAGCCTCTTGTCTTCGATCTATTTTTAGCAACAACTCGCTCACCAAGCGAGTTTTCCCGGCACACCACAACCGTTGCTTGACGCAGTTTCCGCCAAGACTTTTGCATACGTGAGCACACCATGGCCCACACTTGGCTATTTCATTGTCATGTCCTTCCCAGGCTCCCCAGGGCTCACTTTCAGCATGTCCTGACCCTCATCCAATACTTGCATACCCAAAATATACTGCATCGTGATGACCTGAGCCTCCTCCTCCACAGATTCAGCGACCACAACATTCAACTTCTCCCCACGTTAGCCTTCCGCTTTGGACAGTCCCATATTCGGTGGTCTCAATCACAGATGAAGCACCCACGAAGCTTGTTCCCGCCCCCGAAGCGTGACTCGCCGCACCACCAGCGCTGGGTCGTTGAAAGTCTTCTTCTTCCAACCTTTTCCTTTGTCCTTAGCACGTCCTGCATCCCCATATCCGGGCTCGGAAGAGCCGCCCGCCTTCAAGTCCACCAACTCCTTGGCAGTGGCTAGCGCGGACGACAGATCCTTGACAGCACCTCAACTTAGTTTGGGCCCAATGTTACAATATACAGTATAAGAGCATTTTAAAACCTATTTGGCCAACGGGCCACCTCAAAATCGAAATAGTATCAGAGCCAAAAAAATCAAAAATTTCTTGGCCAAGGGGCCACCTCATCAATACCGAAATAGTGTTAGGGCAAAAATATTTTTTTACTAAAAATCAGTTTAGTCAGATCAACCCGAACTGAAAAATTGTATTATGATAATTTATTAGAGAATATATGTTACAAAGTCGCGTTAAATTTTATTAGAAAAATAGTTTAATGCGGTGTACTCCATTATCGAGTAGTTGTACTCTATTTATACGTAGTAATAAAAAAAATCAAATCAATGAAGGAAATCTCCATTATGGAATTTTTCATGGCCAATGGGCCGCCTCAAAATCAATATAGTATTAGGGCCAAAATATTTTAACACAAAAAAAGTTTAGCCAATCCGAATTGAAAATAGCCCACGAAGCTCATTTTGTGTCTAATTATTGTCAATGTTTTAAATTAAAAATATATTTTTTGTTATAAAAATTCGAAAATTATAGCTATCTATACATACTAAAAGAATTTAGAAAATTTATTGGCCAATGAACCACCTCAAAATCGATTTTGTGTTTAAAAATTAAAAATATATTTTCCGTTACAAAAATTTGTCAATTGTAATTATCGATACAAACTAAAAGAATATTAAAATCTTTTGGGCGGGCCATCTCAAAAACGAATGGTGTCAGAGCCAAAATATTGTAAATCAAAAACAGTTTAGCTTGATCAACTGAAACTGAAAATAGCCTGAGCCAAAATATTTTACTTTCTTTTTCTTTCCTTTCGTTTTTCTATTTTGGGAAGAGTAGCAAAAACACCCTCAATATTGAAACATTTTTCGGGTCATGGTTCGATCGGTTGAACCGTTTAATAAATAAATTAATAAAAATATATACTTTATATAAATATCAAAAATTTCATGATTTATCTAGTACATGTTCATAAAAATTTACGAAACACATGTTAAAATCAATAAAAAAATAATATATATATTCATCTTATATACATTTATACTCAAAAAATATATTTAGAATTTTATAAATGAACATAATGTAGTTGATAATAATTCAGAATAATGTATATATATATTGTAAGTCTTAAATAAGTATTATTTATAAAACATAGCCTACCATGTGGAGATCTTGAGTTCGAATCCTCCAATCCTCATAATTAAATTTTTAAATTTTATGTATAATATAAATAGATTATAATAATTAACATATTAATATATATAAATAATAATTAATATAGATTTTAGATAAATAAGAATGGAGGCCGTAGGAGACGCCACGTAGGCATGTGAATGAACGTGGTACTCCGAATCCGCCGCGGAACGTATAATATATATATATATATATATATTATATACTTATAATATATATATATTCAGATATTCAGATATATATATATATATACTTATAGATTGATATTGATTGATTCTTGGTCTCTTCAATCAGACAATCAGTATAAACAGATTTTCCGTAAATATATATTTTATGTATGAATAAAAAAAGTGAGAAAATTCACTTAAGATTATGATCTGTTAATAATCAATTACTATGAAATATTTGAAGGCTACGTGGATGTGGATAAAATGGTTCGATTATTAATTTATTACTCCTAACAATTGTTCTTTAATTTATTCAAGGGTAATTCTAAACACAACCCCCAAATTTCTCCACAAAGCCCCCTAATTAAAATAATAACTATAATAACATGAAGTGTACTGATATACCCTCACAGCCCCTCCAAACATACGTTTGTTTATCAAAATCTGTTTTTCACTTTTTTGTTAATCTTTTCCTTTTCTTTCATCATCCTCCTCCTTCCCTTTTCCTACTCGCTCAGCCCCTCTATTTTTCTTTTTCGGATTTTTTTCCTGTCTTTTTTCCTCCAAATGACCAAACTAATTTACATGGGTTCTTCACCATTTGAGATCGAGAGAAATAATTTTTATTTTGCACTTTTGGTGAATTCATCAGTTAAAGCACTAGTAATTAATCTCTCACAATCGGGTCTTTTTTACGGCTTCAACATTAATCATATGTTTCCTTTCTTCTCTGATATCTTTTTGAAAGACTTTTGGGTTTAATCCCAAAACTAAGTTTAACAAAACATAAACTCGAAAAGTTGAGCAAATAAAGCAAAGCAATGAGCGCACAAAATAGAATTCTCTACTTAAACAATTGGAGATTTGACGCCAAAGATATGATAAATATTTATGAATTCTAGAATGTTGGTTTCATTCAGGTATATATGATCTGCGTGCATATCTATCTATTTTTATTTGTGTAATATTGGGGGCTGTAAGGGTAAATCAGTACATTCATTATTATTATTATTATTATTTTTAATTAGGGGGCTGTAAGGAGAAATTTGAGGGTTGTGTATAGAATTACCCTTTATTCAACTATTTGAAGTGTTATATGGACTTGGGCTAATCTTATTTGGGTTGGGAATTCTAGCATAGTCCAACTTTGATTCCTCTTCCTCCCCTATAAATAAATCATCGGTAGGCGCTAACTTATTCATTCCTTCGTTTCTCGTCGTGGGTATGCTTTTATCTTTCCTTCGGTAATGTCGCAAAAATAAGTGCATTAGCAGAGATTTATTTAATATTTTACTATTTATGCACAGCAAATTTGTTGTAGATTTATTTTAATTACTTATTATATTAATCCAAAAGAAATTCAGGCTATTTGTCATTTATGTTCAAATTGGCCCAACTAAAAAAGGCGCATCTTCTCTAATTAAAAGTATTCTAGAAGACTTTAACGTCGTCTCTCCCGCTCTCTCTTCTTCCTCAGTCATCATTGAGCGGACATCAGTGAGCACCGCAACTTCTACTTCGAATTTCAGTCAGTGGGCATTGCACGAGTGTTATTCTATTGAGTTTGGGAAAAGGTACAATTTTGTTTGTCTTTATTTGTATGGTTGTATTTTTATTTTATTTTATAGTTTATGCAATTGTTTAATGCTTCTAATTCCACCAAGATGCTAAATAATCATTTTTTTTGTTTAATGTTTATTTGTTTTTTTTTATTTTTATTTTTATTGTTTTAATTTGATTTAGATTGTTTGTTGGGTTGTTGGATTCTTGAATAGTGAGAGATGAATCTATAATTTTCATGACTAATTCCTAACTATATTTGTTATATTCTCCCTCTCTCTCTCCGTACCAGTTTACTAGTCCTATTTTTGTTCGGCACGAGTTTTTTAAAAAGTGTGTAAAATTAAAGGAAGGAAGGGTCCATTAGAGTTCAATGCTTTCTGATTGACCCAATTATTTCCTTTTATAGAAACAGAATTAATGAAGTGGGACGACCCAATATAATATACATGATTAGTGAACTGAGACAGAGAGAGTACTATTTGTTTTATGGCAAACTTTTGGGTGAGGCCGGCCTCATAGTGTGGTTGGGCAATAATGTCAATCTTTATGTAGAAAAATGTTAATCCACACGAATAAAAGTGTCAATCTTTAACCTAATTATTTAACGAATAAAAATACCAATTTTTAAAAGTGTCAATTTTTATATAGAAAAGTGTTAATCTACACAAATAAAAGTATCAATCTTTTAAAGTCCACTCCGTACAGCCGGACTAACCCAAATGTGCCCATATTTTATATAGAGCCCCTTATTTTTCACTTTGCCTTTCACCTGAGCTGCGCAATATGCCTATTTGACATTCAATTCGGGTTCTTTTGCTAATTTATTCTTGAATTTTCGTTACAATTGGGAGCGCTGGGCAGTTAGGATTCTGATATTGCAATTTGTGAAACAAGGCAGGTAATCTTCAATTTTTTTTATAGCATCCCCTAATTTTGAATCAATCTCGTCCCCAAAATTAGCTTCCCTTGAGTCGAACTATTAGGATTCTGGTTTGATTTCAAAATTAGTGAAACGAGTGCTGCTGATCAATGACTGTTTGTAATTCTTCGTACAGTCCAAATCCTTAACGAGATGAAAATTCGACTGCGAATCCGAGCGAGGCCAACCACGGATGATGGCGATGCGAAAATGTTGAAGAGTGGCGACACCACGGATCGACTCAGCGAGTTGCCCGACTCGCTAATCCTCGATATCCTTTCACGTTTGCCGATGAGAGATGTTGTTAGGACAAGCGTTCTGTCTAAACGTTGGAAAGACTTGTGGATCACTCTCCCCTTGTTTAATTTCAAAGAGATTTGGAAGGGAAAGCCTGAAGATTTCTATTCCTCCCCTAGCTTCAAGTCCATACTGATGCAGCTGAGGACGTCTTTGAGGAAAGTTGTGATTGTGATGACTTGGCACTTGTATGATCACTCAATATACGATTTTGTTGAGTCTCTTATGAACGACGGTAAGAGTATTGAGAAGATAGTGGTGAATAGCTTGGGAAACAAGCGGATTCGAAAAAAAACGGTCAGGGTGATAACATCAAAAGTGTCCAGCAGGCAAAGTTGTCTCCGACATGTGAGCTTCTGTGGTCCAGAAGTCACCTTTATAAGAAGATAAACGCAGTTGTTGTTTGTCACATGAACTCATCTTGTTAATTTTATTGCTTTTGTCAACTTATATAGTACTCTGTATTTATAATTGACAAGTTTGTAAATTAGAGAACTGATAGTGCTTTTGCTTGATACATCCCTTGTTTTTTTCAGATTTTAATGTACCTGTATATTATAGGAATTTTTCTTTTGTGGGTATAGGTACATGCTACTCAAGAATTTCCCGTGTTATAGAATCTAGCATGCTTGTTTTTACACATCATTTTTCCTCCTAATTGCAATTATTACCTCTATTTAATTTATTTAATCATTACCGGAAGTCATATAAATATAGAACACCTCTCTCTCGTCTCTCTCTACTTTGCCGCTCAAAAACAACGAGAGCCAATGAAATTGAATAGAAATTCTGTTTGTATAGCCAGGAAATTCATAGGCTCTCAAAAAATGCCCTAAAAAATATTTGAATTATTTCAAATAATGAAATCAAAATATAAGGTAAGCTAAACATTTGTGAAACGATGTTTCTGACCAATTAGGACATTAATGAGAAATTTATAGCATCCTCAGCTGCAGGTTCAGAATCTTGGAGATTCACATCAATTTCCCTACTACATTCTAATATCTTTCCCAATACCGTCACCATTTTCAGTAACACCACCCACCAACGAGCTATGACATCCACATCAACCTGAATGGTATCAACGACAGAATCCTCCTCAGGCGTGAGAGTCACTTCAGCAACCTCGTTTTGCTCTGATTCATTAGACTCGCCTCCCCTTTCTACCCTTTCCATAACAGATACACCTCAAGGCCGGCACATCAACCTCACTCTCATCAACTGCAAAATCGCCTTCTTTTGTGAGAGAATCACCAAAGAATAACGACTTTTCTTGCAAACTTATATTCTTAGGGCAGCCCCCATAAACCAAACTAAGATAACTTTTCTAGGTTTAATTAAGATCATGATTTTAAGTTTTTTTTTTTGTCATAAAAATTTAAATTTAGATTTAAATTTAGAAAGTTTAATTAGACTTGAACGAGCTCATGAGCCACGAAGTATATTGTAAATAAAGCTTAAGCTCGAGAATACTCAACTTGACTCGGTTCAACTACAACCCCTAAATCGAGAGCAACACCATACATAGACACCTAATGCAGTTTCAGCTAAAGTGATGAAGGCAATAAAACCTAGTTTACATTAAAAATGAGAAATGAATACTCACAAGCCAATCGCACGATAGTCATTCACTCAATCAGTGGAACCAGTCTTTTCGAACTTGCTAACATAATAGTCATTATCCTCTTCTTTCAACCAAGGTGCCCTATCAGCAGAATAGGCAAATCCTTTACCCTTAGTCCCTTTGAGAAGAAAAAAGGAGCAGGATCCTGGAGTGAAAGTATGTTCTTGAGAACCTCCTTAGTCCCAACTTCCGCAAACACGGCTTCTATATCACCGGGTTCCTGCAAAATTTATTTGAATTTAGATCCTACAATGATTTGCAGAATCATGACCACAAAATGCTTGTATATAACTTATTTTTCTTCTAAACGCCTCCAAGTTCTCAAGAAAGACCATATATTTAGACATGAGAATGGTTGCTTTTAGGATTTAGAAGGGAAAAAAAAAAAGTACCAAGTTCAAATTTGAGATCGCAATTCTCTACAATTTTGGCTCTTGGCCAACTAATTCTAGCTATGAATAACTATGCCAAGTATCTAAAATTCCACGTTTTGCGCATAAAAGTCTGAGTGAACGAGCTTTGTCATGAAGAAGACAATCTTAAAATCTTTACCTCGAACTCATCCATTCAATTTACCTTCAATCCAATTATACAAGCACACTAACTAAATTGAGGTTCTATACTCCAAGAATAATTCTACCTCAGGGAAATAAAGAGCAGGATCATCAAAATATGGAATACAAATACAAAGAACCACGACTTAAAGCAAGCAAATCATTCTATTTTCCCTCTAAAAAAAGTTTAAAAAAAAAAAAATCAAGAATAATCATCCCAACTACTCCACTGAAATTCAAAAGCAATGCATTTCGCTCTAATTTCCTCATAGAAATTCAAGAGCCGAGCAAAGCACAAATTTTCTCCAAAAACCACATCTTTTACAAACCAACTTCTACATCAGAAATCTCACACCCAAATGAGCAAAATCAAGAACCTAAACATTATTTAAACCAAAGTAAGGAACCATTCCCACCTGAAACCTGCAGACATAGTGATCGTCTCCATACAATTTCGGAAAATCTGAAGCTGATTCGTTTCCGGATTCCATGGAGTAAAAGGCACGCTCAAAGTCACCAAAGCCTTCACCCTATCAGGCCTGTACATACACAGATGCCAAGCCACGTTAGCGCCCCAGTCAATAGCCATGCCCAACAACAAACACCTTGTCTTCATTCGACGCGATGGCGTCAAGCAGCGCGATCAGGTCACCAGCCAGGTGGATCACAGTGAAGTAGACGGGTCTTCGAGCGGCGCGCCGGTGGCATCGCCGTAGCCACTCATGCCCGGCGCCACTAGCCACGCGCCGCCATGAAGGTGCCGCAGCAGCAGGGCAGAGGCACGTCAACTTCGTCAACGGACAGCCACCGACGCCAGCAACTCGATCTCTCTCCCGATTCTGTAGTTGTGGAACTTCAATTTCTAGCCGAAATTCAATTTGGGCAGAAATTGAACAGAGTAATTAGTGAGTGCCCCCAAATTAGCTCGAGGGCTTCCAAAAATTGACGAGCGACACCGCCAAATGAGGGCGGAGATCACTCGCCGTTAAGATGTGTGTTCGTTGCGTGGGTGTTGGCACGACCCGTCGTCTCTAGACGATCATAGACGAGTCGCCTCAGCACCCCCGACAGGACGGGTTAAACCTTCTTGTTAACGAAATTCTATATTATATAGAAGCCGCTGCCCTTCATGACTTTTGACGATTTCCGATGTGGGAGAGGAATGTAAAATGAGCATCTATTTTGTAATTGAGATGCGGAGTATAATATACACAAATAAATAAGCGAATTACTATTAATTAGTACTAGACATCTATTCCCTCCATCATATTATTACCTATTTTAAAGGGATTAGGATCCTCTATTGCATTTCGGTGTTGCATCTTCTATTGCACCATCGGATGTTCGCCAAGTGTCTAATACATTTCCTAAGTCAGTAATAATTAAATAATTCCATAAATAAAAATGTTGATTTATGAAATATTTTTGACACGTGACAGCATCGACGTGCAATAGAAATGCAACACCGAAATGCAATAGAGGATCTCAATCCATTTTAAAGTAGGTGAAGTATGTCTGTTATCACTTTCTAATAATACTCTGTTGCCTTTAGATTTTGAGTGTGCTCACATGTAGATTAATGTTTGTCGGATTTTTAATATGAAATTGAGGTAAATACGATTACATGAGTTATGTCAAGATTTCAATGTGACATACTAAATCAAAGAAGTCAACAATTTTTTTACGATACAAGCCAATTACATAATAACTAGTCTCGTACATGAAACCAACAACCTCCATTTAATTCATGACCCGATTGACCCTCACGGGTTCCAAGTTGCTCCCCTTAAGATTGATCCTCGTTCATGTTAGTAGTGAGTCTTAGCTCCAAAGACGGATCGCCATAAGCTGAGTATGATTCGTTTCTCACCATGTTTGACTGCACGAATGTATTTTCTTCTTGTCTTTGATGTATTGCTGCTGTAACCATTGCCGATCGAGCTGGTGAATTATGACGGAACCGTGTACGACTATATGACATCACCTCTCCAACATTTGATCTAATGAAAAGTACGATGAATCAACTTAAATGCTGATTTTTATATTTGATGAACTTAAATTTGAAATTTAAATACCTTGAATATGACATATTTTGAGGTACGACTTGCTCCACGCTAGCTTGTGGCGTGGGAGCGGAACCTTGTGGGCCACTATTAGCCCTTAGCGCTGACTCAACACTTGGAGAATTGTTGCTTCCGTATCTTGGAGGAAACACTATGGTATTATGGTGGTAGTGCACCACAGGGGATACTGTTTGGAATCTAATTTCTTCACCTCCATTTTGGCCCCTATATTATTATATTTTAAATAAATACTATAGTGAACATAATATAAAGATCTATCGTCATATTAGTTTATATACTAAACTATGGTTTGTAATATGTTAAATTTACATTTTTCAGTACAACGTGTACACATTCAACTGAACTGCATTTTATTGTCAAAATGATACATTAATAAGATTGTTTCTTATAGCTAATTAGGGATTTTTACTCGATACTCCCTCTGTCCCCCTTCAATTGTCCAGTTTGACTTATTAACTTTTTGGCACGCATTTCCACCGAGCCGGGAAACGAGTTATAAAATATAATTTTGAAGTATTGTTTCTTTTACGGGATACTATGACACTCATAGTATCCCGTAAAAGAAACAATACTTCAAAATTATATTTTATAACTCGTTTCCGGCTCGATGGAAATACGTGCCAAAAAGTCAATAAGTCAAACTGGACAATTGAAGGGGGACGGAGGGAGTATTATATAGTACTCCCTCTGCCCCCCATATATGCGTGCATATTTTCCGTTTGGACGTTCCCCATATATATGTGCATTCTATATATAAAAAGATTTTCTTACTAAAATTACTTATTCACCCTCACTTTATTCTTATTTTTCACACTTTCTACTTACTTTTCTCACTTTATTCCGACTTTATCTTAGTTTTCCCACTTTACGTTATTTTTTCTTAAATTGCGTGCCATTTATCTCTGCACATATATATGGGGGACGGAGGGAGTATTTTTTTCGTAGTCCTATTCGAAGTTTCTCGTATTAACAATCTTTCATTTTAGATGAGTAGGTGATATAGTGTAAGATCTATGCATAATCAAATGACAACGAGAAGGGGCAACTACTTTTATGGTCTCATATATATATATTTTTCAAGAGACGAGCAATAAATGTATCGCTTCTTTTGAGCTTTCAAACAATCTCTACATGTATAGTTGAATTGGGTTGCTACAATTTAAATTTTTAAATAAAATAAACTGCGAAATTAAAATCTATGTACATGATAAATAAAATAGCAAAATTTGAGATACATACCCTGAAGTTGGAGAATTACCCCCTCCACCATGCGAGTATATGTGGAGTTCAAGCCGACGCTTTAAAAAAAAAGGAATTAATTAATATTTTTTTGATCATTAGCTATGATTTTCTACAAAATTATTGTTTATCTATAACACAACTTATACATACTAGAAAAGGCAATCAATAGACTCAAAAGATCCAAAGCACGGCCAATCAAATATTAATCCGAGCATATATTTTTCCTCGAGAAAAATAATTAAAAATGATTGATAAGAATAATGAATTTGTTTTGCTTTAATGAAATTGAACTTACGTTGACCATGGGCACTGAATAGTCTTCTTCATCGTCAACATCCTCATCAGGAATTAGCCATTCACCATTTTCGACTACTCTACAATTTGGGCATTTCATATCGCTTCTGTAATTAAATTCTGAACCGATACAATCTACAAAGGAAAATAATCATGTTAATAAAATATTATTCTTTTGAATTGGTATGTTTTAACGGACTATAAATTGAGTAATTTCATTCTTTATAAGGTAATCAAACGTGAATAAAATGTAAAAGGAGATGAATATATTACCAAATCAAAATAACAAAATTAAATGGTTAATGAATTATTAAATAGTTGCGTCTTAAACATTACTAATGAGTAATGACCATGGTTTGGTTTCTAATGTTCATTTAATTATATTCACAAGTAAGGATAATTAAATAGTTTATCACGAATCACGATTATCATTCTTTTTCAATATTTTGAATCGAAAACATATTACTCCGTATAATAAAGTCACCTTGTCAACTCCTAAGTACGCCATATATATTTAAAATTGAAGCAAGTGCAAGTACAATTTTTATCACCCCAAAATTTGTTTATAGAAGAACTTTCTAGATTTAGATCTTCCGAAAAGCATGTCACTTTTTTTAAAATTTCATTTGCTAAAAAAACATACACCCAAACACCAACAAAACTACGAAAATTTAATAAAACAAAATTAAGAAAAAAAATTGTGATAAATAAATTTAGAAAATATCACTTACCTAAGTGAAAGAGATGGCCACACACGAGCTCAGCTTTTCCTCTACTGTTATCATCAACAACTGAGTTCAAACAAATGGTGCATAACCTTGCACTTATTCCATCAACTAATGACGAACTCATCTCTCTCTCTCTCTCTAAAACAATGAGAGCTAGTCCATGAAATTGAAATAAAATTATGTATATATAGCCAGATAATTCAGCGGCTCTCAAGAAATGTCATCACATAAATTTGAATTTGAATTATTTCAAATAATGAAATAAGTAATTTGGTAAGCTAAAAATTTGTGAAACAATGCTTCTGACCAATTAGGGCATTAATGAGAAATTTATAGCGTTTGTCGTAATAAATTTCTAAAAGAGTGCCAACGAAGCACCAACAAAATCTGGTTATAAATCCACAATAAATGTAATTTGCAATAAAATTGAGATGGTGCGCTGTATTACTTTTTTATTTTATTTTTTATTTTGACAACAGTAAGAAATCCGATTATCCACATTGGTTGAATTTTAAATATAGAACTATAATAATATGATGATTCAATAAATCGAAAAATTAATGCGATATTTACGTGTTACGTTTGAATATTGCAATCTAGCCCAATAAGAAGCCCAAGCCCATGAAAAAAACTGAGGGCACATACGTAAATAAAGGAGAATCCATGTCTGGTTCTGTAATTTGATTGAGCGTCGATCCCAAAAGGCCAAAACCCTCGTGTTTTTTCGTATATAAACTCTTTTCTCCCCTAAATTTAATTCCCTCTCGTTCTCTCTCATCAGTCTCCGTATTAATTTAATTTCCTGATTGAGAGTGAAAAAAATGTTGGTCTACCAAGATTTGCTCACCGGTAAGTTACTGTTTTTTTTTTTTCGTATATTTATTTAATTTGAACTTGAATTTGTTGAGTTTTCGAGATATATTTGTTGGTTGTATGTTGAATATATTGGGTTTTGATTATGGCTTTAATTGATTAGTTGTTGCATGCTAGATCTGCCGCGTTCTGTTTTTAATTTGATTAAATTATGCTCTTCGATGTTTGTATTTTGGCTGGTCTTGGGCTTATGATTAATCTTTTCATGAAAAGATTAGACCTTTACGCACCAATTAGTTCTTAGATTTGTTGGCCTTTTTATTATTCGGGTTGGGTTCTTAATTGATGGTTTCTAGCTCGGTGAATGAATCGTGATTTGTTGATCCAGAATTTAATATTTTCTTTGCTTTTCTTCGATGATTCAAAAGCTTGAAAGATTGAGTTTTGCGATTATTAATCCCGTGGTTCAGAACATTGAGATTTATTTGTAGATGGTGTTTATCTAAGTTCTTTGTCTCCATGCATTCCTTTTGGGCTAATTGTTTACTTTTTGCAGTATTTTTGCTGTGGATTGTATATACGGTTGTTGATTAGACTCCCATGCATACCTTTTGGATAATTGTTTACTTCTTGTAGTATTTTTCCATGGGGATTGTATATATGGTTGTTAAAATGGACTTTTATTTATAGGTGACGAGCTCCTCTCTGACTCTTTTCCATACAAGGAAATCGAGAATGGAGCCCTATGGGAAGTCGAGGGAAAGGTTAGACTTTTCATTTTTTTTTTTTTTTTTCAAATGTGTGTTTAGTTTCTCTCTCAAGACTGTTTGAGATTTGATCACTCAATCTTTTCTTATAGTGGGTAGTTACTGGAGCAGTTGATGTCGACATTGGGGCAAACCCTTCCGCCGAAGGTGGTGGTGATGATGAAGGAGTGGACGACCAAGCTGTGAAAGTGGTTGACATTGTTGACACATTTAGACTGCAGGTATTGCTCTTTGTAACTTTATTTTGTGCTATATATGTTGGACTTCGATGGTTTTTGGATTTTCATTATTTGATCATATTTTGTATAGGAGCAACCTCCTTTTGATAAGAAGCAATTCATTGCTTATATCAAGAAGTATATCAAGACCTTGACCCCGAAACTTGAAGCTGATAAGCAAGAGGAGTTCAAAAAGTCTATTGAGGGAGCAACCAAGTATCTCATCTCTAAGATCAAAGATCTCCAATTGTAAGATTATCCCCTCTTTTCCGTCGTTATTACATTAGATGTTGGCATATATGTTTAGTTAAAATGATAATGTTGAAGAACCAAAACTCATAGTTAGAGTCTTAGCTGATATATATCAAGATTCATCATAAAAATCTGTGTGTCAATGTTATGTGCTAGAGCACACCTGATTAACGAATATTCTCTCTTCGTGTGTCCTTAGTTTTGTGGGAGAGAGCATGCACGATGACAGCTCCTTGGTCTTTGCCTACTACAAAGAAGGTGCAACTGATCCAACATTTTTGTACTTTGCCCATGGTTTGAAGGAAATCAAGTGTTGAGTGGCTCGAAATCGTGTCCTCTTGCCTTGAAGTATTTCTTGCAGCCATGTATTTTTATGTTGTTGCTATATTTGTCTGGATTTTAAGTAAGAACTTTCATCGAGTGATAGCAGTTTTGAGATTGAGACATAATATTATGTTTGAATTTAAACTTGACCATATCTATTAGATTTGAATTATTGTGTTTAATGTGAGAATCTCTAAAGCATATGCTTTGATCCTCTTTATAGTTTGTAGGCATCTTTATTTTTCGTTTTTCATAAAGATTCTGCACCATCTTTTACCTTATAGCATTAAAGTGTTGCTGTGCTTTAGACAATTTCTGTGGTTCTAGAGCACTCTTTACTTTTAAGTTCATAATTTGCTGGTTGGTTCTTATTTTGATGTTATATTACTTCATTTTTATATATCAATTATGTACTTCATTTTTACTTTATTACTTAATTACTTTATTTCTCTATTTGTTCATATTATATTTAAGAATACCATTTAATCGGGGGCCTCATAAATTGTAGTGGGGCTTTATTTAAAAAAAATACTTGGCCAAAGACTTTTCTTGCACACTTTCTGTACAACTGAGCACAAGATTATTAAAATATACAATTCAGATGCAAATGTGTCTAGTTGGAAATCGAAAAATCAACCAAGTGCTTGAGAATTAGCATCTTAAAAATCAATCATGCCAAACACTTCCTACACAAATACATAAGCAAATAATCTTAGAAAATTGAAAGTGAAAAGAAAAGGTAAGGCTTTAATCAAACATTAAAAACCAATAACTCCATAGTGATTGCAAATCCACATGTTTGGTCTGGTTTGTATGTCCATGTCAATTGAAGTTAAGTGTCCAATTATTATTAGAAAATTATTTCCTCAGTCCCACTCTAATAGCGTTAATTTTAATCAAATCGAGTCTATTATAATATTCAAATAATTCTGTTAAAATGGGACAAAGTGTAATATAGTATGACTGTATGAGTATAATAATAATTATATCACGACATGGTACTTGCACATATAAAAACATGGTAAAATGGTATATTGGGTAGAAATATAAAATTGAGGAGGAGACTTGAAATTAATCAGTAGGCTAATAACCAAGCCATGTAATGGTGGGGACTTTTAAATATTAATTCTATAATAGTTAATAGCTAGATACTTTGAGTTAAAGGAAGATTTTAATTAATTAAAAAAAGAAGTGTATTACAAGGCATGACAAGTTAGGCTGCATAATTTTTCTATGATTACAAATCAGTTTGTTTTTTCTTCCATATTAGTTAGTGTGCCCTATGATGGCCATGACTACATATCTTGCTCGATTCTATTTGTATTTAATTTGTCACCTGTTATTCTAGGAAGAATAAAGATTCTTTAAAATTTATTTCTCAAAGTAGGAATTACTTTTATTTTAATTTAGTAGCCCATAAAACTAATTTATTTTAACGTACTATGTATATATTGATTATTAATCTAGAATATTCCCTATAAATACTTTGCACTCATACTTCAACGTGTTAAATTAGACTAAATCATTTTTTTTAAAGTACTACAAGTAACTAGACTAATCATCATTTATTAGTGGTTATTGCATACAACTTTCCACAAATAATTTATAAAGTTTGCTCAAGAAAAGGATATCAACTTGCTAAAATCATTCTCTAACATTCGGCAAAACCCAAATCATATTTATTAAAACCGTGTACACCTTTTCTTTTGGCTTCCACTCATGGACAATCTATATAAATTGCCTAACTAATTTCATAATTTTATTTTTGCATGTGATTTTCTTTCCCACTTATACTAATTATTTGTTTATTGGTGGCATTTTTTTGAAAGCTTAGCTCACGAGAACAAAGTATGAATAGCACTAAAACTCATCGTTATGAAAGTGAGGAGAAAAGTCCATTTTCATAACTCAAATAAAATGGGAGAAAAAAAAAATGGCGTGTAAATTTACACAATTATTCATACGAGTTGAAACACTCATTAGTCATAGTCATTAGGTTCGACATACTATTATATAAACTAGTAGGTGTCCGTCGAAATTCATCATATAATCATTTATATTGCAAATATTATTAAAATAAATGACATAATTATTTATTTTATATCTCAAATCATTCGTTGTTGGAGTTATCGAATATAATAACTTATTAACTGATAGGATATGGCCTAGCCACTAGGCCCAAGCATCGAGCCCAATATAATTGGGCTCCGACTGTCAAGCTCGGCCTATGCAGCTCGGCCCACTTAAGAGCCTTACTTGGCTCGGCCCAAACAGCCCACCTAGACCGAATCCACTCTGGCCACCTCAAAGGAATCTCTACACCAAGGCAACTCCTACATCGACTACAATTCAAGCTCCACAAGAGATATAGAAGCTCGGTGTTTATCCAGTAAAGGAGGAGATCAAGCCAAATGGTCCTAATAGGAAAAGACTTATAATCCTAGTCGAATTCCATATGTAAACACTTATAAATAGGGGTTTAGAATAGGTTGAGGGGGGAGAACAATCTTGTAATCACTACTCATACAAGCAATAAAGATCTACACTCTTTCCGCCCGTGGACGTAGATCTATTCCGATAGATCGAACCACGTAAACCCCTTTGTGTTCCGTTTATTTTCGTGTTCGTTAAATCCCAGTTTTCGTGCATTAACTATCTTGCGAAAATAAGATCGATCACTGGCGCCGTCTGTGGGAACAAAATCTGTGAATCTTGATCAAATTTTGCAAGTTTGCTATAATCACGATGGCCGGGAAATCAACACGATCTACTGCGGCCGCTAATAAGTCTGCCGCCGAGGCTGCCGCCGCCGCCGCCACTGCTAAGGAGAAGGACGCCCAGCAAACCGCTCATGAATCAACCGAAGCCTCCAGCCATCCACCCAGCTCTAATCAAAGACGCCCCGGGAAGGAGCGTGCGCTGACTCCGGAAGGGCATATCGGAAATATCCCGGTGGATCAGTTCGGCAGACCGCTCCACCCCAGCCAAGAAGGTCACAGCAGTGGTCGTGACGGAGAGGAGGCCCCAAAGCTCCAGCCGCATGAACTTGAAGATGCAGTGAAGAGTTTCCTTGCATATAAAGGCACAAAATTCCTATAATTCGTCAACCAACAAAGAGCTGGACATCATGGAGAACGTGGAGCTACACCCCGTTCCCATCAGCAACACGATTCTCAAAGCATCCAGATTGTGGGCGCATGAGAGGCGGCACCTCGTCAAAGAAGGTTCGATGATAAACGCCGAGGAGACTCCAGACCTTCACCTCGCCGTACCATCACCTCACCTCGTCGTCATACTGCTTCACCTCGGCATGGCGACGATCACCGAGGAGGGAGATTTACTGTTTACAGTAAGATCTCTACTCCCTTCACCAACTATATACTTTACACTCCTCTCCCTGAGAAGTATCGAGTACCTCCTATCAAGCCTTACAACGGCTCATGCGATCCGAGCAATTTCCTATCCCAATACCAATATAATATGATGAATCAAGGTCTCAGCGAGGATACCTACATGTGTAAGGTATTTCCTGAACTGCTTGTCGATAACGCTCGTAGTTGGTTCGATAGCCTGCCTCCATGCAGTATCGGATCATATGCAGATCTACTCGAGGCTTTCGAACGCAGGTTTTTCCAGAAACCCGAGGCAAAAACTACCCCAGCCCAACTTCTTTCCATTAGGCAGAGACGAGGAGAATCAATAAGTGACTTTATGACTAGGTTTAACGAGGAAAGCCTGAAAGTCGATCGCTTGACCGACGAAGTCCTTATCTCAGCCTTCCAGAATGCCATCCAATCTGGTGCTCTCTACAAGGAGATCATAAGGGAAGAACCACAGACGTCGAAGCAGCTGTGGAGCATCGCGGATCGTTTCGCACGAGCAGATGAAGCGGATAGGAAGAAGCGCGAGGCTGATAAGCCTGAACCATCCGATCGGAGGAAAGAAGAGCGTAATGACCGAAGTCAGGGCCGCCGAAGTGCCTTAGATAGACTGCAGCGAGGCCCCCTTGAATCCCGACTTGGACCTCGGCAAACTTCGGAAAAGGCCCAATTCACGCCACTAACAAAGCCGAGGACGGAGATTTATGAGCTTCATACCAACCTGTTTCAAAGACCTCAGCCCATGTCACGTGGTGGGTCAAGACGCCGGTCTAAGGATAAATACTGCCGATTTCATGAGGACTACGGTCATGACACAGAAGACTGCAGGGAGCTAGCTGCGGATATCGAGCACCTGGTACGTGACGGTATGTTTAGAAAGTACCAAAGTCGCGGCCAATATGATGCCTGACCCCAGGGTAGGGGAAAGCGCAGAAACCGAGGAGGGAACAATTACGCCCCCCATGTCGACAAAAAGCCCAGGCCTGATGACGAGGAGGGAGACGAAGATCAACCACGGATCGACGGAGTCGTCACTGCTATTACCGGGCTCCCACAAGGAGCAACGAAGTCGTCGCTCAAGGCCGAGGCCAGAAGTCCCTCTACAGACGAGCCTCTACAGAAAAGGTTCAAAAAAGACGAGGTCATTACCTTCTCAGAGAAGGACCCAGTGCCACCAATAATACCTCACCAAGACGCTATTGTCATTGAGGCAGTGGTGGCTAATAAGCTCGTCCATCGAATCTTCATTGACAGTGGGGCCTCAGTAAGCGTACTCTTTAAGGATTGCTTTGAGAAGTTAGGGGTCGAAGAAGCTCATTTAACACCAGCACCAATTCCCCTTAGAAGCTTCGTCCAACAAGAGACGCAAACTGAAGGGATAATTCAACTCCCAGTAACAGTGGGTAAGCACCCATTGTCATCCACCAAGTTCGTCAGTTTTTTTATTGTGAAGGCGAACTCCCCCTATAACATCATCCTAGGAAGAGATTGGTTGGTTGCAATGAAGGCCATATGCTCGGCGTACCACCTAACGATCAAAATTCCATCGAAGAATGGGGTAATTATAATTCGCGGTGACCAGAAAAGGGCGAAGGAATGCATGCAGATCGCCCTACGAGGTGTTGGGACACCTCAGCATCCGCAAGCATAGAAATTACAGAAATCCGAAGTGTTAGAAGACAACTCTGCATTCTACGAGCCAGTAGGAGCTGTTGTAATGTACGAAAATGACCCCACTAAGGTTGTTAAGGTCGGCTTCGCTGGAGGAGCCGAACTTCGCAAGCAAGTTGTCCAACTACTTCGGGAATATAAAGATGTCTTCGCCTGGTCACCACTCGACATGACCGGAGTTTCACCAAATGTTATCACACACCGGCTGAACATTGACCCCGGAGTAAAGCCAGTCCGGCAAAAGCAGCGGGTATTCGCAGCAGACCGGAACCAGGTCATACATGATGAAGTGCACCAACTGTTAGAGGCCCGAATACTCTTCGAGGTCAAGTATCCAACGTGGATTGCTAACCCGGTGATGGTGAAGAAACAAGGAGGAGGTTGGCGAATGTGTATTGACTACACCGATCTAAATAAACACTGCCCCAAAGACTGTTATCCTCTTCCCAACATCGACAAGAAAGTCGAGGCTCTGGTCGGCCACAAGGTTTTCAGTTTCTTAGATCTGTATAAAGGATATCACCAAGTCTTGATGAGTGAAGAAGACGCACCAAAGACAGCTTTCATCACTGACTTCGGCGTCTTTGCATATAAGAAAATGTCATTCGGACTAAAGAATGCTGGAGCTACTTATCAAAGAATTGTGGACAAGATATTTAAGCCCCACATCGGTAACAATGTGGAAGTATATGTGGATGACATTGTCGTCAAAAGCAAAGAGCCAACCACCTGTGTCGACGATCTCAAGATCGTCCTCGGCCTCCTTCGGAAAGTTAACCTGAAGCTGAATCCTGAAAAGTGCACCTTTATGGTCCGATCCGGAAAATTTTTAGGATGCTGGGTTTCTCAAGAAGGATTAAAGGCTAACCCGTCCAAGGTCCGAGCTGTTCAAGAAATGAAAGTTCCGGAGAAGATTCACGACGTGCATAAATTGACGGGCTGCCTAGCTGCCCTCAGTCGTTTCCTCTCGAAAGCGGCAGAGAAGCAACTCCCGTTCTTCAGGATTCTTAAGAAGAACCCAGTTTTTAAATGGGAAGAGGAACAGAAATCAACGTTTGCCGACCTGAAAAAATACCTCTCTAAGCTTCCAACTCTGTCGGTCCCGCATGAAGGTGAGATTCTATCCCTATACCTCGTGGCTTCGGATGAGGCTATAAGTGCAGTCCTAGTACGTGAAGAGAAACATCGGCAACTCCCGATCTACTTCATCAGCCGAGCACTCAAAGGACCAGAGACGAGGTATCAACCACTAGAGAAGATCGCACTGTCGTTAGTAAACGCAGCGAGGAGGCTACGACCTTATTTCCAGGCACATCCTATTCAGGTCCTCACTGACCTCCCACTTCGGCCAGTGCTATTGAAGCCTGAAGCTTCGGGGAGAATTGCGAAATGGGCAGTAGAGCTAGGTGAGCATGACATCAGCTACTGTCCACGCAGTGCTATCAAAGGCCAAGCCTTAGCTGACTTCCTTGTGGAATCTAAATTTACGGAATCACCGAAGCCACTCGATGCCGCCTCGGATATTGTCAAAGCCGAACCCACAAGTAAGCCACCAAAAGACTGTTGGAAGATATATGTGGACGGGGCCTCTGGAAAATTAGGAAGCGGTGCAGGCATCATACTTCTCAGTCCAGACGAGCAGGAGATAACCTATGCACTTCGGTTCGACTTCCCTACCACAAATAATGAGGTGGAGTACGAAGCCCTAATTGCAGGACTTCGCCTCGCTCAAAGTCTTCAAGTACGAGCTGTACAAGTCTACTGTGACTCCCAAGTCATAGTTAGCCATATGCTCGGCACATACGAGGTAAAGGGCGACAGAATGAAGAAGTATCTCCAAAAAGCTAAGAGTCTGCAAGAAAGCTTCACCTACTTCGAGTTGGTACGAATCCCAAGAGGGGCAAATATCCGAGCTGATGCTTTGAGCAAATTGGCGTCCTCGTCAACAAGCTCTCCAGTGGAAGAAGTCAAACACCGAAGTATAGAAGAAGCCGAGGTTGGCCTCGTAATTGATGATGAAGCACCAAATTGGATGACTCCTCTTCGGAATTATTTGGAGAAGGGCGAACTGCCCAGTGACAAGCTTGAGGCAAGAAAGATCTTAAGGAAGTCACCAAAGTACATTCTACAAGAAGGAATTCTGTACAGAAAGTCATACCTTCAACCTCTCCTAAGATGTGTCGGGCCGAACCAAGAAAACTATGCGTTAAGCGAAGTTCATGAAGGGTCATGTGGAAGCCACATTGGAGCTCGAGCACTGTCAAAGAAGGTCATGCGCTGGGGCTACTACTGGCCTACAATGTTTCAAGACGCAGTCGAATTAGTCAAAAAGTGCCCAAAATGTCAAATCCATGGGACGGTACCGAGACTACCTCAAACCGACCTCATAAGCATGCAAAGCCCGTGGCCGTTTGTGCAATGGGGAATTGACATCGTCGGACCATTTGATAAAGCTCCCGGACAACTCCAGTTCTTCATCGTAGCCATCGACTACTTCACTAAGTGGGTCGAAGCTGAGCCCTTGGCAAAGATCACAAGCAAGAACGCCCTCAACTTCGTATGGAAGAATGTGGTTGCCGCTTCGGTGTACCTCGCATCCTCGTCTCGGATAATGGAACGCAATTCACCGATCGGACATTCAGAGAATGGTGTGAAGGGCTTCACATTCACCAAAAGTTCACTTCGGTAGCTCATCCTCAAGCGAACGGCCAAACCGAAGTTACGAACAGAACGATTGTCAAGGGACTCAAAACCCGCCTCGACAAAGCCAAAGGAGATTGGGCCGCAAATTTACCCCAAGTCCTATGGTCGTACCGAACAACTCCCTGGACCTCGAACGGTGAAACGCCTTATAGTTTGGTGTATGGAACCGAAGCAGTGATCCCGGTAGAGATAGGCCTGCCGAGCCCGCGCACTATCAACTTCACAGCCGAAGTCAACGAGGAAGACCTCCGAACCGAACTGGATCTGCTGGAAGAAAAATGAGAGCTCGCCTACATAAGAGAAGCTAAGTACAAGCCACAAGTAGCTCGGTACTACAACCAAAGGGTGAAGTACCAACAGTTCCAAGTAGGCGACCTTGTACTTCGGAATAACGATGTCAGTAAAGCGGAAAGGCTCGGCAAGCTTGAAGCCACATGGGAAGGACCATACCGAGTCGAAGAAGTCCTCGGCAAAGGGTCGTACAAGCTTGCCCATTTATCCGGTGAGCCCTTACCCCGTACATGGCACATCAATCATTTAAAAAAATACTTTGTATAAGTAGAAGAGAGTAATGTCTAGGATCAGTTCATTTAAAGTCGTAGGTGTCAAGAGTCAGTTCGTCTTGTCAGCTGTTTTTCTTTTTTCGGTTTTTTCTTCAATAAAGTTTTACTTTTCCTTCATTATACGTTTAAATTCTTGCATATCATATCTTGCATGTCTCTCTATTCCACTTATGCTTAGTATTTTGAAACCCTGACGAGGGTAATGTAATAAACTCCACATTGGGAGTAAATTCTAAACGCGCGCGTAACGACCTAACCTTGTTAAAAATAGAAGTTCAAATTGCCTGGGCTTAAAACGAAGGAATCACCTTTGTCAAAAGCTAGGAAGAAGTACTTTTGTTTAAAACAAGGAGGCACCACCTCGGTTAAAAACAAAGATACGGCCTTTGTTTAAAACAGAGAAGAGCCTAAACCTCGTCGGATGACGAGGTCGTGCTAATTAAAAGCCTAAACTTCGCCTTTGACGAAGTCGTGCTACTCAAAGCCTAAACCTCGTCGAATGACGAGGTCGTGCTAAACAAAGCCTAAACCTCGTCGGATGACGAGGTCATGCTACTTAAAGCCTAAACCTCGTCGAATGACGAGGTCGTGCTACTCAAAGCCTAAACCTCGTCGGATGATGAGGTCGTGCTAATTAAAGCCTGCACTTCATCTTTGATGAAGTCGGGCTACTTAACCCTAAACCTCGTCTTTTGACGAGGTAATGCTCATTATGGCCTACCTTTGTATAATACAAGGAAATATATCTATGTTAAAACAAGGTAAAAGGCTAATATGAGTACAGAAAATTCCGTTTTTATTTCAAAAATGGAAGAGTACAATACATGGTGATTAAGACGAGCTCGAAGGCTTGGGTTTGTTAAAACTAAGCCATCTTGTAGGAAAATCACCGTCGGAGTTGAAATTTAAAACATCATCTATATTAAAGCGGCCTCGACCTCGTTCACCACTACCTCGTCCTCGACTCCGACCAGTACTCGGTTGAAGGCTCCGACCTCGACCTCGTCGAGCCAATCTTTGCCGTTCTTGTTCATAAATCTCTTTAGAATACCGCGTATATCTCATGTCTGATCGATCCGAGGGAGTCGACGATCTCGAGGGATCAGTGGTAGTGGATGAACTTGAAGGATGAGAGTCCTTTCCTAGTCGAGCAGCCAACTTCGGACGCCGAGCTAGAATCACATCGTACATACTAGCTATTCGCTTCAGCTCAACCATCTGATCTTTGAGTTGCCAGGAGTCCGACCCGTATCTTTCATGGTAATCCTTACACCGGGCTGCGATTTCTGTTACCTTTGCATCAACTTCGGCAATGGTTTTCCCGCCGTTTCGGCAGACAATGGCCTCGTATTCACATGCTCCTCGGCGACCCTTATAGATTCTTCCTTCATGGCATCATACTTATCTCCAAGCTCTAAGAGCCGAGCTTGAAGCTCGTCATTTTTGATTTGAGCGGCTCTAAGTCTCACGTCGGCCTCGTCCTGGATATGGTTAGCTTGGTCTCTCAAACGAAGGGCTTCGACATCCTTAGCTTCAAGAGCCCGTAATAAGTTGTTAATTTGAGCTATGTACGGGGATGCATCAAAAATAGTGGGGGAAGACTACAACGCAAAGAAAAAAAGTTTCAATTAAATGTTGAAATTTTATTATGCCACAAAGGCGAAAGTCAAGCGACATCCTACCGATGCCGCAGTACAAAAGCCTTACAAAAAAAAAAAAAAAAAAAAGAGAGAAGAGAGAATGTACAGAGGTGATCAACTGACCACTTTGGCATTCTCCTCATTCTGACTAGGGGACTTGCCGCCGTCAGCATCGCCTTCCTCCTCGGCCTCCTCTCTGCCTCGGCCAGCATCCTCAGCCCCGGGCTCGGCAGTACGGTTGAGGTCGGCAATCAGCCCTTCCAACTCCTCATCCCTGTCAACTGGCCATCCCTCCACCACCTCGGAATGCTTTTGAGGCCTTCCACCAGCGCCTCAGCATACGCGCGGTTGACAGTCGCATCTGACATCTCCTGATATCCGTACTTGGCCTTGTCCAAGTTCGGAATATCAGAAGCGATGTTATCGATAACGTCGCTAACTGCACGAGTGTTTAAGATGGTGGCGACCTGCCCGGCCAGCTCCGAGAATCTTTCAGAGCGGAAGAGCCTCTCCGTATAAGACCGAAGCAGCGACCCCTGCATGGCTACCGCCTCGGCCTCCTGTCGCTTCGCCGCCTCTGCCTCGGCCTTCCACATGGCCGCCTCTCTCTTCGCTGACTCAGCAACGTCCTTTGCCAATTCCACTGCAGCCCGTTCTGCCGACACCCTCGCTTCGGCCAATGCCAATCGGTTGACGAGGCCGCCCTTCTCATTCTCTAGATCGCGCTGAGCTCGGACCACTTTGTTGAAGCGGTCGACCCCAGCGGTCAGGAAACTGCTTAATTCCGAGGTAAGGTCGCTCAGCCTCGCCACCATGTCCTCGGCACCCTATATAAACACACATTAGCGTTGAAAAATATATAATAATGAAATGCCGAAGTACATCTGTAAGTGTGATACTACCTCGGGAAATGGCCGAGGCTGATTCACCAGTTCTCCAAAACCCTGGCGTCCAACACCGCCAGATAACCGGACTGCAGTAACTGTGCAATCCTCCTCTCCAGTCGGAACAGCAACAACCGACTTCTGCTGTTTTGTTTTTCGAACAAGAGGTCGCTCCGGAGGGGACCCCATTGGTGAGGAACCTAGTCCGCTCTCTGTTCGTTCCGAAGAAACCTCGGATGCTGACTTTTCGGTAGTACTCGACCTTGCCCTCTTCTTACCAAGAAGTTTCACTGTAGAAAAACAGTCAGAACCTCATCACAATGAAACAGAACACATAAAACAAAGAAACGGACCAAGTGGAGCCTCACCTTTCACCGGCTCAACCATGGAGTCTGGATCATAAGGGCTCAGCCCCGCCATAGCAAGATCGGCCTCAGTGAATTCTTCATCAACGAGGCTAGTCAACACTTCATCAAGCACACCAAACTTTTCTTCGGTGCCTTGGTTCCTCAATTTACCCACATTCCAGATGAAATGTGGGACCTCACCGAACCGACAGAAGAAGAACTTCGACTGCCAGTTCGGGATTTTTGACTTCGTCTTCACTCAAAAGCCAAGACGGGGTGACAGATAATACCACCCATTGTAGGAATTAAATTGAAAGTATTTCAGGATCAGCTCTACTGACAGACTGACCCCGTGACGACTACTAAGTATGCCTAAAGTAGTAAGCTGCCTAAACGAGTTCGGCGTTATTTGCGCTAGAGGAATGCCGAACTTCCGAAGAAGATCGGCAAAAACAGGGGGGAGGGGAAGACGAAGACCATGGCATAAGCAATCTTCGTAGATAGTTACGAAGCCAACCGGAGGGTTAGATGCCCTATCCTCCGGCCGAGGTACTAACAACTCTATCCAATCAGGAAATAAATAATTTTTTGCAATTTTCAAAATTGCAGAGGAATCTAGGGTTGAAGAAAATTTTGACACTGTTCCGACCGAATCACGGGGAGAAGCAAAAACTACCCTACAATTCGACGGAATGTCCGACTCTACAGTATATACATCTACCTCTATATTTTCCGGCGAATGAGATACCGGCGGCGACATAGACCTGTCGCCCGAATCCTGGCTACCACTACCGCTAGACTCGCGCGTAAAAGAAGAGGAAGCCATGGCCTTACTTTTTAAGCAATGGAAGGCTGTGATGACAACATATGGGTCACTGGATTCTGTTGTAACACTGCCGGCAGCATTGCAAGCGTGAAGGAAGAAGATGAATTGCCGAAAATTTTTAGGGTTCCAAATTTCAAAAATATTGATTGTGGCGTCTGAAAAAAAAGTTTTAGTAACTTTCCGCCTACTTTATCGGGACCCCAAACGGTGCATTAAATGCAACTGACACATCACGTGTTAGACCTCATCCTAATGAGACGGTTCACATTCCGACTTCGTCGAAATCCAATTTCCGAAGGGGCAATGTGAATTCCAATTCCACCTCGTTTTAACGAGGTGGCAAGCATTCCGACTTCGTCGAAATTCAATTTCCGAAGAGGCAATGCAAATTTTATAACCACCTCGTTTTAACGAGGTGGCAAGCATTCTGACTTCGTCGAAATTCAATTTCCGAAGAGGCAATGCAAATTTTATAACCACCTCATTTTAACGAGGTGGCAAGCATTCCGACTTCGTCGAAATTTTATTTCCGAAGGGGCAATGTGATTCCAATTCCACCTCGTCTTAACGAGGTGGATAGCATTCCGACTTCGTCGAAATACAATTTCCGAAGGGGCAATGTAAATTTTATAACCACCTCGTTTTAACGAGGTGGCCAGCATTCCGACTTCGTCGAAATTTTATTTTCGAAGGGGCAATGTGAATTCCAATTCCACCTCGTCTTAACGAGGTGGCAAGCATTCCGACTTTGTCGAAATCCAATTTCCGAAGGGGCAATGTACATTTTATAACCACCTCGTTTTAACGAGGTGGCCAGCATTCCGACTTCGTCAAAATTTTATTTCCGAAGGGGCAATGTAAATTTTATAACCACCTCGTTTTAACGAGGTGGCCAGCATTCCGACTTCGTCGAAATCCAATTTCCGAAGGGGCAATGTAACTTTCACTACTCATGCTTCACCTTTCTACCCCAGCTCACACCCTCACTTCCATATCTTTTTGGGGGGGGATGTGATAGGATATGGCCTAGCCACTAGGCCCAAGCATCGAGCCCAATATAATTGGGCTCCGACTGTCAAGCTCGGCCTATGCAGCTCGGCCCACTTAAGAGCCTTACTTGACTCGGCCCAAAGAGCCCACCTAGGCCGAATCCACTCTGGCCCACCTCAAAGGAATCTCTACACCAAGGCAACTCCTACATCGACTACAATTCAAGCTCCACAAGAGATATAGAAGCTCGGTGTTTATCCAGTAAAGGAGGAGATCAAGCCAAATGGTCCTAATAGGAAAAGACTTATAATCCTAGTCGAATTCCATATGTAAACACTTATAAATAGGGGTTTAGAATAGGTTGAGGGGGGAGAACAATCTTGTAATCACTACTCATACAAGCAATAAAGATCTACACTCTTTCCGCCCGTGGACGTAGATCTATTCCGATAGATCGAACCACGTAAACCCCTTTGTGTTCCGTTTATTTTCGTGTTCGTTAAATCCCAGTTTTCGTGCATTAACTATCTTACGAAAATAAGATCGATCATTAACAATACTGTCTCGTGGCCCAAATATGTAATAAGATAGCCTCCACTCTACCTACATATCAAATGGTTGCTGTTAGTTTTGTTTATACATATTTAATACACACATTCATCAAAATGTGCAAAAATCAAATCCAATAAATATAATCATATCCTCATTGTAGAGGAGGAAAAATACAATTCCACTAGAACCCACAATATGGGTTGAAAAAAAAAAAAAGAACAAAAATACAAGCCATATACTTCAAAAAATCAGACAAATAAATTGTTGGCTGTAAAAATTCGTCCAAGGTTAATGATTGAAAACAATTAAAATGTTTTCCCTAAGAAAAAAAAAGAAATTTAATCACACGAGTGTGTCCCAATCACCAGCAGAATCCAATGTGAAAATAGGTGTTGGGCAAGTGAGAGTAATTATCCTCTGCAACTTGGAAAAGGGGACTTTGTCTGCTCCCACAACTCCAAGTTCTTGGACTCTGTGCTGGAAATATCCTTAACTTCAGGGACCCAACATTAATTATATAATAAATCGGCCAGGGGTAGGGTCGTAATTTCGAAATGTTGGGTGAAATAATTAATTTACTAGACAATAATAAGCTTGTGCCCTATTCAGATTTGGTCGGCTCCCACTACTATTTATTAGTAAAAAAAAATTATGCCCTTTTATTTTCTCTTGTTTCACCTAAATTGCCGCCTTAGCACTATGTAGAAAAAGCTCTATATAAAATCTTGGCCTTTTCCATAGTTGATCGAACATAAATGTTCTCATACCTACTTTCGATATATTTATATTGTTCACGATAATATCATATCAATGATTTTGACATTGGTAGGGTTTAGTTTCTTTTTGTATTATTTATTTTATGAGATAGATTAATAATGAATTTTCTTAAATATATTATTGTCACGTCAACCGTGAACACATTAAGTAATGTTTATAGTGAGTAGTAGAACATTCGTCCTTATAATTTTCATATGTCAAGTTGAATCTCCAAATATCTACAAACACAACCAAATATCTATAGATGTAGACCTTTCAATGGTTTTCGTTTTCAGATTACTGTTTATTTCAGGTAATAGAGTAGGAGGAAAAAAAAGTTGCTAAAAACAAAAGGCTACAAAGGGAGAAAGTGAAGTTTGGTGGTGCCAATTATGAAATTTACCAATGTAGTTTTCGTTCGAGTAGTATGGCATGATTGGATATTGCTATTCGATATGATTACTACTACTAATCCTATTCCAATCCTAGCTAACAATTTAAACTTACAAACTTACGTACCTACATGTGTAAAAGTCACGAATTAAATGCTATATTTGGTACGATAATGCACAAGATTTGACGATGATAAAACTAAAACTAACATGTATATATATATATATATATATATATTCTTATAAGATTATGATTATTTTTGTATATTATGCACATTTTAATATAAAAGTCCACGCTATCAAATGATATTGTGTATAATTTTATTTTTCAAATCTCGAACATGAAACTCAACTCCCACCATCAAATTTTTTTGACTCAGCCTTTATATATATTTTTATTTTTATTTTTATTTTGGTGGGGTGGACTTAAACGCCACCCATTGGCTACATGTGGCTCTGCCACTGGTCACATGTACAATATTCAAATATGAAAACAGTAGAGTTCAATTAGATTCGGCCGATTTTGAATTTTACCATACAATTTAACATCTTTAATTATGAGGTGCGCTCGAATTCTTCTATCTTGAATGAAAAAGTTTACAAGGTGCGCTCGAATTCTTCTAGCCTGAATGTAAAAATCGAAATAATCTTAATTCGAATCACATACCATATTTTTTTATTTAAAAAAAATGGTGAGATCGTTTAGTGTAGTAAAATAAGCTCAAAATGAATGTAATAATCAGCAAAACTTTAAAAACTAATTAACTTATTCAGTATTTTATATCATGTTATAAAAAAGATTATCAATCCATTCCATGTTAAGAAAGAATTTATCCATAAAAGGGCATAAATGTCCGATCATTAATTAACTTCCAAAATGAGCCGTTTAATCGTTAATTCAAAAAATTACACCACCCATTATTGTGAGATACACTTTTGCAGGTACGTATAAATTTATACACACTCCTATACGTATCTGCATACATTATTATATCCATATACAATGCAATAAATAATTTCTCCGCCAACAAAGTAAAAGCAGAACTGGTAAATACAAATCAATGTAGATATATATATACAAATATATATAATCATCATCGTCCATCTCCACGCTCCGTTCCACTCTCTCAAGCAATCTCTTTTATGTGCGCAAAATTTCGCCCAATTTTATTTGTTTTTTCTATTTTCTGATAAAACTCCCAGATCTGTCGGCATTCCATGTTCAATTGATTTTGTTTCAGGTGCGATGTTGCGGGATTTGTTTTTTGTTTTTTTCAATATCACATCTTGAATTTTATGTAATTCTGATTGAAATGCATTTTTTTGGTATTGTTTCGGCGATGATCTGGATAGGATATCGATATAGACGTTGGGAATTCGAGAAATTTGTGCGCGAATTGACGGGATTGAAATTGGATTGCTGCTTTCGCTCGTTCGGAGCACGTTGATGTGTTGCTGTCGTTCCGATTTCCCCCCTTCTTCGTATGATTTCTGAATTTGCGTCATTTTGTTTATTCGTTTGCTTGATTCTGCTCCGTGGTTGGATTATCGATCGTTGTTGATTTCTCGAATTTCGGTGTTTGTTTTATTGAAGTTCGGAACTCTAGATCTTAAAAATTGGCGCCGCAAAAGAGATCCATGCGCCACGTTGCTGGCCAGATGCAGCAGGGCAGCGCGGCGGCGGCCACCGCTCTATACGATAATGGGGGACCCGGCGTGTCCGGCGGAGATGCGGGAGACGCCGTGATGGCGCGGTGGCTGCAGTCTGCTGGATTGCAGCATCTGGCATCTCCAATGTCGTCCAATGCAGTCGATCACCGCTTGCTCCCTAACCTCCTGATGCAGGTGAGATTATTTCTGTGAAAATGTTTACCTTTTTATGATTGAACTATGATTATCTTCTCGTGAGAGCGTGGGATATGGACGTTTTTGTTGAGGATTAGTGGCATCGTGTGGTTGAGTTGCTTTGTACAAGAATTTGAGTTTGGTTACACGATCTGGGTGCCGATTGAAACCTTAGGATATCATCTTGACTTGTTATCTCTTTTAGGATACCTCTGGGATTGTGTTAACAATTTATTTATTAATTCTGTGTGTTTATGATTAATTGGGAGGTCTAATGGTGTATGAAGGGTTATGGACCGCAATCTGCGGAAGAGAAACAGAGGCTCTTCAAATTAATGAGGAATCTCAACTTCAATGGTGAAACTGTTTCCGAGTCTTATACTCCAACCCCAACTGCCCAGAGTTCAGGTGCATTTACTCCAACGGAGGGATATTACTCTCCCGAGTTCAGAGGGGATTTTGGAGCTGGACTATTGGACTTACATTCTATGGATGACACGGAACTCTTATCTGATGTATACTACTCTTAGCATTGACGTTAAAATCTTTATTCTTTCAGTCTAACTAGAAGTATCTGCTTAATAGTGAACAATTTCATTTATTTATTTTCAGCATGTTATCTCAGACCCATTTGAGCCATCTCCTTTCATGCCTGCTGTAACCAAAGCCTTTGAAACTGACATTGACGGAGTAGCCAACAGGCAGCAAAGGGGGCAATCAGATACAGAAGCCCCTGTTAGTTCTGCCAACGAAAAAGAATTCAGCACAAGGGAAAATAATGTGGCTAAGATTAAAGTTGTGGTAAGCTGAGTATCCTTGGTATTGTGCCATTTGGTGCAATAACTTTACTAACAACGAAATACTAAGTAAATGTATATCTTTCTTTTGATTTTAGGTTCGTAAGAGGCCGTTAAACAAGAAGGAAATGGCTCGCAAAGAAGATGACATTGTGGCTGTGTATGATGATGCCTATTTGACTGTCCATGAACCTAAGTTAAAGGTTTGGAAATGTTTTTGGCATCTTGAAACACTATTATACATTATACTTTTGTTGATGTGTTGATGCTGGTTAGTTGGCATCAATCTTGGTTGTATTCTTTTAGTTTTTGACATGGAGAACTCACATTTGAGAGTTATGATGAAGGTTGACCTGACTGCATATGTAGAGAAGCACGAGTTCTGTTTTGATGCTGTCCTGGATGAGCAAGTGTCAAATGATGAGGTAATAATACCTGTTTGGATGAAAACACTTGGTAGGACTTGGGACAAAAACTGCTTACGTCCACCATATTCAAATCGTAATTGTAGTTATGTTATTTTGCTCTAATTGTCCTTTTACATGTCTAAGCAGGTATATCGCAAGACTGTCGAGCCGATAATTCCTATCATTTTTCAACGTACTAAAGCAACATGTTTCGCATATGGTCAGACAGGTGTGTGTTTTCTCACTGACCTAGGCATGCATCTATACAACTTGGTGTTACCTTTCATGTGATTAACTAATATAGTACCATCATGTTATCCATCTGAGCAGTGTTTAGACTTTCATTTGGATGAGCTTAACAACCATAGTTTATTCTGTCAGCCTTACATAATTATATTCTGCTGTACATAATTATATTCTGCTGTTCATAAGACCAACCCAAAGTATATTAAACTCTATCATCTCAAGTAGATAAATCACCAAGTGTTTTTCATACTCATGCATTGTCACGGATGCAACTTGATGATACTGATTGTAGGAAATGGTTATACTAAGAAATTCAGCACCATTGACAGTTGGTGTTTGTGGAGGATTGAGAATGAAATGGATATGTTTCACTTAAAGGTGATCTATAGTTATCTTCATTTTCAAGTTTATGCAAGCAACGTGCAAGAGGTTTCAAAATCATTAATCTGGCTAACGTCCAACAGCCTCAACTGTTACTTTTTCTGACTGAAACTAAGATGAAAGTAGAGATTTCAGAACGTGTTTCACCACATGTAACCAAGCATATCAACAAGTTTAAATTATTGTCATGGAATGTTTTCGTGAAGAGAGAGCCAGTAAGAGTGTTTTAAAGATAATCTTGATTAGGAATTTTAAAGATCTCTTGCTAAACTTATTTTAGTCTAATAACTTTTTAATTGTGGACAAACTGAACTCAGTTTAGTTGTATGTTTATCTGTTTCTTAGATCCTAAAAATACTGGGGGATAATGAATATTTGTTTCCCATCTTACCAGGAAGTGGCAAGACATACACCATGCAGCCATTACCTCTTAGAGCAGCAGAAGACCTTGTGAGATTGCTGCATCAGCCAGTTTATCGTAATCAAAGATTCAAGCTGTGGCTGAGCTATTTTGAGATATATGGAGGAAAACTTTTTGATCTTCTGAGTGATAGGAAGTAAATACTCTAACATAGTTTCCCTTGAATTGAAGATGGGAATCTTCTTACATTATTGTCTTTGAGAATCTTATTCCAAAATTAACAGTATCTGAGAAATGGTTCTACTGTAAACTAGGTTTAGATAAAATGACCATGTATGAAGTTAGCTTCCTTATTTCCCAAAAGAAAATCATTACCATATATGCGAAACCTACTCTCATCAGTTGACTTTCTTAAAAAAAAAAAATCAATTTTGGATTCTTCTTTTTGTAGGAAATTGTGCATGAGAGAAGATGGCAGACAACAAGTTTGCATTGTTGGACTACAGGAGTTTGAAGTCTCAGATGTGGCTATTGTAAAAGAATACATTGAGAGGGGAAATTCCTCTAGAAGCACCGGTTCCACTGGTGCTAATGAGGAGTCCTCAAGATCCCATGCTATTTTGCAACTGGTGGTGAAGAAGCACCCTGAGGTGAAAGAATCTAGGAGGAATACATACAATAACGATGCAAATGATACCAGGGTCGGGAAGGTTGTTGGCAAGATTTCTTTTATTGATCTTGCTGGTAGTGAGAGAGGTGCTGATACCACAGATAATGATCGGCAAACAAGGTATTTTAATTTCTGCTGTAATTTTCAGGTGCCTCCTTGTTTTTTATGCGCATTTGATTTTTTATGCCAAAGTGGATATTTTTCCATTTTCATAGTTGGATTTTTCATTTTGCATATTTCCCGATTTTCCTTTGGTATGTCTTTGATTTGTCGCAAAAGTAGTAAAATTGACAGTCCTGCATTTTCACTGTCATGTTTGTTTGTTAGGCGATTTATTAATAATCTGGTAATAATGAGATTTGGTTGTAAGTTTTCAGTCAGACAATATGAGGGTTAGTAACTCATCTGTAGGTTGGTGTTCAACCATAGGAATGTTCTATCCTGGTTGCCATATAGCACTGTGCTTTCTTTAATTAGATTTTGGCGAAACTATGATGCTTCTTTTTCTTAATCAACATTTTCAACCATTTCTGAGAGTTGATTTTTGGCATATCACGAAAATTTTGAAATAAAAATGCTTTTATGAAATGAATGGTTAAATAACTCTGATCCACTCAGTTAAACTTTCAAGGCAAAAGATTCTAATAATGGTCCTGCAGAAGATGGATATTATTTTCGCGTCCTGTTTTGGGACACTGTCAATTCTAATGTTTGTGATGTGATTATTATTGTAAATTTCGAGCTTAACCGAGTAAATGAAAAAATGACAGTTGTGGACTTTGATATAAAATGCTTAGTTATTGGGCTACTGTTGCTCGACAATTTCAAATAGAACAATTCAATCTCTCTCTCCTGAAGAAATGCTTTTTTCGGCAGACACTAGATGTAATTGTTGAAGGACTCTATTACGTTTTGTCGTTTGAAGGTTCTATATATTTGTTTCTGCACAGGATTGAAGGAGCAGAAATCAACAAAAGTTTACTGGCACTCAAGGAATGCATTCGTGCTCTTGACAATGATCAGATTCATATCCCATTCCGTGGAAGCAAGCTTACCGAAGTTCTTCGTGACTCCTTTGTGGGCAACTCAAGGACTGTTATGATATCTTGCATTTCTCCAAACGCTGGTTCCTGTGAGCATACTCTCAATACTTTGAGATATGCAGATAGGTGAGATATGTTTTTTTCTTCAGTGTTTTTCATAAGTTAGCAAATAAAGAATGCCTAATGAATAGCTTTCGTTTGACAGAGTTAAAAGTCTTTCAAAAAGTGGGAACCCAAGGAAGGATCAGTCTAATTCAATGCCATCAAGTGCCAAGGAAACGTCATCAGCTACAACTTCATCTGCTGCTGCTGAGGCAGATGATGTTTATGAGCAATATCAAGAACCTAAAGCAATGGATACAAGTAGAAGAGTTTCAGAGAAGGAAACTTCGTCTTTCAATTTTTCTACTGAGGAAGAGAAACAGCCTTCTAGTTTCTCTTCCAATTATAATTTCAATGGCCGCGACGAAAGCTCGATGGCTGGTGCTGGTATGGAAAAGGAACAGGTTGACGTTAAAAAATCTTTGAGGGGATCTACCAGTCAGAGGACACCTTCAGCTAATTACACACAGAGTTCGACTGATGTAGAAGAGAAGGTGCAGAAAGTTTCTCCACCTCGGCAAAAAGCTTACAGGGAAGATAGATTAAGAAGGGACTTTGACAATTTGGATATAACGTCACCTAGTAGTCATAAGCAACAAAATGTAAACAACTCTAATGCAAATACTAGTTTTGCTAAGCAGAGTGAACCTGAGCAGCCTCCTGACGGCAGTATCAATGAGATACTTGAGGTTTGTTTTAAATTCTCTTCTCAGTAGTTAAACATACGGTGAAAGTGAACTATATATTGTCCCATATTTGTCAATTTTCCCAAAATATGCCGACGGTCAAAAAGTATCATTTTGGTACACAATGTTTAGACGTTGTAACTAAATTGTCCTGAGTCACAATTTCCGGTTTTGAAAAATCGACAGAAGTTGACTTGGAAAGAGAGGTGGCAAGTGGAGAACTCAATGTCAACCTTTGGTGCGAATCTTGATCTTCCAATCCTGTTGTGACTTGGGACATTTGGTTATAATTTCTGAACATTAGGTAGCAACACGATGCATTTTAAACGCCGGGACATTTATGGGTACACTCGCAAAGTTAGGATATATTGTATATTTCCAATCATATATAAATGCATCTTTGATCAAATTTCCTAAATATTTTGTCAATATAGGAGGAAGAGGCCCTCATTGCAGCCCACAGGAAGGAGATTGAAGATACTATGGAGATAGTTCGTGAAGTAAGAACAATTCTCTAAATTTACTTGTATCAACCTAAATAATTTTCGAATTTCAATTTTCTACCTGAAGTTTCATATGTCACTATATATAACGACTTGATACTCTGGATTTTTGTATGGCAGGAAATGAAACTATTAGCGGAAGTGGATCAACCAGGCAGCCATATCGACAATTATGTAACGCAACTTAGTTTCGTGCTATCTCGAAAAGCAGCTAGCCTCGTCAGTCTTCAAGCTCGACTTGCCAGATTCCAACACCGTCTCAGAGAGCAGGAAATTCTGAGTCGAAAAAGGGTACCCCGCTGAAGCAGAAATTTACACACCCATGAAGTTACGTTCTTGTTTATTTGTACTTTACTGTCAATTATACATAACAAAATCACGTGGTGAAGTTTGTATTTGTGAAGCAGAAGATAAAATGCTAAGAACTGTTGAAAGAGAATATTGTGAATTTGGAACTAACGATATACTTTGGCATTTTGATCACATCCTTGTGTGAAAATGTGTATCGATGCAACTATCGCACATCTAATGCGAACAAATTGCTGCATCTATGGATTGTACATTTCTGATTTCCTGAGGTTTTGACATCCATTTCTGGATGTTGTAATTTGGTGTATATTTCAAAAAATTATGAGCTTCACTGCTTGCTGGGCTATGTGTAGCTTGGCTTAGGTCATTCATGAATTGAATCGGCATAATGAAACTCTTTTGGAGATGTAGTCTTGCTTATCTTGCATGTGTTCTTTCTTTTCTTACTTTTGTTTGAATTTCATCGGTGGAGCCAGTTTCATAAGGGCTCGTTTGGTTAAAAATATGTGAATAAGTTTGGTATGTATGACTAAAATGTCTTGTAGTACTACAATATAAGTTATCAATATTATATTTGGTTATACGTATTAAATTATTTGTGGTAATTGAAATCAGAGGTGCTCAAAAGAATCGGAAATGCCAAACTGAACAAAAACCAGTAATTTTAAAAAACAGAATCGTGCAACACGGTTCAATAACTTTTTTTTTTAATATATGTGAGCTATAAAATAATAAAACGTAATATCTTAGATGGATAGGATGTAGTAATAAATTTCCCCCTGCCTCCCCGCAAAAAAAAAAAGAAAGTAATTGATGGCATTAAAGTTCGTTTCTGCTCTATATGCAGCACTAAATAATGTTTACATCACACACTCATACTCCACTAAAATAGAATACAAGATCGAAAACTGAAAGCAAGAATTGCAAACAGTACATAAAAGTATCTCCATTAACTACATAAATTCTTGATTTCATGAGGAAACAAAAGCATTCGACCCTACGAAAAAATACAAATTTCCTGGCAGCTAACCGGAAAAATTACTATAAACACATTCAAGAATGAATACAAAATCGAAAACTGAAAGCATGCGATGCAAACAGTACATAAAAGTATCTCCATTAACTACATCGATTCTTGATTTTATTAGGAAACAAAAGCATTTGACCCCTAACAAAAAATACAAATTTCCTGACAACTAACTGGCAAAATTACTATAAACACATCTAAAGAATATAAGAACTTAATAACTATTCATAATCTTCAGGTGACCATCAAGCTGCGCTGCTTAGCACCCATATTCATGTACAATTTCTGCGCTTTCGGTTAATTTTACAGGACTTGCAACTTCAGCAATTGCAGAATTGGACTTGCAATGGATCAACTGTGATATTAAACCGATCTTTTTACTCTACAAAAAGCTCGTCTCATAATATGATCATCTGAACGGATGATTTTCTGCCTTGGAGTTGACCAAAAGTATAGAGGCACATGAATCACAGTCAGTTCCTTGTTCATCAGTCTGCTCTCAATTTTAAAATCTCCTTGGCTGTCCTAAGCCTAAAATACGGCATATCACCCTATTGCAAAGGAAAAAAGAAAATCTCAACCTCAAGCTTAAATATATGATGCAGAGGAATCATTAGCATTCATTCTTGACAAACCAGCAGATTTCTTAGGAGGCAATTATATTGAACGATAAATTAGATTGATAACACATATGAATGAGTATTTGAAGGATTAGATGATTAAAAAAGTTCAAAATTAATAAATCCAAAGCACCCAAATTTACTAATTAACACCAATCAAATGCCACTGAGCAGATGTCAGCCACGAAGAAGAAGAAGTTCTTTTACCTGGTTGAAACAGAGTCCAATATCCCTGCTATAGAAGTCAGCATATTTAATCATGAACACACCACAATCAAACCTGTCCAAGAGAGCAATTAATTGTAATTATAAAAAGGAATTCTCACACGATTTATAAACTAAAAGAGGAAAAAAAATCTTTTAAGGTAATATGTGCAAAGATCAACAAAGCTCTATAATTTTACACAGCAAGCTTTTACCCCTATTCCACTGCATATTCACAAATAGATATGGACGCATCATGAACAATAAGTCACTATATTTACAGAAAACATAATTACAGAAATCCGAGCATGTTAATTGGTAAGAAAACAAGGGAAAAATATATTTACAGATTCTTGAAATGACTGTACAACAAGATACAGTCATTTGTGGGAATGGAAAATCTAAGAGGTAGTTCAAAAACTTCATTATTAGTTATCAAAGAAAATAAAACCAAAATACAAGGATATTTGTGCCTTTTGCTATCCATCAAAGTACTACGATTCAACAGCTATTTCATTTCATATTAAGGCAGCAAAATGAAAGTTGTTTTTATCTCACAATAATATATCATATCATGTTTTGACATTCATAACCTTAAAAACTAAGATACTTGGAAAGTTCATAAGTTACCCATTTTCCTGCGCTGGAAGTTCTCTGACAAATTCTTTGTCCCATGAGCTAACATCGATATCCTTTCCACACTTGTCCTTCACCTCATCAACAATATATTTGGCCTACATTTTGAACTTTAAAAGGGTTATCCCACAGCAAAGAACTACAAGAACTAGCAAAAACCACGGACATATGAATTTGTTATGTAGGTTCTGAGTACAACATAACATGCGATGCAATTCTCACAGATCAACTGAAGCCTATTGCTCTGACAAGATGATGAAAATGAACTAGATAAAAAGCTTCAAGATGGATACTACTCTATTTTGAGGACATTTTACAAATTAAAAGGTCATAATTGTACTAGTCCTACCAATCACACGTCTATGCGTCCCCTCGCTAAACAAATAATAAAGATTAAGGACGTCTACCAAAAAAAAGAAAACAAGGTGAGCCCTAAACTAAGTATAGTAATGAGGGAGAATGAGGACTGGAATTGAGATTTGATTTCTTAACTATTTAGAATATGCAAGCAGAACTTTGTTATAATGAACATATAAGGTGGGTGAATTTATACAAAAAATCATTTTTTTTAACTAAAACAAAAGGTATATATAATGAGAAGACACATATATGCTCAATAGCTTTCATGATATATTATCAGGAGAAGCAAAAACCAGAGTTCGATATTCCAACTCCATCTCGTTGCCACCTGTGAAGATATATATCTGAATTTGAGTGATTTGACCATGTTAAAGTTATTTTTCCCCCCTTATTTCACTTCTTAGTTCTCAAAATTGCCACTCTATAACTCATCAAAGCTAATTTTACAGTGATCGCACCTAGATTATTAAGAGATACAAATGAACGGACATTATTCCGTATATGCATGTATAATGAGATCTAGCACCATTTACACAACTAAACTTAAGAAGATATAAACAGAAAATACAGAAAGCTAAAAAAAGAAATTAAGAATAACAGACAGCCTAATAGGGAATTAAGCATACCAGTACATTCAGAACTTGCTTATCAACACCTCCAAGTGAATCAAGATACTGGAACTTCTTATCCTTCTTGTTAATAACAGCCAGACACCAATGGACTTCTTTGTGGATAGGCACAAAAATCTATGAAAATTAAGCAACAAGATGAAAGAATATATACTGAAGGGGCAAGTTGAGACTTCCCAACAAAAAATATAATGAAAATTTCAATTTACTCGAGCGTACTTTGTCACACTCTAACAGACTATATCCAAGCTTTTTCTGTGAAGTCCATCTTCGAACTGATTGAAAATTGTAGCCACCACCACGGCCACCTACAAGCTGAGATGTACAAGTGATAATCCAAGGTTTAGACTTAGTAGTGCATTTCTAAACGTCAAAAGCACAAAGCAGTTTTTTCTAGTGTAGAAGTGATCAACTATAATGTATATATCATGTATGACAAGCTCGCATTTCAATAAATGGGACATTATGTTAAAGAATAGATCTCAGAGCAATGATCATACTTTCTTGTAGAAGAAGGTGTTACAGAAATGGCATTTGAGAAACTTTTGTGGCTCCCTTTTCTCCCTTTCTTTCAACAATTCAAGATACAAATTTATGACCTGCAAAAAAAGAATTTCAATGTAACAAATTCAGCACCAAACTCATGAAATTCAAGCAAAAGAAAAACAGAAAATTTACCTCATCATTAAGCCATGCTCCAGGGCGCAAACACTGTAATATTTCTCCAGTAATATCAATGGCAGAATTCGCATGAGCAACCAAAACTTTTCTCCTGCAAATGTTGATTAGACATAAGATGCTAGTAAAACAGTAAACCACAGACATCCTGTTCAAGCGAAGAGGAAATACAACCTCTGGGAATTAGCCAAGGCACAAGAAACCTCCATCTTTTCCTCATCAGTGAGAGGCACAAAGCATTCCTCAGCAATATCCTAGAAATAAATCCAACCCAATAAAAACATAAGACTAAAATTGCAAATGCACAAAAGATAGAAGAGAAAACCAAAGCCCACCTTCTTAATAGCTTCTTCTTTCTTTGGAGGCCTCGACAACTGGATCCTTTGAAAACGCTTTTCTTCAATTTCTATATCGTATCGCAAATCGGCAAGCTTACGATCTCTTTTCCTCGTCGTTTCTAACAAGGTCTTATACGATGGCACCCCAGAATCATCATCCAACAACAATGATAACCCATTCTTCTCCATACGATCAACCTTCCCATGGCTAAAACCAAAACCTGTGACCACTGAAGAATCAAAAGACCGTACTTCTTTTTCGGCTGTCCTAACATTTGGTTCATGAGAAACATCCAAATTATTTTCTCGCCCCTTAAACCTTCTGCCACCGGAGTCCACAATCTCGAACGCATCTCTGCTAGAATCATCACTGTAATCCTCATCATCGCTGTCAAGCTCAATAACCTCCCTCTCCTTCTCCTTCTCCTTCTCCTTCTCCTTCTCCTTCTCCTTCTCCTTCTGTTCCCCGGAACCCACCTGAGAGATCTTAATGCCGAATCCTTAGCTCTATTATAATTAAAATTCAGAAACCGCGAAAAAGAACTAAATGCCCCCATTTTAGCATCCGGGGTTTCCCTGGAACTATCAGTAGGTTCACTATTCTTAGCAGAAGTGAAACTTCCTACTCTGGAATTCCTAACAGGGGCATGGATTTCTCTCGAAAACCCCGGTTTCCTATCCGGATACTGAGCGATTCTGGAAGCAATCGAATCCGACGACGCCGCCCAATATGTCTCCGGCGTCGCTAGACTCGAATAAACCGAAAGCTTCGGTTTCTTCGAAATGTGGCTGTACGATGGGTCAAATGGGTTAAAAAACGAATGGATTTTGACGTAATCGTCCTCTCGCTTCCTGTTGCTGGGTAAAGCCCCCATTCTCGAAGGCCTACTCGAGAGAAAACCCTAGCCGAGAAGAACGTTGAATCATCGAAAGCTCGGGAATTTACAGTTAAATTGACCTGGGGTTTTTAGAATTTTGGGCAAAAGATGTGCAGAAGTTGGAATCGATCGGGAGATTATCGCAGCATCAAAGCGGATTAGGGTTTTGGGGAGAGTTTGAATTGCAATCAACGAAGGATTGGGGTGCGGAAATAGATGCGAAAGGGGATTTAGAATCATAAACGCGCAATTGTTAATTTCTTTTGTATTATTCGTGGAACTTCAATTGTCTGATAACTTAAATAAATTTATTACCTTTTCAAAATATGCACAAGTGTTATCAGTTACACACACACAAGGTCAATTAGGTCAGTTACACTTAATCCGGGCCGCACATTCATTAAAATAGAAAGTAAATTATCCTACATAAAAATGTCAATTATTTTGAATAAAATTAGAATCTCTACAATGGTTGAAGATTTCATTCTCGTCAACTTAGTATTAGTAATAATTTAATATTATGATTATTAATACAAATCTTAGTTATTTATAAGTGACGAGAAAATCTTCGATCCTGCAATATATAAAATATTCATTATTCTCTTTTTTTTGGGTTAAAATGTCAATTGTCGTGAATAAAAGTGTCAATTGCTTAAATAAAATTGTCAATCTCTTTTATGATCGAAATTTTCATTTTTATCAACTTGATATTATAATGATTTAATTTTATAGTTATTTATATAAATGTTATGTATGAGTAATAAAAATATATTTTACCATTCATAAAATAAAATATTCAGTATTCTTGCATTTTCGTAAAAGTATCATTTATCGTAAATAAAAATGTCGATTGAGTATGAGCTTGGTGCAAATTGCACGTAGATGTCATTAAAATCCAACCGATCATATAATATTGCTCTGTGCAATAAACATGTTCAGAAAAATAAGTTATCAAAGTTAAAAAAAAATAAAAAAAGCTATAAGAACTTATAAACTCATTAAAAATAAGCTCTTCAAACATTATAGATTATTAGTGCTTATTAGCTCTTTCAAATAAGCTTAGCCAAACACACCCTTAGTCATCATCATCATCAGAACAGATTCCATATACAAAAAACATGGTTGTTTCAAGTGATTCGGTCAAGGATAGTATTTTACCAAATATTGCAGCTCTTACGTGGTTCCCAAACAGTTCAGATCTTCTATTGTCAAAGCATGTGACATTTTCTATTGCCTTAATAGATTAATGACATGTGGCAAAATAAATAATTTAGGATTTAAGATTTATATAAGGAAAATATATACTCTAATATTTGAAATTTCTAAACCCTTAGGATTTGCCACGTGTCGTAATCTATTAAGACAATAGAAGATGTATCAATAGGATCCCATGGCGTTCCCAAATCCCAATGTTCTCCGATCCTAAACATGTTTTGATCATCTTAATTCATCATTTTCCTTTCCTATCTAAACATTATATGTTGATCAATTGAATTATTTCTAGCGTTGCTTGCTGCAGATCTTGCATGTGTCAAATTAAAAAGTTAATTACCACCATATTCATATTGGATTCTATCCTATGATGTCTTGTGCTGCTTAAATTCTCTCTCCAAACTAATTTCTAGTTTAGGGAGTGAAGAATTTTCAAGAATCTGCTACATGCAGCTTTTTTGATTGGTTTTGATGATCAAGAATATATCCACCGTATTTTTGTTTTGTTTTAATTTTTTTCCTCATCTATTCTCACTCGCACAAGTACGAAAGCTGCAGTTGAGTAGTCTTTTATATATTTTTGATAAATATCCATTCTAATTAACCCTCCAAGTTCTATTATCGGCTATTGGACTTCAAAATTTCTAGGGGAGTTGAAGAAAGCCAGTTTCTGTATACCATTCACATTTTATTTCATCTTCTTTAATATGTATGTTTGAAAGTGAGAATTTTTCGGAAAGATTCATGTGATATTTGTGGGTGAAAGATTAACCGCCATGATTATGAATCCTTCATCATCACTCAGGTAAAATAATCCACATTCTTTCGTTTATAACTAGGAGATAGCTAGCATGTTTACCTTGTGAAGAAATATAATCGTTTGTTTTCTATTGCATGTTTCTGGAAATCGTGGAGATAAGTTGAAAAAACTGAAACTGAAATGGACTATGCATGGAGTAGTAGTTCTTGAAATTTGAATACACAAGTAGGCCTTTAAGCGACATCGATAGACAATCAATTACAAGAGATCGATGTTCAATTTTTGACAACGAAAAACAAAACAGTGATGAAGATGAAGAGATGAGTAGGAATTTGGAATAGTATTATCTTGGCAGCGTTTGTAATTAGGGATGGCAGTGGATCCTGGACCCGGTCCAAATTCGGGAGTCCAGATCCATTTTATAGGATCTGGAGTGCTGAAATTTTGGACCCGATGGATCCGGGCCGGATCCGGACTTCACTTTTAATTTCCAGATCTGGATCTGGAATTTTATTTTTGAGATCAAGATCCGGTCCAGATCCGGCCTAAGGACCCGGATAATTTATTATATATATCATTTTATAATATTCTATTAATAAATATCTATATCTACTTAGTTATTCTAATTAAATCTCAAACCCTAATAAATCTATTTTTAATTTGAAAGTTCGATGCCTAAATTATAGATACGTTTCATGTTTTTTTCAATATGTTTAAGTGAATGACACTTTTTATTGGCAAGTGAATTATTGGTGTCGAAAATTCTTGACCGGTAGTGTGTGAAAAATTATTTATTTTGGTGCAAATCAATTCATTTATGGTTGAATTTTTTATTATTATTATTTTTGTTCTTTTTCTAAGATATTTTTTAGGTGATACGGATCTGGGTCTAGACCCGAGATCCGCCAGATCCAATGAATCTGGATTTGGATTCGATTTTTTTAGACCCGATGGATCTGGGTCGGATTTGAATCTCGGGTTAAAATTCCAGATCTGGATCTGGACCAAACAAGATCCGGCCCATTCGCCATTGCCATCCCTATTTGTAATCCATTTTTCTTGATGAATTCAAATATATGTTTGAAAGTAGGAAAGTTTTTATTGGTAGAATATAATTAATTAACTTTATTTGCCTCGTGCAATTGAATTTTAGCTGGTGAAAGATTTGTCTTAAGCAACATTGATAGACGATCAATTACAAGTTACAACAAAATAATGAGAAAATTTGAAGACTGTACGTAGTTCCCATCCACCAAATCTTCAAGTTATTTCAGAAGCACAAAAAAATTGTTAAAAAGATGTAATAATATCTAGACTTAATTACTCTTCCCATATATGAAGTTGGAGGTCGTAGTTGGCGTAGTAGACAACTCAATCAGTTGGACACACCGAAGAAAGAGTCTGCAGCTTCAGCAGTTTCCTCTAGCCAATTCTCGTGAACTGCTCATCTTCAATCCGAATACTTTTACTCAACTTTAGATGACGCAACTCGGACAGCTCCCATATCTCAAACGGCACTCTGTCGCCGGTGCCTGTCGGAACTGTTGGAATTAAAGCAGATTTTTGAAGAACTAATTCTCTAATTAATGCAGCAGTACTTTTTCACTCATGCTCTCCTAGTTTATCTCAATCTTTAATTCCCAACTGTAATCTAGAATCATCTGTAGTAAATGTGGTCTAGATTATTCCATTAGATGTTTAAATTCCCCTTTGTATCTATGCAACTTGAGAAAGCAATAAACAGAGTCCATTCATCTTCTCCAAAATATTGTCTGCACATTTTTCATCTTTTCACTCTTTGAAGCTCTCTCCTTTTTTACTTCCTCATCTTTGGTTTTGATCTTGGGCTAGTGAATATATTTCACTACTTTGATACCTTGATAATTTCACATGGTATCAGAGCCATAAGGGCTCTGGGTAACTTTTTTTCAAGATCCTAAAGTGAAGGGTTCGTGGAGTGCTTCAAGAATGGAGATGGGCGGACGTGTCGGCGGACTCGGGTTGGAGCTACTTAATCAGTCCACACTGGTAAGAGAGTCAATGACTTGTTTGTTTTGTCTGCTTCTTCTTCATACATAAATAAGATGAGCAAAAATGAAAATGCATATCTATGGCATGCTAGACTTGGGCATCTTAACTTTAATAAGTTAAAAGTAATGGTGCAAAAGAATTTGGTTCATGGATTGCCGAATTTAACTAATTTTGGAGATGAGCGTGTCTGTGAAGGCTGTCAATATGGAAAAGCTCATCGTCTTCCCTTTGAGAGGTCTGTCTCTAGGTCTGAATCTCCTCTAGAACTTATTCACACAGATTTAACGGGCCCTACCGACTCTATCTGGTTCGTCTACATGGTGGTTTCGTTGATGATTATACAAGATTTACGTGGGTTTATTTTGTTAAAAATAAATCTGAACTGTTCTCTAGATTTCTCGAGTTTAAAGAAACTGTAGAAGGAGAATTGGGTGTAGAAGGAGAAGGAGAAACCTCTGGAAAGTTCGTCGTCTCAAGGGATATTGTCTTTGATGAGATGTCTACTCTCTACGGGGGTGATAAGTCTGAACTTGATCCTCCAATTTCAGCAAACTTGGAGCAGATGTCTGTTGTACATGATGTTCCATCACCTATTCAAGATACTCCAAGTTCGTCTAGAGAGCAGGATGAAAGGGGGAGCTCTAACCCTAATGAAGAAGATGAAGAACGAGAAGAAGATTCTTCGGAGGAGCTGCATCATCAAAGACCACGAAGAAACATAGTCAAACCAGCTCGCTTTCGAGACGATAACTTCGTTAGCACATATTCTTGTTATTTTGCAGGTCCATTTGATGATGAAGAACCAACTTGCTTCAATGAAGCTCAAGGTGTTAAGGAATGGGAGCTAGCAATGGATGAGGAAATGGCGGCCTTAAGAAAAAATCAGACGTGGAGTCTCGTTCCAAAACCTGAAGGAGTGCAGCCCGTTTCATGTAAATGGGTCTATAAAATCAAAAGAAAGGCCGACGGCTCCGTGGATCGATTTAAAGCAAGGTTGGTTGCTCAAGGTTTCTCACAAAAATATGGAGAAGATTATGAAGAAACATTCAGCCCCGTGGCTAAAATGACATCGGTCAGAACCATCATAGCTTTGGCAGCAAGCTTCGGATGGAAACTATGGCAACTCGATGTCAAGAACGCGTTCTTGTACGGGGAGCTCTATAAAAGCATATTTATGGAGCAGCCTCCCGGGTACGTTTCTTCTTCGCATCCTAACTATGTCTGCAAGCTTCACAAGTCACTCTACGGTTTGAAACAAGCTCCACGAGCTTGGTACGGCAAGATTGCTGAATATTTAGAATTTTGTGGATATCTTGCTTCAAATTCTGACCACAGCTTGTTTGTCAAGAAAAAAGGGAATTTACATATTGTCGCCATTTTATACGTGGACGACATGATTATAACAGGAAATGATGAACAAGAAGTTGCTAAGCTGCAAGAGCAACTGCAGACAAGATTTGATATGAAAATCTTGGGGGAACTAAATCACTTTCTTGGATTGAGGTGGAAAATTTGAAAGATGGAATTTTTGTCAATCAAGAAAGTTATGCGAAGAAGATGATTGTCAAGTTTCTTTCAGATTGTAGCAAGAAGTGTTCGACTCCACTTGATGCGAACATAAAGTTGCGAAAAGGAGATGGTTCTTTCTTAGAAGATCCTCGTCCATATCGTGCCTTAGTTGGGAGCCTTATTTATTTAACTATTACAAGACCGGATATTTCTTTTGCTGTGGGTCTTGTGAGCAGATTCATGCAGTCACCGAGGAAACCACACCTTCAAGCGGCTAAGAGGATTCTCAAATATATCAATAGTACTCCAGACCTTGGGTTGTTCTATAGAAAAGGAGCAGATATGTTGTTACTTGGCTACACGGATGCCGACTATGGAGGAGATTTGGATGGTCGAAGATCCACATCAGGTTATGTTTTCTTCTATGGTCCTACTTGTGTCTCTTGGTGTAGTAAGAAGCAAGATTCAGTTTCACTCTCGACTACGGAAGCGGAATACAAGGCGTCTTCTCTTGCTGCTCAAGAGTGTGTGTGGTTGCGGAGACTCTTAAGTGATGTTCATGAGCAGCCTCTCAAAGCCACTGCAGTTTATGGTGATAATCAAAGTGCTATAAAGCTTGCATCTAATCCAATTTGTTATGCAAGAACAAAACACATTGAAATCGAGCATCATTTTATTCGCGAGAAAGTTCTCGATGGAGTTATCTCTGCACTTGAGGTCCGAAGTAGTGATAACGTTGCTGACATATTCACGAAATCTCTTTCAAAGGGGCCATTTGAGAAGTTCAGAGCTAAACTTGGGCTGGTCTTCAAAAAATCTCTTTAAGGGGGAGTGTTGGAATTAAAGCAGATTTTTGAAGAACTAATTCATTAATGCAGCAGTACTTTTTCACTCATGCTCTCCTAGTTTATCTCAATCTTTAATTCCCAACTGTAATCTAGAATCATCGATAGTAAATGTGGTCTAGATTATTCCATTAGATGTTTAAATTCCCCTTTGTATCTATGCAACTTGAGAAAGCAATAAACAGAGTCCATTCATCTTCTCCAAAATATTGTCTGCACATTTTTCATCTTTTCACTCTTTGAAGCTCTCTCCTTTTTTACTTCCTCATCTTTGGTTTTGAACTTGGGCTAGTGAATATATTTCACTACTTTGATACCTTGATAATTTCACAGGAACAATCAAGGTCTGCAGGTTCTGCAGCCTCGATATTCCGACAGGCACCCCGTAATAGCAGTTGACAGCTAAGTAGCGTAGGTTGACAAGCTGTAATATTTCGATCGGCGGAGTCTGATGACATCCAACACCCTTAGCAATCTCAGCGTGAAGAGGAAACGATTGTTAATGTAGACATTATTGCTCAAAAGTGATCGAGCGAGTGACATCAGATCTGCCTCTGGAGCAGAGACCATCATCCCATGCATATGGTAAAGCGAATACTCATACGGCGTATGTTAGAGTCGGGGGATTTGTTGAGAACGTTCAGAAACTTCTCCTCATCAGCCATCTTCATGCACAAATCCCTCAATAGATTGTGGATGTTGTAGCTCCTTGCCTTTTTGCCATACTTGTTTCACCGTCCCACCAAAAGTAGATTCCTTTCCAGCAGAGCCTTGAGGTAATCCTCTGCCTACTCCTCCGCACTCCTATTAGAGGACTTCACGAATCCTCCAGCTACCCACAAATGTATGAGTTTGGAGGCCTTGATATCGTAATCTTCGGGGAAAGCTCTTATATACAAAAAAACAAGGTTTCAAGTGATTCGGCAAATGATCATAACTCAAGGATAGTATGTTTGAGAAGTGCTCGTCTCAGTCAGCAATCGCAGCTTTTACGTCATTCCCGACATTATCCCAAACATCTACTGATCTTTTCACGTTAGACAAGACCCCTCCAATCACATCGATGGCAAGAGGAAGCCCGCCACAGTCACTTGCAATCTTCCTTCCTATCTCTTCTAATACAAGAGGGCAATTCTCTTCTTCTCCAAACACAATTTGGCGAAGCAGATCCCAACTATCAGACATGCTCAGCAACTGCACCTGATGCTGCACGCTCCGAGAGTCTGCATATTTCGCCACATCCGATTCCCTAGTGGTCACCACGATTCGGCTCCCGTTATTGTTGTCTGGGAAGTACATTCTTATCTCATCCCAAAATTTGGTGTTCCATATATCATCTAATACAATCATGTATCTTCTACCGAACAAACTCCGGTACAGAACATCTTTTAACTCATCACTTCTCTTTCCACTATGTTCATCATCAAATTCTTTTCCAATTATACAACGGAGAAGGCTCGACATAATTGCTTTCATACTATAATCTTGTGAAATTGTGGCCCAAGCACGAGCATACTGAAAGTAAGAAACAATGGAGGGATCTTGATAAAGATTTAGAGCAAGAGTTGTCTTACCGATCCCGCCCATTCCGACAATGGGTATGATCTCCAGCTTGCTTTGCATCCCAGTCAGCCGATCCTTCAACTGCATCAGATCTTCATCAACTCCCACCACAACACTCTTCGAATTCGGATTTCGCTGCGTGAAAGAAGAGCCGGTCGATGAACCGAAGCCGATGTCTTCTTCTTCACCAGTTGTTCCATTGCAGAATCAAAGTTGTTGCGTTACTTGTTGCAGATCTGGCCATTTGCTCCTTGTGAGAAACCATTTCACACATTTGTCGAAAGCAGTTGATCAACCATCTCAGATTCAATCATATCTTCTGCTTTATTTGTTGCTTCTTTGATTGACAAAAACTTGTGTCAACCGGAGGCACCGTGCGGCCGGGCCCAAAATGTCAATCTTTATACAGAAAAGTGTCAATCTATATGAATAAAAGTGTCAATCTTTAATATAATTATTTTACGAATAAAATGACAATTTTTAAAAGTGCTAATCTTTATACAGAAAAGTGTCAATCTATATAAATAAAGTGTCAGTGTTTTAGTCCGGCCGCACAGTGCCTCTGGCTGACCTAAGTGTGTCCCTCTCTAATTTGGGTCTCCAAACCTTCTATGATGGGAATGAAGATTTTTCAAGAATCTGCTGCAGAGAAACAGCCTTTTCAAGAAGGGTTTCGAATTGTAGTTTGCTGCGACCAAGAGTCCAGCGTTTTTGTTCAGGATTGAGGATTTATTCAAGGATAGTGATGAGGGGTTCAAGATTGTAGGCCATTTTTTTTTTTTCCTTTTCTTTCTGATCTTCTGATCTCTCCTCACTCACAGAGATAAGAAAGAAAGCTTGTATCAATCGCAGAACAGTCCAACCAACCTATAACAAAATTAGGTTCAGCTAACTAAGCAGTCAACATATGACCATCAGCACAGTGATGAGCTTGAGCAAATAATACAAAATTGCTATTTGATATTAAATTGATTAGTTGGCTATAATTTTATTAGGGTGGTTGTAGTTTGTATGATATATGCATTGAAAAAAATCCGTCAAGGATTTGCATTATTTTACACTAGCATCAATATCATTGGGAGATTATATTTATATTTTATTTATAATGACTATGATAATTATAATGAGGACGTACGGGTTGTCGTTACTTATTATCCTTGCAAGTTGCAAGATTTATTACTCCGGAGCAACATTAACATGTCGAAAGAAACGTCCCAAGATTTATATGTCAATTGATTTTTTTTTTTTAATACAGTAATATTTTTCTTCAACTTCAACATTAACACTTGTTTGATTTATGAGACTATACACACAATTGCACACACACACACGTACACTTGCAGGAAATAAACATAATCTACAGCACACAAATTTTGATGTCATAGTTGCCATAGTCAGCTTGCTCCTCCTGAATCTGTTTAGCCGATTTGACAGCTGAGTCGCTGCAACATTTCAACTCGATGAGTTCGAGCGTCGGGATCTCTCCAATGCCGCTGGGGATTTCCTCCAACTCGAAACAAGACTCCAGAAACAGACGGCGGAGTCTGGGGAAGTTGGTCTCATCAGCTGTCCAGCGCACCAGCATCGAGTGGCGGAGATGCAGGAACTTCAGTGATCTGAACTCGTCTCCTTCTTCCACCTCCCACTTCTCGTACGCATCTGTATCTTCGCTCTCGAACACACAATTCAGAATCTTGAGCATTTCCATATTCGGCAGTGAGGTCAGAGTCGTGAGCACGCTCACAAACATCTCACATTTTATCAGAGTTAATTTCCTAATTGAAGAAGGAAACATGAGGCTGGGCAGAGAATGGCGTCCAGCTGAGCCAACAGATTCGAATTTCAACGTCTGGAGTTGGAGAAGATGGCTGAGATCGACTGGATCGGATGGCAACGTATCACATTTGATTCTCAAATCTCCAACATTCGGGATGCTTTCGAAGAAACCTATCCGAATCAAGGAGGGATTCAGCACCACCGTGGACATCGTCTGCAGCATCTTCTTCTCCACAATTTTACTCGTGTGTTCGTCTTCGAACCAGATCGACTTGTTCAGCTTCAGATGTCTCAGCTCCTGCAGCTCCCATATCTCCAAAGGAACTTTCCCCGGGCCTATCTTAGCAATTAAGGTTTGCAGATTCCACAGTCTCGAGATTCCAGGAGGTAAGGTCGAACTGCAGGAGACGCCTAAGTACACTACAAAAAAAGTTGGTATATGTAACGATCTTTTTGTAAGGAAAATTAATTTCGTAACATATGTACATCTGATGCGAGGAAAACTAGTCTCGTTACATAAAAAAAAAAATGCGGTGGCATTTTTGTAATTACCGTAACTTTCTCCCAAATACCAACGTAGACAAATTCCCGTCTCTACCTTCCGAGTTCTATCTCCGCAAATTTTTAGGTTTCTAAATTCTGATTCAACAAGAAGTCCCCCCAAATCCGGCTATGCTCAGTTTCGATTTTGCAAGTAAGAGTTGGTTCCAAGCACTCCATTTATGTTGGATTTACGACTTTGGTTCGCTACGCTTAATTCCTTCCAATGTCATCGCCGATCTCTCTCCTTCTCCTTCTCTCGCTCTTCGCTAATTCCTCTGAGGTCAAAATTGCAGTCATGATCGCGGTGCGCTGAATTTAATATCTAGTTTTATTGTCTTCTCTGTTTATTCATGTATTTTAACTTTTTGGCTATTGGAGTGGAAGACTTTTGAATTTCTCCGATAATTTGTGGTTGTTTTAGCTCCTGTGATGGCCAGTAGCAACCGGCGGACGGTTCAGATGCTCGGTTAGGTCATCGTCGGTGAAGCAGTGCCTACCGGCGGTATGGAATGCGGCGATTGGAGATGTGAGTATCTTTGGTTGCTCGTATTTTACTTTTGGTTTATGGTTTATGGTTTATGCTTCAGTTTTATTTGGTTGTTTCGTAAGGGGGGAATGATTACTATGATCTGCGACAGTTTATCTTGTTGATGTCTCTACTGCCTAGACTAGTATGGGATTAGTGGGATTGTAAGTTCTTAATTTAGGAAATCATCAATATATGAGTGCCTCAGTAAATAGACTTGAGCTGATTTTTCTAGTTGATGTTATTGTCTTTGGTTGCTGGTATCCTTCTTTAGATGTATACTTACTGGTTCTGTTTTATCTCATAAAAAATTGCATTTTGCAGTGCTTATAAAGATTGCCATTTACTCTTCTTTGGTTGCTGATTTTGGTTGCTGGTATTCTTCTTTGGTGCTGATTTTATTTCAGTTTTGTCTTCTAAGTTGGGGGTTTAAGAATAGGCAAATTTCACCGTTTACTCTTTCAGGTTTTGTAAAATGGCGTTCTTCAACAAGGTTGGAGCTACATTTCTGTAAGCAGGGAAATGAATGGACATTCTGCCATGCTTAATGGTATCCGTTGCATGTCCTCAAAGCTTTTTGTTGGAGGTTTCCTTTCCCCAAAGCATTTATCTTACATTTTGAAACATTTGGAGTTGCAGTTTCTTGATATATTTGATCATTGGTATTTATGCATTTTATCCTGCAATAGGTCTCTCATATGGAACTGATGATCAGTCTTTGAAAGATGCCTTTTCCAGCTTCGGTGATGTTACAGAGGGTAAGAGAGGAATTGAAATATGTTATACAAGTTTTAGCCTTTTCACTTGTGAGAGTCGTAGCATGACTTGTTCATATATGTAACAACAGTTTAAGTCATTCTATTGTTCCACGTACTTGTTTGCTGTAGTGATCTCTATATGTTTCTTATATTTCTAAGATCCTAGTTTTGATACTTGTTTTGAGTCTGTTCTAGTGCTGTACCATTTGATTTAGCCATTTCTAAAGGATTCTTGCATCATTAAATCGAATTCTAGATTATTTCATTTCACAAAAAATGATAAAAGTCCATGTGGTTTTTGTAGCATGTGCTAATCTACTAGTTTATTTATGCAAGGCTTTGCAGCTTATGTTCTTGAAATTTCTACAGAATGAATGTTTCGTTCTTGGCTCATAATTTATGTGAATTGAGGCATCTGTACAGACTACAGAGTGTTAACTGATGATGGGGCATTTCTACAGAATAATTATAGAAAGTCGAATCCGATATGGAGTAAGAAAAGGAGTAGCAACAACATCTTTGGGCTCGGTTTGGCTGCAGATGGTGTGGCAAAATATGTGAATCCTAATGGTAGGTGACAGAGGAGAAGAGGCTAGTGATGGGGTCATTACACCCTATGGAAGGAGGCTGAAGATATAACGGGAAACATAGCTATTTCTTTCTTGGCATTAGTCAATATAATTTCTTTGATGCTTTGAAAATGAAACTTAGTTCATAATATTGTTTAGTCTGCCTTTTTCTTTCTAGGATTTTTCCAAGCAATTCATTAGTTGTAATTGACCTTTTGATGTGGATTGTATGCAAGCATTGGCTATTATATATATAAAAAAGCATTTATATTTTACAAGCATGTCGATTTCCAAGGTCAAAAACTACTTTTTCAAATGTAATTTGTGTATTTGTAACAAAATAAGGCTATTGGTATTATTGGGTTTATGTGACAAAAATAGGTTTAATTGTGAGGATTTTTTTCCTCACATAAGCATAAATATTTTATGCGAGGAAATTGTGATTTCCTCACATTACGTTATATGCGAGGACCCTAATATGACGACATTGTGACGAATTTTTTTTCCTCACATATGACCTATTGTGATGAAATTTTGGCTTTTTGTAACAAAAAAATTTGTCACATATACTCGTTTTTTTTGTAGTGGTAGCGTAAGTTGAAAAGCTGCAGAATCTCCGGTGGGAACTCTCTGAACTTGTTTCTCTTCACATCCAACACCCTCATCATCCTCGACCCCCCGCAAAGTAAAGAGACATGATCTCTTCCCCAACGCTTACAAAAGATCGAGCAAGGAGCATCGACGACTCTGCTGAAGAACCCCTTCCATACGTGGCGTGAACGCTCACCCGCCTCGGGTTGGAAAATTCCGAACCCCTGGCGTCTAGAAACTTCTCCTCCTCAGCTTTCTCGATGCATAATTCCCTCAGAAGGTCGTGGATGCTGTATCTCTTCGGTTTTCCGTTAGTCGTCTCTGTTGTAACCAGAAGTAGATTCCTCTCCACCAGAGCCTCCAGGTAGTCCCTGGCTTCTTCCTCCAAGCTTTTATTATCCCCCTTTGCTTCCACAAATCCTTCGGCAATCCATAGACGTACGATTTTGGAAGCTTTGACCTCGTAATCTTTGGGGAATGCTCCCATGTAGAGGAAGCAAGGCTTCAAATGATTCAACAGATGGTTGTAACTCAAAGACAATATATTAGAGAACCTCTTGTTGTCGTCCGATTGAGAGATTGCGGCCTTTACGTCGTCTGCAATGCTCTCCCAAGCTTTTTTTGATCGTTTGACCTTCGACAGTAGCCCTCCCTCCGATCACATTGATGGCGAGAGGAAGCCCGCCACAATCACCGGCAATCTTTTCGCCCCGCGAGCCTGCATATTCTGCCACGTCGGATTCCCGAACGACCCGGCTCCTGTTGTTGTTGTCCGGGAAGTACATTTTGACCTCATCCCAGAATTTGATCTTCCATATGCCGTCTAACACGATCAGGTACCGTCTACCGTACAACCTCTTACGTAAATTCTCCACTTCATTCGATTGATCGATTTTTTTTCCCATTTCGCAATCAAGGCTTTCATGTCGTAATCTTGTGAAGTCGTGGACCATGCGCGAATGTCAAAGTGTTCAACGATGAGTGGATCTTGATAAAGATTTCGAGCGAGAAAGGTCTTGCCAATCCCACCCATTCCGACAATAGGTACGACCTCCAGATTCCTATGCGTCCTAGTCAGCCGATCCTTCAACAGCATCAGATCCTTCTCTGCTCCCACCAGAGGGCGGCGCTTGGAACTCGGATCACAGGACGAAGAAGCGCCGCAACTCGATGAGAAAGTGAAGCACGTGATCAACCATTTGAACACACTTCCACGAAGCTTTTCATCAGCCGTGTGTGAGTCTATAACTTCTTCTGCTGCTTCATCTTCATCAACTTCCTCACCTGTAGTACTTAACGTTGACGTCGGCATTTCCTCAGTGAGCTTCGCCACTTGCTCCGTTAGAGAATCGAATTCCTGCATGACTTGGTGCAGATCTGGTGTGAGGAAAGTAAAGCTCACGCCTGCAGGCCTTGACTGCATCTGATCGACCATGAAAGATTCCGGTTTTTTGGAGGATGGATTGGAGTTGCGGTTTGTGGTGATCATCAAGAATCCATCGTGTTTGTTTGGGATTCAAGATCTTAATTGAAAATGTCCAGCTTTGCATCGGTTTACGCTCTTAATTGGAAAGAAGAGTTCAATGTTTATACTTTATACTACTATTACTCAAGTTGTAAAAAATTATTTATGGCCAAAGGAAATAGTATACTAAAACATCCACTTTATTGTACTAGTTGAAAAATCCACTTTTTATCCCTTGAAAATATTCGATTTTGTTGTGCTGCCCCCTCTAAATTTTAGGTACATCCATCATGGAGAATTAACACAAAGTTTTACAAAATAAGATTTATTAAAATTGGGACGATTCACTCCTTAGAAGGTTTTATAAGTACAAAGGATCATCCAATCTATATGTAGAGTACGAGACATTAATTTCCTAAATTAATATGGGACAAATGGGTAAAGCTCTAATACGCCCCATCAACCATTATCGTTCTTGGACCAACTTTGAAGTAAGAAAAATTAATATAATCCGGATGATCTATTGGCATATTCTTGAACCAGAGCACTAAACAACGAAGTCCTCTCTAGAAGCTTCGATGGACTGTCGAATTCCTTAGCCAATCCTGTTACAGCACCACACCACAAACATATTCATAAGAAAAATGCTCACTTGTTTATTCTTTTGATTAGAATAGAGGATATGATATATATATATATATATATGTTCTGCATGCATGCAATGCAACTGACCTTCATCTATAACCAGAACGCGGTCGCAGTCTATCACGGTGGGGATTCGGTGTGCGATGGTGATGATGGTGCAGGCGGAGAAGTCTTGGCGGATGATCCGTTGGATGACAGCGTCTGTCTGGGAATCGACGGACGCCGTTGCTTCGTCCATGAATAGAATGCGGCTGCGCTTCAGCAGAACCCTCCCCAAGCATAGAAGCTGCCGTTGTCCCACGCTCCAGTTGTCGCCTGAGTCCATCACTGTGTATGTATACGGAACAACAGCCCTCTTAATTAATTGTTACAGACCTAGTTATGCATGCAAATATGCAATGTGTGTGGAGAGAGAGAGATCACCTGAAGAGTCGAGCTTCTCAGGTTTTGCTGAAACGACATCTTTTAGTTGGCAACGCTCGAGGCTCTATACAAGTATATCACTTTATTATTTTATACCTCATATATATTCAATAAATGAGACACTTTATTATTTTATACCTCATATATATTCAATAAATGAGACAAATAAAATAATTAATAAGAAAACAGTCAACTATCTCTTTATAAATGAGAAAAATTAATCAGTACGTCCTTCCTCTTATTTATGAAAACAGTCAACTATCTCTTTATAAATGAGACAAATAAAATAATTAATTATGATAAAATCCACTAGTATTTTGAGTTACTGGCCCAACCGGCCCATTCTTTAAAATTTTGGGCCGAGCTCATGGTCCGATGTGTAGATTCATGGCCTGGCCCAGCATAAAATCAAGTGGGCCCAGTCATTAATTATACATACCTTCCATATTTGGTCATCTGAGTAGAGTCCAAGAGGGTCAATATTGCTCCTAATTGTTCCTTCAAACAAGACCGGTTCTTGAGGAATAATTCCAAATCGAGACCTGAGTTGATTCAATCCCAGCTCGCATATGTCTACTCCATCAACTATTATCCTCCCGGAACACGGTTCGACCAGCCTAAACAATACTTGGATCAAAGTAGACTTTCCACTTCCGGTTCGACCAACAACTCCTATTTTCTCACCTCCTTTCATGCTCACCGATATTCCCTTCAACACCAAAGGAGTATTCTCTCGATACCTCACCTGCATATTTACTCATTGCTTATGCCAATTAACATTTACTCTAATAATGGAGTATGCATGTGTTGGCCTAACGGTAGTAGTTAATGTCTGGGAAGTACCTGCAAGTCTATTATCTCAATCTCACCGCGATTAGGCCAATCGGGAGAGGCCGGAGAATCGGGTTTCGTCCATGGTGCTTCCGATGGAATGTTTATGAATTGCTTTATCCTCTCCACAGAAACCATTTTGTTCTCAAGAAGTGAACCGAGGTAGACCGTATAGTAGAGCAAAGCATTGAGCGGAAGGCCGTACGAAAGAGCCATTCCGACGTACTCTGTGGCGAAGAAAGACGAGGAACATACGAACAATACAATTGAGTATACAGTAGATCAGTCTATATTAATCGAAACTAATCACTAGGTTACCTGGTTGGATGATGCTACTAGGCATCAAGATCAAGAAAACGGCGGAAACGCACAAAAGAAAGCTTCCGATCATCTCCAAACGGAAGCCTAACCACTCACTGGAACCATTGTTGTGAAAATTCATCCTCATGTTCGAGTTCACTCTATCGAGATTTTCTCGAAAGAACTCATCCGTTTTCCCGAAGCAACGGATGGTCGTGGCGCCCGAGATTGTCTCCGAGAAATGATGGATGATCGGAGCTTGCGTGATCTGCTCAAGCCTCGTCAGCTCACGAGACGACGCGATGTAGTAGCCCTGCAAAACACACAGATCATTAAGAAAAAAAGGCCTACTCTGTTACGTAGAGGAAAAAAGTTTGCTTGTTCATACAAACCTGATACCAAATGTTGAGCCAAACAAGTGGGATTATGATGAAAATTGTAGGCCAAGTGTATTGACACATTATGAACAATGATCCAAGCAGTCCGATGACTATAGCAAGGGTGATGCTCATGAAGAATGGGATCATAACATCGATGTTCGTCTGATCCGACGACGCCTGCAAGAGTGGAGGATGGAGAAAACTTCATTTGCGAGTATTCGAATTTCACATATAGGTACATAGAAAGAAGAAGAAGAAGAAGAAGAAGAAGAAGAAGAAGAAAGAAGCTTACGCGGCTCAACACTCTACCGGAAGGCGTGGTGTCGAAGAACGACATCGGAGCATGAAGAATGCTGTCAAGTATCGAGTCGAAGAAGCTCTGAGCCGTTCTCAGCCCCAGAAACGCGACGAGCACCGATCTCACAGCCACGAAAGCACACGAAACGGCAGCTATACCTGAGTAGACGCCAACGAAGAGGGAAGCCACAAAGCTACGGCTTCCCGAAGTCTCGTACGCGAGCCAATAGTCACTCGACATCTGTGACAGCTGCCATAGTATAGAAGTGATCACCACACCCGATACTCCCCACCATCCGTACGCCTCCGTGGAGTACTGGCTGTACACGTGGAGACTTACACGGCCAGTTTCTCTCTCTTCATCCTCGATCAGCTTCGAGCTGGCCTTACCGGGCTTGGATGGGCCCGTTTCAGTTCGAGGCGAAGCTGCCACTTCTTCGAGAGGTGGTTTCAGCGTGATCGTGTTGTCTGCACCAGAGTCTGATGTGGTGGTAGCTCCGACTAGCTCCATGGAGTTGTCGTGAGCTTCCACGAGCGCTGTGAAGTCGAGGTTGGATTCGCGAAGTTCCTCATACTTGCCGGATTGAACAATCTTCCCATTTTTCATGACCTTAACCACAAAATCATGACAGATATCAGAGCAAAGCAATAAAAAAAATAAAAAGTAAATAAAATTAAACTGTCATATACTTATTTAATTACCAGTATTAGATCAGCATTGTGAAGGAAATCTATTTGATGTGTGACAAGTAGAACTGTTTTGCCCTTCAAAGCTCCTCCTACACATTCCTGCAAAGAAACAACTCTTTTTTCTTGAATTTGACAGAGAAGCACTTTCTTGAACTGAATTTGGCAAAAAAGTTGGAAGAAAAAACCTTGAATATTTCAGCACCAGTATGAGCATCAACTGCACTGAATATATCATCAAGTAGATATATGTCACAATCTTGATACACTGCTCTAGCAAGCTGTATTCTTTGCTTCTGGCCTCCGCTTAGGTTGATTCCGCGCTCGCCTATCTCCGTTTGATCTCCATGATCCAACACCTCCAAATCTTTCTCCAAAGAACAGACTCTTACTACATTCTTGTATCTTTCACTATCCATTGGTGATCCGAACAAGATGTTTTCTTGAATCGTCGCGTTCTGTATCCATGATGTTTGTGCCACATAAGCAGTAGTCCCGCAAACTCTAACCTATCAAAGGCCAAGATTATGTGCATTAGCATATATATGCAGTATGCTAAGTATAATTAAGTGTGTCAATAAAAAAATGAGATCATAACTGTGTTCTTGATAAGAAGAAGGGCTATAGATCTGATCTATATATACTATATAGTGGTATCTACAGTTGAGCATTTATAATGAGAGAGTTTATGTGTGCAGATCTATAATGAGAGTTTATGTGTGCAGTTTACTAAATGAAATCGGAGAAACTTCTAAGAAAATTTGAAGAGAGTCAAAAAAGATCACATACCTTTCCTGAAATTCTACGAAGTTCACCAAGAACAGAAGCTAACAACGAAGATTTCCCGGATCCGACAGTTCCAACAATGGCAGTAAACTCTCCTTTCTTTACCTCAAAACTCAAACCTTCAAGAATCGCTTGATCAACTTCGTCATCCCAAGCAAACGCGCCTTCTCTCACCTCGATTGCAACTTCACCATCATCATCAAATCTTTCGACAGAGTCCTCCAGTTCTCGACTAGTTAAGTAGCCATCCAGCCTCCCAAAAGAAACAATAGCTTGAGAAACTGAAATAAGAGTCTGTGGGAAGTTCTGAATCGGCTCCTGCAAAATCTTGAAAACCGAAGTCGCGGTGAAAACAGTCACAGCATCAAGAGGAACTCTAGCCAGAGTCGCGACTCCAAATGTGAGTGCAGATATAGCAAGTGGCACACTCCATAGCAAGATCAAGTTTCCAGCAAGAGTATACATGAATTTACTAAGCCAGCTAAACTCTTTCTCTCTTGCAGATTGGATTTTATCGTAGAAGTGTTCTTCCCATGCTTGAAACTTGATCACTCTCATATTATTAAGCAACTCTGTCATAGCTTTCATCCTCGAATCACGATTCATCATTAGATTGAACTGAAACGAGTTAGTTTTTCGCGTGATTGAAAGAGTTAGGAGCATAACTCCCACGACTGCAACCAAGGACACAACTACAGAAACTCCTAAGTAGAAATATAAGAGAAGTAGAGCAACCCCAACTTGAAAAGGCATCATCCATAAAGTATGGAGTTTAAATACTAAATCCGAAAGCTGTTGAGCATCGACAGCCATATAGTTCACGATCTGCCCTACTCCATGAGCTTGTCTAGAGGAATTTGACAGTTTTAGCCCTTTCTTGTATAGAGCAGTGATCAGAGCCGAACGAATCAACATTCCCAGTTTTTGGGACAGAAAGTTGAACTGATGGGAACTTAAAACCTCAACAAATTTTGAAATAAGTAGTATGAATACTAGAAGAAAAGCTTGATCTAGGTTGCTTCTATCTCCAGTTGTGAACGAGACGAAACCTTGGATTAAGACAGGTCCGACATACATGACACATAAACGGATTACACAGAGAAATCCGGTCAAAGCTAGATCCTTCCAGAAACATCTAAGAAGCATTGTTCTTACAGGATTCTTGGAGCCCTCACTAGGCTTAGGCCAGTACTGTTCGAAGAGTTCAGCCATTTTTTGAGCTTGATGATCAGGTGGAAGAAAAGGCACATCATCTATCTGCAGCGGAGACTTGTACCCTTTCTTCAGAATCGGATTCATCCAGTTCCACATCGCTAGAGAGATCAAGGAAGCCGTAGCATAGCCACTCAAATTATCAATTGAAGAAGACTCATCAACATCTTCGACATTCATCCTAATCCCAGTTTTTCCATTGATGGAAACAATAAACAAGATACTATAAAGAGGGAAGCTAGCTAAGGTGAAGATGTCATCCTCATTTAAACCTTGATCAACACCCTTAAAAGAGACTAAACGAACTAGGCCCGTCACAGAAAACAAGCAAACAAGAACGAAGCTCAAGCTCCAATACATACGAAGAGGCAATGGATGAGAAACAGCTCCAAATTTTCTCTCGTGTGCAATAACAACCAAAAGCACTACATTAGTCATTGCTTGAAACAATTTGAATAAAACCTCCACACCATCCGATTCGAAACTCACTCCTCTACTAAAGGCCAATACGCATACTATCACATCTCCTAAAGCTAAGAGAGCAACCACAACAAATGTAACTTTAAACCAAAGAGTGGTTCTTGAATGAAGACTAGAACCTTCTAGAAGAGGTTTTTCAAGAAATTTGGAGTTCGAATTTGGCCCAACGAGGAACCTACCATACACCCTTTTGAGAGCTAGTACTAAAAGGGCTAATAGGAAAACAAGATCAACAGCCAAAAATAGAATCCTCTGCATACATGGTGACAGAAAAATGAACTCTAACCAAGTTAACGCCATTGAAAGCGAGCTCGAATCAGAAGATTGAACAACGGAGGTGGAGCAATCCTTGAATGTTATCCATGTCAAATATGACATGATTCTCACACAAAATTGCCCACGAGATCTATAGCTTCTCTCTCCTGCTCCTCACTGCAAAACCATAAAGAATAGTCAAGATGAATGGTTTCTTAAACACTCACTACCACAAGTTAGGAAATGACGATTTTTTTTACTCATACCCGAGTAGGTGGGGATTGATGAATCTTCAAAATACGAAACGACAAGCAGATCTGCTTAAATATAAATATTTCTGGCTGCTTCTGTGTGGAGTTTACTAATGTATAAAAGAACTAGAAGCTCAGCATGGGAGTTTGAGTTTGATTACTATATTCCATGACAGATGACATTTTTCTCAGCAGCATTTAAGGAAGAAAGAATCACAATAGTTACTTCCAATACCTTTTTGCCGCCTTTCTCTCTCGTCCCTTATTTTCTTAAAAATGGATTTTCTTATCTTTTATAGCTCCAAAACAAGTCTACAGCTCCTTTTATTGGTCCATAAAAGCACGTAAATCAGGCTTTGATTTCTTGATTTGTAGAGAGAGAGAGAGATTTTATTTTGTCCAAATTGTGGACTAACCTTTGGTATATGCTCCCAAGCGTATCTTCCTGGAAATGCATTAGTTTTTAATTAAAGAAAAATGAGGAAGGGTGAACTCGGCATGAACCACGATTGAAGTAGTAGGACAAACTATTACAACTGTCATTCGCCCTTTTTGAGTAATCTGTAAAATACTACTCTCTCCGTCTCGCTATGTTTGACACTTTTCTTTTCGGCACGAAAATTAAGACGTAAGTGATTAGTGTGTAAAGTGTAATGTGTGTAGGGATCGTATTGTTTATGTATTTATACATATTTTAAAACAAGAGTCTCATAGATGCATAAAAATATATTCATGTTTGATCTTAAATGAAAGATCGTATCGAGATCTTTAATTTGGTATAAAAATTATAAAAATTCGAGAACAAACGATCAAGTTATGACAATTTAAAGTTTTAGAATTTAAATTATATTGAGTATGTGCTGAAAAGTGAAAAGTGAGTGGATGGTGAGATTTAATTATATAAAGTTAAGCGTAATAAGAAAGTGTTAATTATTTCCTAAAAAGAGACTAAAAAAAAATATATCAAAGATAACGAGACGTGAGAGTAATAATTTCCATTTTACGAGATGTAGTGCGTATAATAGAAAATTTGTGTCCATCTTAAATTAATGCACTGAATATATTTTTCAGTTTGTTAAATAATGAAAATGATACTGTAATTTTCTCCAATCTTGGTTTGTGGTGCTAATAATATGTACTGCCACTGTCACCGCCACCGCCACCCAATCAACGTGCGTCAAATCATTCTCAACTACCAATCAAATAAAAATAATAATAATAATAATAAAAAACATCAATGAGACTTTTCGTTTATTCAAGTGAATACGCGAGCTAGAAAACAAAAAAAGAAGACTGCAAATTCTTCAAGAGTTGATTCTCCATTAATTATTGGACCATAGAACTTGATTATGTCGATATCTTTTTCATCGAAATCTGTATCGGCGATACGCTGTCATGGGTCACTCACCTAGTCGTGCTACACAGTAATTTAGTCATGGTTTTAAGAGGCTTAGCCTCGAGGTGAGGCGGAGCCGCCTCAGTAGTAGTCTATGAGGCTTACGCCTCACCGGAAATGATGCGGTTCAAGATGTGGAGTGGGATGAAGAGATGCTTCGACTCAAGTCGTATCGTTTATAGATTTTTTATTTATTTATTTATTTATAACTTAAGTGCTCGTTTGGTTCAAATTGGGTAACGAAAAGGAATGAAATCAAGTCAAGTAAGGGAATGAAAACAATAAGGATTACTTTTATTGAGTGTTTGGTTCAATAGTAGAAAGGGAGTCACATGTGAGGGGTTTCATTTCTCCTTGTTTCCCCTCCTTCTTAGAGGGTAACAATGTAATAGATTGAGTTACCCCCAAGTAACGAGAAATGGATAACATATTACTCAAACCAAACACAATGTAATGGAATCAATTATTTGATTCTCTTTCCATTCCCAAAAAAACTTGAACCAAATATGGGCTAAATGTTTAGAAAATTAAGGCTTCAATTATTTAGGCACTAGTCTCATTTGGGCTTAAACTTTTTCAACCCTGATTTAAACATTAAAAAAATATATATATTCACAATTACCCGCATTCGTTCTCTTTATCGCTCGCGCCATTGCTCCTCTGCCCCAGCGGGCGACAGCTGCAGCTCCAGCAAGCCGCGACAACTCTCCCCAATTCATTATCAAACTTATTACATTCACCATTATTCATTTTCTATCTTAATAAGGATTTTCGAAACTCAGAGTTATGCGCCCCCATAGGGAAGCCGAAAAACACTTCGAGGCTTAAACCCGCCTTTTAAAACCTTGCATTTAGTTACTAACAATCATTTTCTACAGAAAATATTATTCCATATATCAGATATTATTTCACATATTCTACAGTCCGACTCGGCCTTTGTGTCGCAATCGCGTAGAAAACTCATTCTCCCAATTCCACACTTAGTTTTCTGCAGAAAGAAAAAGGAAAATAAGACAATCTGCCAACGACTTATTTTTTCTCCTATGTTGGAAAGAGAGAGAGAGAGAGAGAGAGAGAGAGAGAGAGAGAGCATGAAATCTAGGACTGGACGCCACTAGACTTCCACATTCTAGTCACTGATGTGGTTACAATTAAGTAGTTTATTCGACGAATACATTTCACTCCGAATCACACAAAATTATGAATTACAGACAGTACTGAATATTTGATGAATTACTAACCAAACAAAAGTTTTTTTAGCATCAGTATCATAATTCTGTCTCGGTTGATAAACCATGATGCGCAAGAAAAACTTTACACACGAATTCATCAAATAAGGTAATAACTAAATGTTCGGAAAAACATATACGTTTTCAGCCATCTACTGATCTAAGTACGGCTAATTCTATTTCAATGGGCTGGTTGATTTTACAATTTATTAGTCTGTCTTTTACGAGATATCGACATTAGATGAAACAAATTGATATATAAGGTAACTTGATGTTTAATTAATTATTATCTTATTAGTGTAATATATCACATTATTACCCCCTAATATACAGTATATATATATAATAGGCAAGAAGAGTTTATTAAAGAATGCTCTCTTATATTAGCATAGTATATAGATATTAGAAACATCCTTAATTTCTTGGAAAAAAAAAAATCAAGCAATATTTATAGCAGGTAATAACTAATAACCTTGAAGGAATCAGATAAGCTGCACAACAGCTGCAATTCGAAGGGTGCCGTTCTGGAGTAAATCACCAAGCTCGTCGAATAACAATGCTGTACGCCACCCCCATCCCTTTGGGGCTTTTGGCAGAAGCGTGCCTGTTTGTTTATAGCTTCCGAATACCATCACTTCTCTTTTTGAGGGACATATCAACTGAAAGTTCGAAAGACAGAAGCAGTTAGCAGAAAATACAAGCCAGTTTTAGTTAATATTACGATATTCTTGAAACAGCCTTGTGACTTCACCTGATATCTAGCAGTGACTTTTTCTCTGGAATCGACATACATATGGACCTGCGATTAGAAGACAGTATATTGTGTCATTTAGGTCGTGTAGTCAGATACAATCATTTTAAGTTACTTAAGTAGAGGAAATACAAAAGTTCAAGGTCGTCCAACAATTTTCACTTGATATTATCTTGAGAGAAGTCATATAAGCAGACACAGATAAAGAGTAGGTTTGACTAAAATTTCTTACAATAAAATATCTGTCTTTGACATTATTTTAATAAGAAATAACGATCGAATTACTTATCAATTCATTAAAAAACCATTGGGTTTAGCCCAATGGCCACGGGACTTGCCTGCAAAGCAGGAAGTCCCGGGTTCGATCCCTGGAGGGAACGAATTCTAGGAGAAGTAATTCTGGGAGTCTGGGAGATGTACTAACTACTAACCGCTAACTACTAACTTTGTCCGATCAAAAAAAAAAAAAAAAATTAAATAAGTAAGATGCGGGGTGCATAAAATTCAGAGCTCAAAAGAATACAACAAATGAATAATTTCTAAACAAGCACGTAACTCATTGGTAATTTTTGTTATCGGTGTTTCACGAAATTTAAGGGGATTCCCATTTTGAAGTAATGCTTTGCTTCAAAGCTCATCAGAACAAGCCTTTCCAAAACCGTTACAATTACATTTCAATTAATGACACTATCCTATTAATATTTTAATAGAGCACCAAAATGTGTATAGGATTGTGTCTGCATGACTTAAAGTGTACCTTTCTAAGTGGATCATTGATTTCTGCCTTGCGCCGATGAAGAAATAGGCCTGAGTAACACCAAGTAAAATAGGGAAGAGCATTGGAACAAGGCATTTCTACGTAGGCATAATTTATCTGATACAAAGGTTTAAGAATAATACCAAGGGTACGGCGTCCTTGCGGATCTTCATCACTAAAAGCCTGGACACTAACCTATAAGATGAAAATGACAAAATAAATAAATAAATATATTCAAACATTACTGGTCAATGAACGATTAAATTATAAAGCAATATAACAAAATTAATGAAAAAAATGTGTCTTCATTCCAAACCTTCCACAGGGAACCAGCATAAATGCTTCAGGGGAGTGCTTGACTTGGCCATCGCAGAGTCTATGCACATCCTGAAATTCAACCCTGGAAAACCAGCAAAGGATGATTAGTATCTTTACAAATATTATATCCCATTAAATATTAAATATCCAAAGAAGCTGATATTACACGCTTAGATATTCCAAAAGTTATGCATTGACAAAACAATTCGAACATAGATTCATTTTCATTAAAGAAGATAAAAGAAGAGAAATACAAGGCTTTCCATTAAGTATATGCATTGACACTAAGTAGATAAAATCCGACAAACAACCATCATTAATAGTTGAAACATCAGTCAGATTGGGACATTCTTATAAAAACAAAATGGATATGCCAGAACAAAAGGTACTGCTTACGCAAAACGAAAAGGTGGAAAGTGATTCAAAGGTGTCTTCATGTCCAATGATATAGAACTATTTGCATTGTCCCACTCAACCCCCATAGCATGCTCCGGAGACTCTATCATTTGCACGGGAATGCCACTGGTAGTCAACCCAGTTGACTCAGGGGTTAAGGGTCCCACCTGCCTGCTCTGCTGACCTGTCTCAAATTCTCTTCCTAGCTGCACCTCATGCACATTAGCCACGTCATTTGATCCCATACTGAGCCCAACCAGAACAGTCAACCCATCCCCAGCAAGATCCGCATTGCTGTCAGGTCTATTATCCGGTCCATCATTGGCAGGAATTTGCTGACTGTTTCGGTTTCCGATTCCAAACGGAACACGAGAAAACACGTAACGAGTTGGTGGCCAAGCAGCTGCAGGTGCAAATGAATTTCCACGACCAATTCCAGCTAGCCCATCTACAGGGCCCCTATCGTGTATGCGAACTGGCCTAAAGAGGCCGTTTCTCTCCCCTTGAGCAGAACTATTGATATAGACATGTCCTAATTCATTTGGGGGTAAATTGTTATGCTCGTGGTCTTGCATGTAGTATCCGGGTGCAGTAACTCCAGTTGAGTATCCGAATGGCTGACTGCACATACATGCAATACTCACGCGGCAGCAATTTCTGCATGTGTCAGCACCAACCTCTTGCACTCTTTGGCTTAAGAGCATCTACAAATGCCGACAATAACTAATAAATAATGGAAAAAGTTCAGCACTCAGGAAACATAAACAAAATTATCAAAACGTATCCCAAGGATATAATATGTAACAAATGTAGTGAAAGTTAATAGCTTTTGACAGTAGGACAAGCAAATATCAATAATCCCAATAGATGGACAGTATACATTGTCAACTGAGCATAGACTTTATTAAATGACCTTATATGCAAAAAATCAGTGAAATACCTGCAACCATAAACCATCATTGACCGCTTTGCAAGGGAAGCCCATTTCTTCAAGATGTTTTCTTGCATTTAAGAGAACCTCAAAAGACATGTTGCAGTATAAAAGAGAACCACCTTCAAAAATGTTTACAAAAGAATCATAATCTTCTCTGCTCATCCCGTAGTGCCGTTTAAGACAGCGTTTGACCTCTCTTCTGCCCACAGTCCTACCACCCCATGTCAAAGGTGACATGTTACATCGTTCCCATTCATTAGGCATCAGCATATTACTGGAGGAGTTCATCATGCAGTGTATTTGATTTCCAGGTGCCCAGCCACTGTTTAATTGGTAGCATGGATCTTCATCCGAAGACCCTTCTGCCGCCAAACTACTGCTTGCCAACCCACTCTCTCCAATAGTTAAATAAGAACATGAAGCGCTAATGTCATCTGTATAGAGTGTATTACTTGATGAAGGTCGCTGACCGCTACAATCATAACTTGACTCCAAACTAGATTCACCATATAACGTTCGGGCTTCACCAACGTTGCCAGCATTAGAATGAGAATCCACAATGGAGTCAGCAAGCTCATCCAATATTTTACGAGCAGTGTACCGACCTTCAATTTCATCTTTAGGTTTACTGCGCCCTTTTTCAGTTTCCAGCAAGTCATTAGTGCTTTCATCACCCACATAATTTCTACTTACTCTTGGAGAATCGACACCGACTATGACCTCACAACCAACACTGTCCTGCTCATGATGCTCTTTGTCAAGTGTACCTTTCGCAAGAAGAGTGTATAGTGCCAGTTCAAAGCTTCCGGAATTTCGGGGGGAAAAAGAGAGGAGAGAAAAAATTAGAAGATATTCAGCCTTCGTTATAACATTATAATTAGTTTAGCAGTTCTCCTCACCGTTTCTCTTCATTGGGCACCCATAATTCATCTGAGGTGAGTAAAGCAAGCAACGTTTGAGCAGAAAGTTTTGGGAGGACCTGGCACGGATAAGAGATTATTAGAAAAGAAAAAGGTAAACAAACTACTACACTCTACCACCATTCAGAAGGTGAGGGAAAATAAATCTCTAAAGCTAACAGCAGCAGAAGATTGGCACATTTTACCTCTTTCAATTCCTGAGCACCACTTTGACAAAGGTAGCCCCAACAAGCATTTCTAACACGTTCGCCATGTGAGCCATAATCTTGGCTCTCAGCAAAGACCTGCATAGCAGATACTGTGATTCCACTCTAAATGCTTATATCCAAATGACGGAATGCTAATAACCGCAGAGATTCAGACCTGATAAGTTAAGAAGTTTGAAGACCATAATTCAGCAATAATGAAGTCAGTGCAAATAGCACATAAATCCTGCACATAAAATGTCAAAACTTGAAACAAGCTTAAATAATACTTGTAAAGCAGATAATTAAAAGAGAACCAGTTTTTTGCAGGCAAAATGTAGCAAAAATAAGATTGACTCTAAGTCTATTATCTATGCGTATATGCGATGAGAAGGAATATCAATCATAGAGCCATCGACAAACACAAACACAGCCTCACTAAGTAATATTCAAAAATATTTGGAATTTTGGATTCCTCTGTTTCTCTAATAACATAAGAAAGGACACCAAAAAAAGTGAGTCATGTATCTATTTACATTATCTAGAATCAGGTAGTAGTAGTTTGACCCAGAAGTAATATGGGGCAACTACAAATATTTATCATTCTAAATTCAGCAAGATTATTCGGGGTTCTCAACTTTGGTTGAGGTTTACAATTTTGGTTGCCATTAGTTACCTGAAGATCAAGAAAAGAGGCAGCAGCTAGAACGCGAAACGCGTTACTGTCATTAAGTTTAGGATAATGACCATAGAGGTAGGCTAAAGCTATCTCCATCGCTTCCCCATTTACATTTTTATCGTCCACATTCAGATTTAAAACTGGAGCATTGGCTTCTTTCCAAGGGCCCTGGAGCATATTCCTGCTGACAACAGTTCAGGTGACTATGATAAGCTATAAACAGCAGGTGCTTGACAAATCAGCAAAGCTTTTGTGCAGGGGGAAATAAAATAACAATTCCAATTTCCAAAAGCATGTATAATTTACTCCACTCATAAAAACGGAAACTAGTCATCTCATAGCAACTAAAATCTCAATCAGCACCAATTTTATGAGCACTACTGTTTCAAGGAACAAGCAGCTCGAATTCAAACAAGCGTTGTAGAACATTTAAACATGTAGCATAACCATGCTACTGCTTCAGAACCGAAGAATCGCAATGAAAAGTAGGATGCACTACCCTAATTCAAACCTCAAATGAAAATATTAAACTTAGCAATTCGATACATCCTTCAACAGATAACGGATTCCTAAAATAAAGACGCACCGAAAATAAGAGCTCCGGGAGAGTATGAGGCGATGGAGGTGATAGGTGGATCCCATGGCGTTCAAAACGACGTCGGAGAACACGCCGTTGTTAAACCCTTCCAATTGAATATGATCGCACAACGACGCGAGGTTGCAATCCAGCGCGGGCCGGCGCATCTCGCCACCGCCGCGCCTCTCCCCGGCGCTGCTGTTGTCGGTATTCTCCGAATGCGAGTGCTCCTTCGTCATCTCCACCGGTCCGCCGCCCTCGCCGCGGTGGCTGCGGTGGTTGTATCGCCCGACGGAGAAATGCTGCGGCTGCGATGCCAATAATTTAGGCGGCGGAGGCTCCATAACATATGCATACAGTAATTAATTGTGCGTATGGGTGCAATTACAGTGGAGAATTCTTGGGAATGGGGATTGCATGCGATGCAGAATTGCTTCCGAGATGTTATGTAAGTGGGGGGCATTTGATCTGAGCTTTTTCAGTAGGGCTTGTTTCACAAAATTCAAATTTACCTACTAAAATAATAATTATAAAAATTACTAGTAGTACTAGAAAATATAATTATTATTATTTATTTTTTTTGAAAAATATAGTAATAATTTTTACTCTCTTCAAAACTCTTCACTTTTTCAAATTCTTTATTTTTTCTTTTCACGGTTTACTTTATTAAAAAAAAAATTATCCACAAAATTAGCCCAAAGATCATCAAGTTCAAACTTGACTCACTTATTCTAGTTTATTGACTTTATTCAAGTATTATTATATTTTAAATTAAAGTTTTATTGTACAAACAACATTTATAAACATATAATTATCACTATTTGTATTTTTTATCAGAGAAAATAGGTTATTATTTGCAAAAAATCAACAGGTATGGGGAGTACCTAAAAGAGCAAATCACAAAGTAATAATTCACTATTTGTTTCAAAACGTAATTAATTTTCTCTTACAAATATATTTACACACGAAATACTTATAAGAGAGTAATTTATATATTTAGGATTACTTTATTACATTCAATTTGGACAAAGAAGCTAAGCTATACATGCAATGAAATACCATTTTCAGTGACAAAAATTGGCATATTGTTGTAACCTCTCCATATATGCCTATTGGAACCACATAAGTTAGAATCATACTGTCTGAAATACAAATCGATCTCATTAAGATGCATGTGTTCTTCATCTCAATGATCTTGAATGTGAATCTGTGAAACGGTTCCCCGATTCACGGTCGCCACTCATGTAGACGAATCCCCGAATTTCACGATCACTACCCTTGATGCAGCTGCCATCACTGACATTGCATCTGCAGCTCGAATGCATGGAGTACTTTGCATAGAGAGTTCCACAATGGTTTATCCCTATAGGGCTCGTTTGGTAGCAAGAGTAAGAAAATGATAGATAAGAAAAAGTGTGATAAGTTGAGATAAGAAAATGTGTGTTAAGTTGAAATCATCCCTAAATATCTTTCACCCTTCTCAAGCCTTTCAAAAAATAAATAAATAAATAAATAAAGATTTTGAGATTGCAACTAAATTAAAGAAAAGTAAAGATGCTAGTGTTTAAGAAGATTCATATTCAAAGTGGCAACATCAGGCTCAAATCACTGGAAACCTAGTTGAACTAACGTCTGACACCTAAGACAATTAAAACCATATATAGTCCTATATTTTGCAACATTCATACTGTAAAATGCAGCCACATACTCTATATAGTATTTGGACATTTTAATCTTGAGCACGAACTATTTTCTCTACCGTTCACTTCACCTTCAAGGTTACTGTTCTCCTGAAAAATAAACATCCACTACTTATTTACTGGAACCAACCTGACAATCTGCTTCTGTGCATTGTACATATCTGCAACCATATCAGATGAAGAGGCCTGTTCTGGATTTTTATCTTCTCGAATGCGAAGCAATCGTGGAAACCTCACAGAAATTCCCATGGCAGTATTCATAATTCCAACAACTTCACTATTTTCAGGCCTAGTAAGATCAGACCCTTTCACCTCCCAAACCTCACTTGGCTCAAACCAAACATCTGGACTAACTTTGTCTGAACACCTGTAATATGCCTTTGGTTTGGCAATAACTCTTGAGCCAAGTCTCGAAGAAAGTTCTTCAAGCATCGGCTTCAGAGAATCCAGTTGCGATTTACATATGCTTTGGAATTCTTCTCTGTCACTATCATAACAAGCGAGGAGAAAGGAACCATAGACACCAACACGTTTGCCCTTGCCGTAGAATCCAGCAATCGGAACCAAATCTAGCGAGTCACCAAGAGTTTCCATGTAGTCCTTCTTCAATTTTAGCCAGTTATTCGACCTTTTTGATGTTTCATAAGTAGCATCCTTCTTCAGTGTTTTGATAATCAACCCTTCACAGCTAGAATTGACAGCATCGTCAAGAAACTTGTGTATCTCCTCGATATCATCTGATGTTGTAGCAGTGGCAAACTGGAAAAAACCGGCTTCTTCTTGAAATGATCTATAGAGGTGCTCTCTACGAGCATTGAGTTGCTCCTGGAGAAGTAGCTGGCCATTAAGATAGAGAATGTCGAAAGCAAATATGCAAACATTGACCTTGATTTCGTTTATGGCAACATTTTTCCGAGCACGTGTGCTGAGTATCTGGAAAGGTAGGATTCTCTGTTTCTCACGATCGAATGCAACAATTTCACAGTCGAGAACAATGATTTTGCACAAGGCTTTTTTAATCTAGTGACAGCATCAATAACATCAGGAAACTTTTCAGTACTCCGCTTAGCATTTCTACTGAATATCTCTACTGAGCCATTCTCCATATAGTGAATCTGGGCACGTTCTCCATCGTACTTATATTCACATGTGAATTCAACTCCTCGGAATTTTTCCACAATATCAGATACCCTATTCATAGGTTTAGCTAGCATGGGTTTCACCGGAATACCAGGTGAAAAGCTACAGGTCTTGGGGAGGTCCCACACGCCACCAGAAAGAAGAGCTGGAATGAGTTTATCATATGGATTTACAGAATAAACTAGCTCGACAATTTTTGCAGCCTGGTAAACAGAAGAGAAAGTTTAAAGAGAATAAAAAAATCATCAACTAATCAGAAGTTAAAAAGCATATATAAGAATATAGTTCAATTCAATGTACCAGAAATGATCATAAAGAAAGCTGTAATGGCCCTTTGATGTGTATATTTAATCAACCAAAACATTGTAAAGTCCATCCTATTGCAGTATTTGCAAACTGGCATAAAAAATCCACTTTTCTAATACTTAGAAGACCACAGCATCACAAAATGGAGAACAGAAAACTAATAACAACCCTTTGAATCACTCTCTGTGTCCGAATTAAAGGCTAGACGTATGCAACTTTCAACTCCAAACATTGAAGAAATTAGACTCCTTATTGATGAATTCATTCTGAATATGTGGGGTTTTTTTTTTTTTTCCTGATTATTCAGCAATGTAGCTTATGTCTGAATTCGATCTAATCCTATATGCTCTGTTAGGGTTTAATCCAGGACTTGAACATCAATGTTCATCTTACTTCTACTAGTGAAGATCTACGTTGCATGAAGTACAATGTGCTTTGCAGGCTTAGGAAATTTGATTTTAAACTTCGCAAGTTCAAGCTCATCTATTGGTTTTTCACCTAGTGCTAATGCTCCTTACAATTCATCTTGGCGTGGAAATAGAGACATAATAAGGCATGTTTTCAATAAGAACAAACCAAACTAACTTACTTCTTCAAGAGAATTAGCAGGCTTTGCACGAGACGAAGGCTTATCAAAATATGCAGCAGCATGCCCTAGTGCAGTCAGCAGAGTTTTTCCTGCTGAGCCAATACGCAGACTTCGCTGCACAAATTGATCAACCCAAGTTCATGATTTATGGCATTTTAATAATTAAATCAAATCAACTAATTTAATTCACCTTACCTGGAGCAAACGAATCAAATACAGAGCTTCACAATCAGTTGCAGCAAATATCAGCGCCTTTATGTGATTCTTCTTCTTCTTATTCCCAGATTCATTAGCAATAAGCCGAAACGTGTCAAAAACTTTAGCAACAGTTAGCGGTTGAGGTTTACGCAGCAAAGACTGCGATGAACGGCAGTGTTTTGCTACAAGGCCTAAATCGCCATGAACGGTCAGTTGCTGCTCAATATGTTCTAATTTAACCCCAAAAGCCTCAACAAGAACCTTCTTAATGGAAACATCCCCAATACCCAGCGTCAAAACCTTATTCGACAAAAGGCACATAATCGGCAGCAGATCATCCGGCGTCGTCTCCATCACCGTCCTCAGCATATTGCACAGAATCTCTGTGATTACAAGAGTACCCGCCTCCTTCGATACAGTATCCAACGCCTTTGCCACGAACACGAAAGGCACCCGCTCTCCCTCATCCCAATACGCCGCCCTCTTCGCTCCAAAATCTGCCCCCTTCTTCTTCAACTCCGTTGCGCTCTCGTCCGGGCTAAGTGACACCTTCGGCTTCTTCACCGCCGCCGATCCTTCATCCTTCGAGTCATTATTCATCGGATTCTCCACATGCGCATCTACAATTGGGGACGAGCTCGAGTTCTCGATAGATTGTTTGTGTTCAGAACTGGATGCTAGGAAATCACGTAACTTGGGAGGCGGAGATTTAGATGGGCTTTTGCGTTTTTTGCCTTTCGGCTTCGGCGATTGCGGATGAGATTTCTTAGACATGAGAACATCAAATGCGGAAAGGGACATTGTTTCGTACACTAGGGTTTGCTGGGTGAAGTTCAGGGAAGGAGATATGAAGAGGGAGAAGGGCGTTGAGAATCTTCGCGCCTTTCTCAACCGTATTTGAGAAAAAGGTTTTGTATTAGCTAAATGAATCTAAACTGAACAATCAACCCTTGAGCGGCTGTCTTTTGAAAGGCAATGATTTTTTTTACCGAATGTATCTATGGCAATAATACATTTTTCTAGAAATTCGATTTTTAAATATTGTTTTTTATATTTTCAATTTGTCTAAATTAATTGTTTATTAATGTGCGCCCTTAATCAAATCATGGAAATAAATAAATTGAAGATCCGTGATTAATATTATTAATGTTATCACTTATTAAATCTTATAAATATGTAAAGAAACTACTTAAAATATAAAAATAGACTAAATTAATATAGAAATACACTAAATAAATTATGAAAATAAATAAATTTAAAAGGAAATTAAAAGGTGTTCGAAAACCCTAAACCCTTCATATAATAATCCACTTTATAATATGGAAATAATTTATACAACTAAATAAATTCTAGAAGTAAAGTAAATAAATATGAAGAATAAACTAAATCATACATAAAAAAAATTTAAAAAAAATATTCCAAGTATGCCATCCTTTCATAAAATGATCCATTTTGATTGAGAATTGAAGTTGTTGGATTGTTTAATTTGAATATGTGAGTCTATTAATGGTTTTCTAAAAAAAAGTCGATTAAGGATTAATGATTATCAAGTTAAGATCGCGTCTAGGACGGCCTCGATTTAGGTGCGGGTGAATGTAACGTCCGGCGGCCAAGTTATGTGCCCACGCATTGCGATTCTACGCACGGAGGCTTATCAGGATATTCTAGAATTTACTGGAACCTTATAGAGGGAAATGTCCTAGAATATGTACACTTATAAATAGACATTTGTCATTCACTTGTAACCATGCAGGAAATTCAAACAATAGAAGCTTTCTACATTCTCTCAAACTGAGGGAACTCAAATTTCAGTTTGTGACAACTAGTTGATGATTTGCCAATGAATTGAGTCAAGCTTTTCATATAATGAGTGCACAGTGCGCACCAACACATAAGATTATCAAAGCTTGCTCCAATGATGTTGCTACACCACTGGAAACCTTTATGTGTTCCTCTTCTTTAGCATCTCCCACCAACTTAGGTTTGGTTTCTTCGTTATTTTATCATTATTCGCGTAGAGTCTCCATTTTCCGTTCGTCGGTTGCTACCTACATAATGTAGTTGCATAATGTAGTTGTCCGTTCGGAAATTTATTAATAGTTAATTGATGATTCTGATTCTGCGTGTGATGAGTTCTGTTTGCGGTAGTTGTAAACTTCAAAAATTGTCCTTCCCCTTCGAAAATTATAGTTCTGATTTCGTTTAATATTAGAAAGATTAATTGATTTCATCTAATATAGCTTCTTCTACGTTGAATTAGATGACATGGAAAAAAGAAGAGGCAAAGGTTTATGATCATGTGTTATTGGTTGGTGCTTCCGGTGCAATGACACAGAAGGTTATATTGGCACAAAATAAGCAACGATACCGAATGAGACAGCTAAGCTCACAATCTTGAATAAGTTTTGCAAAATCAGCAACAATACTTAAAGATATGATTGATGCTAGCAACTTCGTCTCCGACGGACTGCAAGGGCAATCTGAGAGTGCCAACAAATGGGGCCTTCATGATCAAGGGAGCTGACGGTGGCCATAGGCTTACCATAGCTTTGAGAAATCGGAAAAAGTCCATCGATAAGATCTTCAAAGTAACTACTGACTTTTTGTTGTTAATTGAAAAACGGTGCTCTGTGTTCTTCACCAAGATTACAAAATTGTCACAATTATAAGAAATATATCATGAACCTACAAAAAAAAATGATTTATCGTTATGATGTTTGTTTTTTTAAGAAAATAATAATTTACTTTTTTTTTAATGAATTTGCCGCGGCATGACAACATGTATGTTGAATTTCGACCATTTGAAAAAATAAATAAATATAAAAGTTGTAACTTATAACAAATGCAAATGTGGGTGTTTATTGTTTTTTACATTAACAAGTCAATCTAAAAGTGTAAAATTAAATGAAAGATGATGCACTGTTTTGCAAATAATCCAAAATAATAATAATAATAATAATACTCTTACATATCCACTTTCTTTCTTCCTTTCTTTCATTCTTTTTCTTCTTTTTTTTCTTTTTTTTTTTTTGGGTTAAATGTACACCAACTTTGGGTTGACCTTCATTTTTAACATAATCTTTCAAAAATTCAAAAAAAATCAACCAACTTTCATATATTGTATGCAAATGTGGGTGTTTATTGTAATTTATTGCCAAGAAATGATATGTTACTCCCCCATTCGTGAGCACTTCCGTGGGCACCTTCGCCGTTTTATCATTTTGACATTGCTTTGTTCAATTTTTTTGATTGTTTTGTATTTTAGTACTTTAAAAATTAATTTAGAAATCATAAAATATAATAAATAAATAAATATCAAAACTCAATTTGTTTTACTACTCATTTTTTGAAGTTAAAAATAAAAAATTAATAAATTGAGCTTTGATTTTTTAGATTTTATAATTTCTAAATTAATTTATAAGGTATTAGAATATAAAATAATGAAAAAATTGAACAAAATAATATCAAAATAATGAAATGACGAAGGTGCCCACGAATAGGGAAGTAGCATATCATTTCTCTTTTATTGCCTTCTTTTTTTTTTTTTTTCTTAAAATTTGCTTCCACGTTTTTTACCCTTTCCGTTGGCTCTAGTCCTTTCCATTCGCGAGTAGTACGACTTCAACGTTAAGAGACTGAACTGGAGCAAAGAACACCGCAGAGAACCGGGTTCTCTAGAAATGACCGTTGCGAAAGAGCTAATAATCCCCAAAAATTCAAATTCACAATCGACCGTTACCAAAATGTTTTCAACCCCATTTCCTCATCATTATATCAATCCTTCATCCACCGCCGCCTCCTTCTTCTCATACTTCAAAAACCCTCCCTCTCTCTCTAAAACTTTTGAATCTTCAAAGGGAACTTTCAGAAAAATGGCGTTGAGGCCTCTTGATAATGCACTGCCGATCACCTCCGAAAGGCCTAGAAAGCAAGCGAAGACTGTAATTTCAGATCTGAAAGGGAAGCAACAGCCCGATCATGGCGTTAACGATGAAAATAGAATTCCGCTGCCGCCGCCAGCGTCCACGGATGCATCGATCGACTACATCTCCTCTGAAAATCTCAAGCCGCTTCAAGACCCCAATTCCAAAATTCAGGTTTTTCTAGGTTTTCTCGAAATACCATTTCTTGTTCCGATGAATCCGTGATTTTCTGTAGTTGAGCAATGCTATATGTTTTTGAACTTTTGAAAATTCTATCAGGATCTTGTTGGAGGGTTAGAGTCAAAAGATTGGTTGAAAGTGTGTGAATCACTGAATGATGTTAGGCGATTCGCCCTCTATCACTCCGGTCTCCTGCAGCCAATTCTGTTAGTTTTCTCTCTCTCTCTCTATAGATTCTGTGGTTTGATGATTTGTGTAGTTAGTTATGGAGGGATGTGTGGTGAATGCAGAGAAAAAGTGGTGCTAGTGATGGTGAAGGCAATCAAAAATCCAAGAAGTGCATTGTGCAAGACTTCAATCATGGCTGCTACTGATATTTTCAATGCATTTGGTGAAACTCTACTTGAATCTGCTTCTGATGCTTTTAGCCAACTGGTACAAAATCATACCTTCAAGACCAATCCCTAATGTTTTATTGAAAAGCTTTCTAACTCAACTCTCTTTCTCTCTCTCACACACACAGTTACTGCAACTGCTGCTAAAAGCTTCACAAGACAAGAAATTTGTGTGTGAAGAAGCAGACAAGGCACTATTTTCAATGGCAAAATCCATGGCACCTCTATCTCTCCTCCATAAGCTCAGTGCCTATGTCAACCACATGAATCTCAGAGTCAGAGCAAAAGCCGCGATTTCTATCTCCAACACTGTCTCTAAGATGGTATGTGATAGAGAAATAACTTTACCGTTCTTGCATGGATTAGTACTCCAAATATATATGTTACTCACTTGTATGAAATACTTATTAGGATCTGAAAAGTATGGAACAATTTGGCTTAGCATCACTGATCCAGATCGCTTCAAAATTATTGAATGATAAGCTTCCTGAGGCAAGAGAAGCAGCTAGAGGGATTGTTATGTCACTGTACGGAGCAATGACAGAGATTGAAGAAGAGAAAATGGAGTTTTGGCAAAGCTTTTGCCAGTCTAATTTGTCTGCTATTCATGCACAAGCTATGGTGAAGATTGTTTCTTCTTAATAGTGATAGTACAGTCAAGGCATTATTTTTATATGTCTGCTGGTTTTAGTTTCTTTTGTCTGAGTTTGATTGCTTCATGTAAAGATCATGTTTTACATACATGAATGTGTTGGGATAATCTTTTTTCTGGATTTTTTTTTATTGATGCTATTATTTGATTACTTTAAATTGTGTCATCTTTTTTTTATCTTTTGGTTCATGTAGTGTATGATCCAATTAAAACATCCTTAAAACTCAATTAAAAAAGAAATTCAAAGAAAATTCTTCACTGGCATGACTTTAAATCTATACCCTATTATAAAAGTGTCTTGTTTTATAAAATTTGATTTGCCTATTTTACTCTTAATATAATCATTAGTATATTATATGCATTAAATAATATAACTAATGAACACTAATTCTTATCTAATTCATATACCTATATAAGAAGGGATTATTATTATTATTATTATTATTATTGTTATTATTATTATTATTAAGTGGATATGCACGACTAATCACTCTGAATTAATTTTCAATCATATTGCCAAAAACAAATATCCTTAAATTCTTTAATTTATAAATCTCAATCCTGATTATTGAATATAATAACTAATTGAGCACGTCTTTTTCTATCCAAATATAATTTATTATATCCTAATTAGTAAAGAAATCATGTACAAAAGACTGACTATGTAAGAAATGAAAAATAATGTGAACCATTAATCATGTGATCTATGACTCAGATTAACCGGTACATTATAATTATATTGAAAATGTATTATAATGAAAGATGCATTATAATAGAGTTAAAATGTATTATGATGCATTGTGCATTATAATTATATATAAGATACATTATAGTTTTGCATAATGCGCATCATTTCATCTTTCGTTATATTAGTTTGCATTTAGGAGTATTTTTTTTTAATGTGTTATTTATTTTATGAAAATTATCTAATAGATGCATTAATGACTAAAATGTGTGTGTTTGTTATTTTCAAGCACATACTACAGTGAAGTCCACATTGCAAATTTCACCAGAATGCAATATAATAAAAGATTTGTTTATTATTTAGTTATATATATACTTGATCAACTTACTTGTGTATTCTTATATTATATATATAGTTCATGTAAAATGTGTGAGTCCATTAAAAGTTAATGAGTCAATGAGCACAAGTAAAGGAAGCGACTTTGAAAGATCTCAAAGAAAATCAACATCTATCTCTATCTTAAACAACGTTGTAAAATTTGAGCTTACTGACACAGTCATCACCGGGTAATATTATTTCGTGGAGCGAATGCCTAAAAGCAATGTACCGGCATGCTTAAGAGCTTTTGCGACTATCCATTTTTTTTTATAAAAAAAATTAGCTCCTAATTTTGACAATTAAGGCTACTATTTATTTGTCCGTCACTAACCATATATTGACCATTATCGAAGGACTAAATTTAAATATTCGCTTTTATTTTTGTTAAAGAATATAAATTTCTCATACTATTTAAGTAGTATATCTTAAAAAACCGAGTGTTTAATTATTTATTTTTCAAATTTTCGCTCTTTGTAGTGTTGTTTCGTTCTCTATTTTCTATTATAATTCATATTTATATTTTATGGTATTAGTATAAAGACTTATAATATGATACAGAAGAGAACATTAAGTTTAGTTCTATTGAAGAACTTATTAATTTTACCAATTATATTGTCATGCCGCTTGAGTTATTTTACTATTTATAATAAATAAATATAATAACTTTTAATATTTATATTACATGAATCATACTATTTTTTATGGGAATCATTGATGGAGTTCAGGAAAAATCATCGCTATGATATGATTCTTATAAAACGTGTTCAACATCATGTTCCAAAAATTATGAAATTAATTGCAAATGTACAAAAAACGCGCGCAATATGGAAGTTGTTGAGACGGCATTAAGGCAAAAATATAAATACTTATGTATAAATAATTAATAATATATATATAATGAATGTTATAACTATTATCTAATGAATACACCGCATATATAGAATAACTTTGAATGTTATTCAAGGAGATTATAATTTACATACCACAATATTCGAAGATGTAGCGGCAGTATGTTAGATGCTTTGTGGATGAATATATTTTTCTCATATTAAATCAGGTTAGTATTTGCTAAAGAAAATTTTACAGATTTCTAAATTTAAGAAGTACATTTAATTTGGGTGTAAATGAATCTATATACTACAAATGTTTGAGCTTACAGAGGTTTGAGCTTACAAAATTCAACATAAATTCATTTTGTGATTGCAAGCAAGCATGGAAAGATCGATAACAGGGGAACCTAACTGTCATATGACTAATATCCAATGCAATACAAAAGGTTAAGCGCAACAATATCGATGAAGAAACAACACTTCAAACTCAAGTGCAAGAAAAGAAAAAATCAAATGCGAAGTTGGAGCCTGATGAAGAAAAGAAGAGAAAAAGAAACACAATCTTTTTTAAGCTTCAATGATGATAATTATGATGAAAATAAAGACAAATAAGAGCACACGATATTTTTTCAAAAAAAAAAAAAGAGAGAGCACTAGATATTTATAGTGTTTAGGACCAACCATTCAGCATCTACTCTATCACATTCAAAGATGGATTCCTTAACTCGAAATTTCTTCATTTATACAACAAAGGGACTGTAACACAATTTTTCACACCTTGATAACTTGGTCCTTAGGATTACTGACACTTAAGAGCCTAAGCAATAATGACAATGTTGGGACAAATTTGTGTCAAAAAGCAAAAAAGAACTTGGTCTTCTCCCTCCTTCAAAAGCAAACGAGAAAATATTTATGTGAATCAATGTTCACATTTTGAATCTTTTAGATATTAAGAATGGTATAATTATTTATTTATTTATTTAATTTTTTTGGAATAAACAAAAGGAATTTGATTTTTTTTTAATTTTAACTATCTGTCGTTCTTTTTCTATCCTAATATAATTTATTGCATTGTACATAAAATTTAATAAAAAAAAACTAATAAATACACGTGCAACGCACGTGATCTCTGCTAGTCATCTAAAATGGCAATAATCAAAATGCCTTAAGCGAACATACAAAAATCACTCTTCTAACTCTCTAACTACATAAATGCCATCAAAATCTCTCTCTCAAACTAAAACACAAAACGGCATTTTCGTTATACATCATAAACTTCAGCCTTCTTCAATCATAGCTCGTAATGCCATCTCAGCATCAGCGAGTGGCTGTCCTGCATAAAGTTGAAGTTGCCCTCTCTTCACAACAAGTGCTCTCAAGGAATATGATTTCACGGCCTCTTTAAGTTCCTAGAAATTATCGAGCTATATCAGTAACGTGCAGCTCATCAAGAAGGTCGAATGAAGGGAGTGAGATACAAAAAGTAACTTACTTTGACTGTTAATGGAGCAACATCAGCTTTGAAGTCTCCCAAATCTTCAAAGAAAGATTCAAGAAGATAACAGAAGTTCGTTGCATCAAAGGGATCCTCAAAAGCTACAGTGTACGATATTTGCTCATCTGAGCTTGAAACGCTTATTAATGTGTAAAGCCCTTCACCACCGGTTCCTCTTTGCATAAAGATAACCTGAATTAGAAGTGACATGTATTTTGAGTTATACACTGAATGTTCATGCTATATACACGTCATATGCAAGTTCGCTCAGAAAATAATCTACTTATATGTACTCATTCTCATTTGTCCCAATCTAGAACATAGTAATGTACTGATTCTACTGAACAATGGTTAGCTCCCTTACTATTTCATCAATACATAAAACTAGAAGCATGACTGAAACTTGGACATGGGTAAAATATTTCTATTAACTATGTCGATGATTATTATCTGTATTAACACATGATCTTTTGATTCTCATATTCGTGTGCCAGCCCAAAATCAACTAATGAAAACATCAAATCCGAAAAAGTAAATATCAAGAGGAACGTAAAACTGTAAAGCGAAGAAAGAAACAATACAAGAAACGAGCATATGAAGGTTTCAAGGGACGTACTAGAACATATGGAAGCTTCGTCCACCAGAGGCCAGTCCCACTTTTGCTTTTATTTACTGATTTAGCATTTCCAAATCCTTTCCCTCTAACACTACCATTTGTTTTCAGATCACCAGCTTCTCTTGATTTCACTGCTTCAACGTTTGTTTTCCCTGTAAACGTGAGAATTCAATGAGAGCCATTTGATATTTATATGCATGCATATGTTGTCTACTATCACATATTCAGCACATACTAAATCATTGATGCAGTATAGATTCGATGCTAAAATAGCATTATCAAATGATTTGTGGGTTCCATAACAGGTACACGGACTAGGACGGTGCAAGATCTCCCAATAGAATATGTTTGCAATTCAATCTCAGTATAATCACATGTAAGCCTCAGAACTTTAATATCTAGAGCATCAGAAACACTATGATTCAAAATTATATCCATCTAACTATAAAAAGCCATAAAAAGAAATAGTATAAGAGTTTCATAGGGCACTACCATTTATCACCTTTGGTTTTGCTACACCCTTTCTCTTTCCTTGCTTGCTTGTCCCCATTTCTTTGGTCACCTTACTCTTCGTCGTCGACCTAGTAGACTCAGCTTTTCCCGACATCCCTTCCACGCTATCATCTTCCACTACTTGAGCAGCATCAATTTCCTTAGGATCATCACCAGACAGTTCATTCTGCCTCTTTCCATCCCCTATATTAGCAGCATTATCATCACCATTGTTACCTCTAAATAACTCATTCCCTTCCTCTACATCCCCATCAACTCTAGTATCATCTGAGCCTACAAAACCTTTAGGTTTCTCTACTGAATCACCAGAAAAATCTCTGAATTTGTACTTCTTTCTATAAAATAAATCACCCTTCTCAAACTCATCTCCTCCCTTGGCCTTGGTCTCCCCACTCGACTGCTCAACCAACGGAGTTTTGTAACGTTTTTTCCCCAACTTCTTCTTCAACTTATCCATTGTACCATCAACCTCCTCTTCTATTTCACTTTTGAAATGTTTGCCTCCATCAGTCTCCTCATCCTCCTCATCATCATCATCACCGTCACTAACGTTCCTCTTCGACTGTAATCTTTCCTTTTCCCTCACCTCCCTTGCCATTACCCGAATTTCCTCGATTTTCCTCTCCATCTCCAAAATGTCCACATTAATATTTCCATTCCCAATCACACCATTCCCTAATCCCATTTTCGCATCTTTATCCAAAACAGCATCCTTCGCTCTCAATTCGCTACTTCCGTTCACAATTTTCCGTTTATTGTCGATATCATCCAAACCGAAAAACATGACAGCACAAACAGTCTGGAAAATGAAAGCTCCTAGAAACCAAAACCCATATTTCAAGATTGAATCTTTACCGGCTACACCAACTCCACCATCAATCCCAACTCCAGCAGGGGCTGAAATTTTAACCTCCTGCAATCCTCGAGTTTCTTCGTTTTCAGCTACTTCTGCGTTTTCAGACTTCTCAAATTCTTGAATTTCCTGGTTAATGTCGATCTCTTTGAGCTCTTGAGGTGGGGATTCAATAGGGACTATCGGGTTTGCAGGAGTTAATTTGGGGGTAATGGGGTTTTTCAGGGTTTTGAGGATTTTTTGGCGGAGGTGGTTTCTTCTTCGGGCGGGTTTAGCTGGGAACGAAGCGGAAGAGCTGGAAACGAAGAAAGCTGGTTTCAAGAGACTAATATTCACGTTGGTGAATCGACGGTGGCGGAAGGCGGAAGTGGAGGTGGCGGCGGCGGCACCATGGTGCAGACCCGCCATTTTGCCGTTGAAAGATCCACGGTAACCATTATTTAGATGGAAAATACTCGTGTAAAACGTAAACTGCAGGATAACTTTTTCTATTTTTCACTTTTTCTTACTAGGAGTAATTTTTATACTTGTAGACCAAAATACATTTTAATACTCTTGGAAGTATTAGAGAAATATAATGAGTAAAATATGGTTATGACATGAGTTTTATGACTTCACTTTTATTTTTTAAAAATGGTTAGATTTTTTTATTTATAATTATTTATTTTTATGTTGTGAGCATTTTGAGTGGTTCATGGCTAGGGCTGGAAATCGGTGCGGTAGCGGTTAACCGCACCGAGATTTTCGGTTAGTAGGTACTGATATTTCGTGAAAGTGGCTACCGCTTATCGTACCGAACGGTAATTCGGTTAACCCGATAACTGTTTTTTGATTTTCGGTGCGGTTATCGAGTAACTCGTTTAAACGATTTATTTTTTTTTTGGATTTTTGATTTTTTTTTTTCAAATAAAATATTTCATATTCATCTTTGTCTTGCTGCTTATAATCGGCTTGTTTACGAGATGATCGAGAATTCGAGATGATTTAGTTATGTAGATGGATAATATGAGGTGTAAAATATTATACAATAATTAATTAAAGTAATTTTTGAATAAAATTCTAGAACAAAGCTTGTTATTCTATGTAATTTTGCACACCATTGAAAAGAATAATTAGATAATTTAGATCGATTAAGTTAAGTATTAGATAAATAAAATATACATTTAATAAATTAATTATAATTATCGGTTATTGGGTAGCTTTATTCGGTTATCGGGTAATAACTGATAACCGATTATTTCAAAAAACGTTTACCGACCCGAATAACTGTTTTAACGGTAAGCAGGTAACCGATAACCGTCGGTTATCGGTTAATTACCGAAATAACTGATTTTTTCCTAACCGATTTCCAGCCCTATCATGCAATTTATAGAATACTTATATGTTCCAAACTTTTTCAAGATTAACAATTCACGAGCCTCACAATCAAACTTCAAACCACTAACATTTATCATCATCTTATTATTACTTAGCACTTACTAAATAAAAAATAAGTATAAGATGGATGTATAAATAAATAAAAATAAATAAGGATGTTGGAATAAGAACAACACTTCAAAGCTCGTGAAGTTAAGGGCAACGTTATTCAAGAATTGATGGATATCATACACAATCCGATTCAAAATCTTCGAATTCGGCAAGTTCCAATGAAGCTTCATGAATTCGGGATATTCGGGGAGTGAAGTTCAAAGCTCATCTTGATACTAAAAGAGTCAAATATAAGCACAATACTATTGAGTACTCATAGCAGAGAGTAAATTTATATATCTATTAAGTGCTCTGTTTTACAAAAAAATTGATCTGCCTATTATACCACTTATTTTAAGAACAATGATATGATTATATTATATTTATGGCAAATTTAATGGTTGTACTTTTATAAATAAAAACTATCAACTAGTAAAGATAAAAATGAAATGGTAAAAGAAACCCGAATCATGTCGGGTCCATTGGACTTGGGTTGAATACTCTTATCATCTTTAAATTCCTATTTTAAAGATCAAATCCACTTTTAAAATTGAACCCCGCCTATTTTTCTGATTCTAATATTTTGATTCTTCACTGAGCATGTTTGTAAAATGATTTTAAAAAAAAAAAATCTAATATGCACAAATAGATTCTATTAAATCATTATTACAAATACCTCGGCGTAATGTAAAATAGCACGAAACATCTAATTAAATGGTAGGATATATAGGTAGGTTATACTATAGTGTCAATGAAATTGAATGCGAGGAGTGATGATTTTCAACTCAACCACAAAGTCAAATTGAGTAAATTCAAACACGCTTATAGAATCACTACCTTTTGAATTTGAAATAAAGATATAAAGATCGCGCTTTAATTGATAAAAGAAAGTCTATCCACTATATTTATTAAAATATATTTAAATGAGAATGATTGTGCATCGACGAGCCTCTATTTTGATTTTTTTTTCTTTTTTTCTTTTTGAGAACAACCTTTTCATTTTACTTACCATTCGTTAAACTATTTTTTTAATGCAAGTACAAAATTACTATATGTGTAAGTATAACATAATATTAAAATGTGCCATGCTATATGTGTAAGTAAGTATGACATACACGTGGAGTGGAGCGATTTTTGAATTTAATGAATTAATGTCACGTTTGTTTGGTTGTTCCAAGAAGAAAAAAAAAATTGTTGATTTTTTCAATTTCTAACTAAAATTCTAAAACTTATTATGATACTATATTTTAAATAATAATTGATCTCAAGACAGAAGAGATGAAGCTTTGGTTCCAAAATCCAAATCCTACCTTCTTCGTGTAAATGGTAAGCCCCTCTTCTACAAAGTTGTAAGCTAGATTTTTTTTTTTTTCTTTTCTTTTCTCTAAAATATAGTATTATCATCTCAACATAAATAGAATGGATAATTATATCGAAATGTTTGAATTATACGCCGCAAGTAAGAACAAGGCGAAAAGGCATCCACGAAGTCATCTCCCAAAAAAAAACAAGAACCTAGCTATGCCGTCTGACCTTTCATGTCTCCACTACCACAACCTCAATCAAAACAAAATTCAAATCCTACAAAACCCTCAAAAAAGAGACAAAACCCTCAAACAAGAAACACAAACTCTAGCACTTTAGCCACCCCACAATATTGACTTACCTAGTCTTCTTTTTATCACTACTTTGAAACAAACCCACAAGCAAAACAGCTCGGAAACATGCATACAGGAACGGCAAAAGTATAAAGTTTGAAGCTTTTTTCATGGAGTCAAGCGTCCATGGCGTCCCTCCTTCGGGAGTCCAGATGGGCCGTTCAGACAGCAACGTTTCAGGTATTAGAGCTCCTATAACTGTGGATGATGATTCTGATTTTGAAAGTTCTGGTAGCAGTTATTACATTGATAGCGAACTTGAGGGAACTGAGAGTGGTGAGGATGTGCCAGAGAGAGCTCTTGTTGTTGAGGAAGATGAGGGGATTGTTAAAGAAACTGATATTGTTAAGGAGTTGGCCATTTCTGGTGGTGATGTGGTTGAAATGAATGGAGAAGTAGTTGAGGGTAGTAGTAGTAATGAGCGTAAATCTGTTAAAGAAAGGGGTAATGTAGATGTGAGTGGTGTTGTAAGGCCTCTTTCTAGATACCCTAGTGGAAAGGGAGTTGGTAAAATTGATGATTCTGATTATTCAGGGTCGTCTTCGAGTGATTCTAGTGATGATGAACTAGTCGAAGCAGAGAAGCGTGGTGAAAATTTAGGCAGTTCTAGGCCTGTTGTTGTAGCTGTAGTGAATGAGGAAGTTTCTGAGGGAGAGCTTTCACCAGTTATGAGCACTAGAGTTCCATCAGCAAAAAAGTTGGTTATTCCCATTGCCAAGATTTCTGGTGAAAGTGATGATGACTCTAGTGGCAGCATAGTTTTGGATGATGAAGATTTATCTGGTATTGAAGTGTTGCAAAGGATTAATAGTGCACCAAAAGTTAGAATCTTGGATGCTGATGAAGGAGATGATAATAAGTCGCGTGCGAATGTGTGGAGGTGAAGCTTGTTGAGAAGTTGCCTTTAGATGAGAAGGAACCCATTGTTGTAGAGAAATCTCTTCTTCAAGAATACGGTCCTGATTTGAGCGAAGAAACTATGACTAATTCGTTGGCCGTGAATGAATTTAATCCCACATCAGAATCAGGGCATGAAGGAGAACTTATTCATTTAGATGAGGATATTAAAGAAGTTGTTGAGGATACGAAGGAGTGTGTGGAATTGGTTGATTTAAGAGAGCCTGCTGACTTTGCTGAGAGCATAGTTTTGCCTGATATTTCTTGTGTTGATTCGGTCACAGTCAGTGAACTGGGAGCTTCTCTTGATGATGCGGATTGCAAGAACAATACTGCTGGTTTAGAGGATAATTGTATCTTCAATGAAGATTATGAGAGTGAGAATGTGGAAGAAGAAACTGGGAAAGAATCTGAAACCAGTGAACTCTTGCCTGGGGAGGTAGAAAAATCGAGCTTTGAGCCAGAAAATAAAGTAGTGAATGCTGAAATTGAAGTGGTACAAGACTCTACTACTCCTCACGCAGAAGGGATGTTACTTGATCATTCTCAAGAGTTTGATAGTCAAGATTTTCATGATGACATGGATGTAGATGGTGGAATCAGCAATGGGAGACATATAATCGATCCTGCTGCATTAACTGCTCTTTTTAAGGCTGTCAGACATGCTGAATCAGATGATGATGATATCAAATTTGTATCTGTTGATGGTGTGGAGAATTTGTCACTTGATGAATTTGCATTAGCTGCAAGTGGTGAATTTGATGAAGCTTTAAGTGAAAGGGAGAAGGAGGATACAAAGAAAATACAAAAGATACAAGTAAAATATTCGCTCCTTCTAGACAGACTAGGCCTTTCTTCTCAAGATTCAGTAGCTTCAAATGTTTTACGACCGGCTCTCACTTGCTTCTGGAACTTCCCGTTCGCTAGAATTCCATCTTGATTCGATCAAGAATGCAGCCGTGGAACTTGAAGCACAAAGGAAGGACAAGTTGGATTTTTCACTAACTGTCCTCATTATTGGAAAAACCGGAGTTGGTAAGAGCGCTACTGTAAATTCCATTTTTGGAGAAGATACTGCGGAAGTTGACGCGTTTGAGCCTGCTACATCTCATGTGACAGAAATTGCTGGCTTCATCAATGGAGTGAAACTAAAGATCTTTGATACCCCTGGTTTCAGAACTTCTTCAATTGATCAATCCGCCAACAGGAAAATTCTGTCATCAATCAAGAAAGTGATGAAGAAATTTCCACCTGATGTTGTCCTGTATGTAGATCGATTAGACACTCCAAGAGACAACCTCAATGATTTACCTCTTTTGAGGTTAATCACTTCTTGTCTTGGTTCATCAATATGGAAGAAATCCATTGTTGCTTTCACACATGGAAGTGCAGTACCCTTAGACGGGCCTAATGGTTATCCTTTAAGCTACGAAGCGTTTGTTGCTCAACAGTTGCAGGTTATACAAGGGCTTATTTGTCAATCAGCCGGGGAGCCAGTAGTTTCAGGTTCTGGTTTGACACTTCCGGTTTGTGTTGTTGAAAACTATCCATTTGTGGAAAAGAATGGAAATGGAGAAAGTTGGAGATCTCAGCTGCTGCTTTTGTGTTGCTCAATGAAAATTTTATCAGAACTGAACTCTCTTGTCAAGATTGGGAATCCTTTAGACTATAGAGAGCTTTTGCCTCCTCTCTCTTACTACTTGTCTTCATTTTTGAAATCCTTTGCTCATCCAGAACCGTCAGATGATCAAAGCGGTGACATTGATGAGCTGTGTGATTCATCTGGTGCTGATCAGGAAGAAGACGTTGAAAAGCAATCAAGAGAAGAAACGGGGCAATTCAGAAGCTTGAGTAGATCAGAAGTTGTAGATCAAGAAACTGCAGAGATGGAACTCCCACTTTCCTTTGATGGAGATAGCTCTTCTTTCAGATACCGTGTTCTAGAACCTTCTTCCGGCCTTCTTACAAGGCCGACTCTCGTCTCTCAGTGGGACCACGACTTCAACTATGATGGCCTCCTCATTGAAGACAGACTCAAGATTGCTAATTGTTTTCCAGCCACGATCTCGCTTCAGCTCACCAAAGATAAACAAGAACTCTTAATCAAGTTACAGTCATCAGTTTCAGCAAAGCACGGAGAAAGAGCATCAACCATGGCAGGGCTGGATATTCTACCCTTAGGGGAGAATCTCAGTTACACCATTAAAGGACAAACCAAAATCAAGAACTTCAAAAGGCACAGTACAGCAGCTGCAGCTTCCCTCAATTTTCTCGAGGAAAATGTGATGTCGGGCCTCAAATTTGAGGACCGCCTTTCAATTGGGGAAAGATCAACATTTGTGGCAAATGCAGGTATCGTTCAATCTCAACACGATGCAGCATATGGTGTAAACTTGGATTATGCATGAAGAAGAAGGATCATAGTATCAATCAAGATGAGACTTTGATAGGAATGTCTGTCATGAGATGCAGAGGTGAACTTATCTATGGCTGCAATCTGCAATCTCAGATTTCTATCAACAGAAACTCCAACTTAGACATCGCAGCTTCTTTGAACAATAGTCTGAGAGGAAAAATTTCAATCAAGATGAGCTCTTCGGATCAGCTTAGATCGTGGCATTGGCTCTCGTTCCAATTGCAAGAGCTGTGGTGAAGAAGATTTTTGGACAGTCCAGTGGTAGATTTTGATGTGAAGGTAGTTGAAGTTGAAGAGAGAGAAGGCAACCAATTCTTGAAAGAAACATGTCTTGTTGCTAGTTTTTGCATTTTGATAATGTGTATATAGTTGAGAAACGAATGGGGCTGATCTCATATTTGAATGAAAAGAAGTGTTATGTTCATTTCTGATTGTTTATTCTCGTGAATCGACCTCTTTTTTCCTTTCCTTTTCTAAATTTGAATATGAATTCGACCACTTTGGAACTTGCCCTTTCTTTTTCTTTTTTCCTTGATCTTTTTTTTTTTTTGTTTTTTAATATAAGAAAGGTCATTGAACTTTCAATTGCTTCAATTGAACTTTGAACTTGTACAGGAAGCATTTATCTGCACAATCTGATTAATGATTCTCCCCAAAAGTTAAATGCTCGATCCATCTGTATCAACGGATAATCCCCCAAACTTAATCAAGTATACGAACAACTACTAGCAAATGAATTTAATTAGCATACAAACTCGATGTATCTCTACTTATAATCTAAATATCAAATGAGTAATTAAGCTATTTATAATCACCAACATTTATTTTCATCCCAGCACAAGAAAGTACTAAACAATGCAACACAAATAATAAATTTTACACAAGTGATAGTGCATAAAAGATTAAATATTAACAACATAAAAATAAATTTTGAAGCACATAACTTGAAGGATACAGGCCTTGTACTTATGAAACATAAAAGATTTAAATATCTTATGAAACATGAAAGGTACACGAATTTATAATACTACAAGCATCCAATACTTGTGCTAGTCCTACTAAAACATAGTAGCATATGGTAATACTTTAAAGCCAAGACAAAATAGATAGCTTTGATTATCAGACAAACTAAACTTCAACGAACAAATCTCCATACCTGCAATATGTTTATTGGAATTAAATCGGCAAACGCTCAAATAGTAAGTATTGATCATAGTATAATGTTTTCCAAGAGAATAAATTGCATGATATGATAACAACACATATATATAAAAGTAAGAATGCTTTCTTAAAAAAATTCAAGAAAACATAATGAATGAGCATATATATAGTGAGAGTTTCTTAGATGTATGTCTTGACTTATTAGCTAATATCAGTACTAACATATACTGGATCAGTTTGAGTAGAACAAAATGCAAGAAACATCTCAACCTGATCAGTGATTCAGTACCTCAAACTCAATTGAGTTGAACCCTACTCTCCTCGAAACGGATGAGATCAAACCGTTGGGGATTGCAATAGATGTCGAGTTTCTTCAACTTGTTCGTTCCCATATCAAATGCGTATAGAAAACGATCCTCTCCCACCAAGAACAACACCCCACCATCCTCAGAGAATCCCAAAGGGGCTGCAACACCTTCAATACATCCATCGAATTCTTTAGACCACCTCCCTTGTTCATTCAGAGCCCAAATCTCAAACGACCACTCATCCTCCTCCTTTCTCTTCTCCGTCACCTTGTTAGGATGAAGCACAAGGCCCAACCTCCCACCATACTCAAACAGACGGCACCAATGGCTATCTCTTATCCCCTTCTTACTGTTTGGAAGTGGGAAAGCAGAGAACTTTTCAGTAGAGAAGTTGAAGCATAGAAGGTAGAGAGTGAACTTGGGAGAATAAGTATGGGCAATCCAATAGGCATGGCCATTAAAACAAGCAGTTTCCTCTCGATTTGTACCCATAAAATCGTAGGGGCAATGAATGCGCTCCCATGATGAATCCTTCTTGAGGGAGCACATCTCAGCAAACCACTGGGTATCTTCATGGTTCCACATTCCGCAATAGTCTAACCGTTCGAACTGAAGTAAGATCCATCTAATGTACTTGCAATCTCCAGATTCGGAATCAAATCCGAAACCGGCTGCAGAAACAGTAGTGAGCACATTCAAAGGTTGTATTTCTTTCGGATCAGGGCGATCCTCAACTTGGCATTTAGGAAGAAACTTAACCTGGTTCGTTGTAGGGTTCCAAAACAGAGCGTCTTCCTCATCATTGTCCAGGCAAATCACCCCGCCGCAGCTGCCGCGGAACTCGTAATTGTTGAAATGAGGAAACTCTGGGGTTTCAATCGGTGAAAAGTTGTGGGGAGAGAGGGCGCTGTAATAGCTAGTGGCGGCGCCGCAGAAGTATGGCAGTTCCGGCGAATCGATGCTGGTAGAAGTGGGAAGGCAGAGTTTGGTGTGTGATAAATATCGATGTGATACCTCGGAGAAAATCTTGTCTTCGTCTACTCCGCTCCAGCTTAAGCGTCGGAGCAGAAGCGTATGCTTGTTTTCGACGGCTGCTGCGGCGGCGGTTTTGAAGATGTGGTGGCGTTTGGAGGGTTGAAGAGAGGTGAAGGATTTGAGCAGATTCTTTTGTAGGATCCTCATAGCGCCGCCACCCCTTCCCGTACGGTATTGGGACGTCCGTATGATAATAAAATAATTAAAAACTAGTAATTATCATAAAATTACAAAATTAAGTTACTACTTAAAATTTAAGTTATAATTTAGCCCAATAAATTATTTGAGGACCGCCTATCAATTGGGGAGAGAACAATTGTGGGAAATGCAGGTATCATTCAATCTCAATAAATCCCGATTGGTGAAACGGGAGACGGATTTGAGCAGATTCTTTTGTAGGATCCTCATAGCGCCGCCACACCAATAACGAATTCCCGATCCCTTTTGGATTGATTAGGGTTCCTATGAAACTTCTCTAGAAGTGGAGTAGCATTTTTTTTTTGTTTGAAAGGGGAGTAGTATATTTTTGATTTATTCTTATTTAAAGTTTGGGTAATTTCTATCCACAACCCCAACTTACCCTTTATTAAAAATAAGGATTAGTGCAGCGAAAATACACGACTTTTCAGTCAACTTTCGTTTTTTCCACGACTATTGAAAAATTCAGAAAAATACACAAAATTTGCCTTTTGTTCGATTGTCCACAAAATTCAGCTCCGACAAATTAAAGAATGACGTGGATAATACGTTTTAATTCATTTAATTAAATTTAAGTTAATTATGTTAAAAAGGGGGGGGGGGGGACGACGACATTTCGGAAACGGCAGCAATTATTCTCCAGTTACCTCGCTTTTCTTCGCCAATTGCAACGCCTTTCTCTGCCTAAGCCTCTGCTATGAAACCCGTAACCCTAACCCTAAAATTTATGTCTATTTGGAGAGTAAGAGAAAGGAAACAACGTCGTTTTTAGTCGTTTAATATGACATAGTTTCGCTTGCCGTAATATTTTTATGGTAACACGCGCCCGGCATCCACGTAGGATCCAATTTGGGGAAAGTTGTGATTTGTGGAAAAATCGGACGGAAAGCAAAGGTCATTTATTTTACCCGATTCTTCAGAAGTCGTGGAAAAAACGGAAGTTAACCGAAAGGTTGTGTATTTTTGCGGCATTAACCCTAAAAATAAATAGAAAATATATGAGTTTTAACTCTTTTGCTAATTTGCCCCTTAGCCCCAAATTTGAGTTCATCAATATTAGCAACGTAAAGTCCCCAAACTTGATAACAACAGAATCGTATATCCTCCTACAAACACAACCATACAAATAATAATCATTAGTTGATATTCTACAGCCCCCAATTACATTGATTTTTCGTAGCATCGACCTCTTATCCCCACAACTAAATTAGCACATGAGTTTGCGCATGGGTCATACCTCCTAAAATTCCTGAAGTTTATGCATCTAATAAGCGCCAAAAGGGGACCAATGGTAATTGGTCATACACTCGAGCAAATCCGACAACCCAAAAGAGTTATTTGATTTTCACGATCGAAGCTAGCCGACCGGGACAAAACAAGTAAAAGCCTAGGCCCGAAATAAAGGGAATGAAACGACAACTTCAGAGGGCACGATTGATTTGGACTCCTTTCCGGAGGGAGAAGTTGTCGACTTTCTCCATTCAAACTCTGAAGCAGCCAATTTGTATTTTTGGCAACCTAGAAAGCAAAAGTTGTGAACATGAAGGAGAAACTTGCATGGGGGAAGCTCATAAATTAGTATAACAAGTTGCTCGACAAAGATGTGAGCAACATGACAGAGAAGCAGTTGAAGAAGCATTAGATGCTCCTAGCCCAAATGGCAAGCTTGCTCGAAAACTAACAAATTTTAATTATTGTAGTTGTTACTTTAAATTTTGATTGTTGTAGTTTGTTTGTTTGAATTAAATAAAAAAATCTAAAATTTTAGTTTTTTAGATAAATAAATAAATAGAACTAAAAATCAAATTAAATGAAATCAAATTAAAAATAAAAAAATTAAATCAGAGAGAACCCTGGAAATAACTCGTGCACTGTGGTCAATTTTGAAGTGAGGCTCTCTCCGCTTAAAAAGTGAGAAAGCCCCAACTTGAGACTCAACATTGTGGTGCTCTAATATGTCGTGGGCTCTTGCGTGGGATTTTGCATTTAGGGGAAATGAAATCGAGACAAGTAAGGAAATTATACTAATAATAGTTATTTTTATTGAGTGTTTGGTTAAAAAATAGAAATGGTCACTTGTAAGGGATTCTATTTCTCCTTGTTTTCCCTCATTCTCGAGATGTAAAAATTTGGTAGATTGAGTTAGCCTCAAATAAGGAAAATAGATAACATATTACTCAAACCAAATAAAAATTAATGGAATCAATTAATTGTTTCCCTTTCTATACCAAAAAAAAGTGAACCAAACATGAGCCTTTTCTAGAACCAGTATTAAAACGTTTAGGCTTCGCAGTAGAATTATTCTTCTTGTTGTTTACTCTTTTTTAATTTATCAAAACATTAATCACAAACACTCACACACAATATATATATATATATATATATATATATATATGGAAGGGTTCTCATGGGAGATAGTCATTATGTGAGAACTAAGAACCCATTACCACCCTTGATCTTTGTAGATTGTGTGGTGTATATTTAAACGCTATCATTTAAGAAAATTAATTAATTTTTATTTAAATTAACCGCATGGACAATTTTGTCATTGTCACACAAAGTCTTATCTAATCATTCCCTTATTTTACGGAAACCATATATAACTTATGTATGTATTTTTAAATGTCAAATAAAAGTATTTTTTGAACATCAAATCTTGATGGTCCCACGCATATAATAATAAATGGCGGCATTTTAATTAATTATTTAATAAATGCTTAAATGGCGGCATTCTGATTAATTATTTAATAAATGCTTAAATGGTGGCGTTCCAATCAATGTTGATTTCATGCTTTTCTAAAAAAAATTATATTTTTTTGTGTCAAAAAAAAATATTATATTTTTTAGTGTTAATTTCATGCTTTTTTAGTATTAATTTCATGCTTCTTTTAATTTTTTTATGCTTTTTAGTATTAATTTCATGCTTCTTTTAATTTTTTTCATGCTTTTTAGTATTAATTTTATATTTTTTCGTGTTCATTTCATGCTACTTTTAATTTTTTATCATGCTTTTTTAATGTTAATTTCATGCTTTTATAGTGTTGATTTCATGTTTTTCTAAAAAAAAAAATTCAAAAAAAAAAAATCATAATTTTTAAGTTTTAATTTCATGCTTCTTTAAAAAAATTCATGCTTTTTTAGTGATAATTTCATGCCTTTTCGTGTTGATTTCATGCTACTTTTAATTTTTTATCATATTTTTTTAGTGTTAATTTCATGCTTTTATAGTTTTGATTTCATGTTTTTTTATTTTTTTTTAATATTTTTAGTATTAATTTCATGCTTCTTTTACAATTTTATTCATACTGTTTAGTATTAATTTTATGCTTTTTTTGTGTTGATTTCATGCTTCTTTTACAATTTTTTTTCATACTGTTTAGTATTAATTTTATGCTTTTTTATGTTGATTTCATGCTTCTTTTAATTTTTTTTAAGAGTATTTTCGACACATTATATCAAACATATTATGAGCTATATGATGCGAGAACAATCTGGAATGCTATCTAATACAAAAAACACATGCTGAGTACTTGAAAATGGATCCTCGGAGCACCATGTTGAATTAATTTCTTAATTACAAGAAAAATCAAACAGACAACAATTAATATATTCTTCTTCAACCCAAGATGCTTAAAGGAAAACCTTAGATCTTGGTTAAACAATTTGGAGAAGAATTGCAGCCGCGGGAGAGAATTCGACTTGTATGAGAAGAATTAATACGATGACTCAATTTTAGATCTCAGATTATGGAGGATGTCATACAGAGAGAGAGAGAGAGAGAGAACGATGTATTAGATGATCCCACTTGTAATGCCCGTAATTTTCCTCTCTAATTTAGAAATTAAATCCTTGTTAAGAAAGAATTTCCAAGTTTTATTAAGTAAATCTCACTTTATATATATATACATTACCGGGAAAGGAAGTTCTCGATTAGAATTAAGTAGCAACTTGGTTTCTAAACAATTTTAGTTAACGAATAACCAATTAGGTACTTGATTGAAATTTATCGATTAAGTATATAATTATCATTCGATTATTCTTACCTAATAATAAATCGGCTCGAGCAGTTCGATTAGTATCGACTCACCTAATTATTAATTACGAGATTTATTAATAGGAAGTAGCTGAACGGGCCAAGCCCACTGTCAATTGGGCTGAGCCTATTTACTAAATTAAGAGTTAGCCAAGCCCATTACATAGATATTTTTATTAAGTCCAATAGCCAAGGGGCATTATAGCCGAAGTAACTGCAAGTGTAAAGCTTATTCATTCAATCATTCATACGAAGCACTTAATAAAATACACTATTCATTGAATCTAATCAAAGAAAATCTTACAGCATACAGCCTCTATAGGCAACCTAAAAAACTACATGCACACAAAACCTAGCAACTAGAATACACTAGCGATGGTGAAAGAGTTCAGCAATAAAGTACATTACATTTCCACATTTTCCCCTGATAGGAAATGGCCCAGCTCCTAAGCCCAAAGCATCAGACCCAATATAATTGGGCCCCGACAGTTAAGCTCGGCCCAGGCAGCTCGGCCCAATTGAAGATAAGAGACTTTATCACCAAGGCAACCAAGACTCCTACATCGACTACAACTCAAGCTCTAAGAGAGATATAGAAGCTCGGTGTTTATCCATAAAGGAGGAGATCAAGTCAAAGAGTCCAAATAGGAGAAGAATTCATATTATAGTCGAACTCCATGCAACTATCTATAAATAGGGATTTAGAATAGATTGAGAGGGGAGAACAATCTTGTAATCACTACTCATACTAGCAATAAAAATCTATACTCTCTTTTGCTCCGTGGACGTAGATCTATTCTGGTAGATCGAACCACGTAAATCCTTCGTATCCTTTTATTTTTGTGTTCATTAATTCAATCGTCTACGTGCATTAATCACCCTTGGAAAACAAGATCGATCACTGGCGCCGTATGTGGGAAACAAAAATTTGTGAATTTCGATCAAAGTTTTCTAGGTAAACGATAACCATGACGAGACCAACACGATCGAGTACCGCTGCTGCTGCCGCCGCCGCCGCCGCTGCTGCCAACAAGGAAAAGGAGAATCAGCAAACTGGGCAAGAAATTCCGGCGGCCGAAACAAGCCAAGTGCATGACCAGAATCCCGCGGCGAACAGACGACCCGAGAAGGAACATGTGAAAGACCGAACCCCGGAGGGCAACATCGATCATATTAAGGTGGACAAGTTCGGCAACCCGATCCACCGTGACAGAGAAGGTCACAATAGCAACCAGGAGGATGATGATTTTCAGCTTCAGCCGAATGAGTTTGATGATGCTGTAAGGGGATATCTTGCACATAACAGGCAAGACTTCCTCCAGTTCGCCAAATTGCAAAAAGCTCGGAATCAAGATAGAGGTCAATCTTCACGTAGCGACGATCGGGAGCACGAGGTTACATCCGGATCAAGGCACCGGCAAAAGTCTGCTAGGGTCAGGATCGTAGAAGCACGGGATGCCAGGATTCCCCCTAGGAGATTCATCGACGATCGTCAAGGAGACCACCATTTAAGTGCCGAGGCTGCTTGAACCCCCTCCAGCCAAAGCCGAGGCCGAAGCACCAAAAGAACCACCCAAAGATTGCTGGAAGGTCTATGTGGATGGAGCTTCGGGACACGCGGGAAGCGGTGCCGGTGTCATATTACTCAGCCTAGACGGGATAGAGATGACATACGCACTTCGGTTTACCTTCCTGACGACAAATAATGAAGTGGAGTACGAAGCATTGATCGCCGGACTTTGTCTAGCTCAGGCTCTTCAAGTACGAGTTGTACAAGTTCACAGTGACTCCCAAGTCATAGTGAGCCACATGCTCGGCAAATACGAGGCTAAAGGCGACATGATGAAGAAGTATCTCCACAAGGCTAAGAGCTTGCAAGAAGGCTTCACCTACTTCGAATTAGTGCGAATTCCGAGGGGAGAAAATAATCGAGCTGACGCCTTAAGCAAATTAGCGTCGTCATCTACAAGCTCACCCGTAGAAGAAGTCAAGTGCCGAAGCATAGATGAAGCCGAGATCTGCCAAGTAACTGAGGACGAGCCGAACTGGATGACCCCCTTACGAGCTTATTTGGAGAAGGGCGAACTACCCAGTGATAAGCTCGAAGCTAGAAAGATCTTAAGCAAGTCTCCGAAGTACTCTAGAGCAAGGAGTGCTGTATAGAAGATTGTATCTTCAGCCTCTCCTTAGATGCGTGGGACCGAACCAAGCGGACTATACATTGCGAGAAGTGCATGAAGGATCGTGCGGAAGTCACATCGGAGCTCGAGCATTGTCAAAGAAAGTGATGAGATGGGGATACTATTGGCCCACAATGTTCCAAGATGCAGTCGACCTCGTCAAGAAATGCCCAAAATGTCAAATCCATGCGACGGTGCCGAGGCTACCTCAGACTGACCTCGTAAGCATGCAAAGCCCTTGGCCGTTTGTGCAATGGGGAATAGACATCATCGGACCATTTGACAAAGCTCCTGGACAGCTCCAGTTTCTCATCGTAGCCATCGACTATTTCACTAAATGGGTCGAGGCTGAACCCTTGGCAAAGATCACGAGCAAGAATGCCCTAAACTTCGTTTGGAAGAACGTGGTTTGTCGCTTCGGTGTACCTCATATCCTCGTCTCGGATAACGGAACACAGTTCAAAGACAGAACATTCAGAGAATGGTGTGAAGGGCTTCATATTCAACAAAAGTTCACTTCGGTAGCTCATCCTCAAGCGAATGGCCAGACCGAAGTTACGAACCGAACAATCGTCAAGGGACTTAAAACTCGCCTCGACAAAGCTAAAGGAGATGGGCAGAAAATTTATCCCAAGTCCTATGGTCGTACCAAACAACTCCCAGGACCTCGAACGGTGAAACACCTTACAGTTTGGTGTATGGAACCGAAGCAGTGATCCCGGTAGAGATCGGCCTGCCGAGCCATCGCACACTTAACTTCTCAGCCGAAGCCAATGAGGAAGGACTTCGAACCAATCTGGATCTGCTGGAAGAGAAGCGAGAGCTAGCCTACATAAGGGAAGCTAAGTACAAGCAACAAGTAGCTCGGTATTACAACCAAAGAGTGAAGTATCAGCAATTCCAAGTAGGCGACCCCATACTTCGAAATAACGAGGTCAGTAAAGCAGAAAGGCTCAGCAAGTTGGAAGTCACATGGGAAGGACCTTACCGAGTCGAAGAAGTCCTCGGCAAAGGATCGTACAAGCTCGCCCATTTATCCGGTGAGCCAATACCCCGAACATGGCATATTTCTCATTTAAAGAGATACTTTGCATAGGTGGATAGGAGTAAGGTTAGAGTCATTTAGTTCATATAGGTCATGAGTCAGGTTGTCCTATTATTTTATTTCAACTTCGGTTTTTATATCAATAAAGTTCTTTTTTTTTAAGAGATGTTATTGTTCTTGCATATTTCATCTTGCACATCTTCTTTCCACTCATGCAAATTATCTCGCTTCTTTATTCTTAAAACCCTGACGAGGGTAAGTTAATATCCTTTCAAGGATAAAAATAAGCTCCAATTATGGAGTAACACCTAAACGCGCGTAAGGGGACCATCCCTATTGATAAATTCTACAAATAAGGAACTATAAAACCTTAACCTTGTCTTGTGGTGAGGACGGGTTATATAAAGTCAAACTTCATCTTTCTGACGAAGTGAGCTACCTAAAGCAAAATTTCGCCTTATGACGAAGTAAACTATATAAGGCCAAATTTCGTCTTATGACGAAGTAAGCCAATTAAAGCCGAACTTCATTTCACGATGAAAAGGGCTATCTAAAGCCGAACTTCATTTCACAATGAAGAGAGATCTAAAGCCGAACTTCATCTCACGACGAAGAGAGCTATCTAAAGCCGAACTTCATTTCACGAGAAAGAGAGATCTAAAGCCGAACTTTGTCTCACGACGAAGAAAGCTATCTAAAGCTGAACTTTGTCTCACGATGAAGAGAGCTATCTAAAGCCGAACTTCATCTTACGATGAAGAGCTACTTAAAGCCAATCCTTGTTCCAGGACGAGGACGAGCTATTTAAAGCTTTCATTCATTTAAAACGGGAAAGACTACCTTAGTTAAAAATGAGGGTAAAAAGCTTAAATAAAAGTGTAAAATTTCCATTTTATTTCATATAAACAGGAAAAACTACAAATATTACATCAAGACGACGAAGAGCCAGGAGGCCTACTAAAACTAAGCCAATTTCTGGCAAAATCCCTACCAGAGTTAAAGTTCAAAATATCATCTACACTAAGCCTGCCTCTACCTCGTCCTTGAGTTGAGCTTCGACCTCTACCTCGGCCACCCTGAGTTCCCCGACCTCGGGTACTTTGGCTCGCTCGACCTCGACCTCGTCCAGACGTCGACCGCTGTTCTTGACCATAAAATTCTGGAGAGTGGTGTTCGATAATCCTAGGATTAGGATTAGCCAAACTTGAAGATTCACCTTTCAAGAATTCCCTAGAAGTGCGGTCAAGAAGCCTCAAGTTAAAACCATGGGTAGCCGAAGTCGAAAGCCTGGCCTCTGACAAAATACGTCGCTTCAGCTTCGGGTAGCGATCCAGGACTATCTTATAAGTGCTTGCCACTCGTACGTGTTCGTCCACCTGATTTCGAAGCTCCCATGAGTCATTTCCGTATTGTTCCTTGTAGCTTCGACACCGAGCCTTGAGTTCCTTGACCTTGTCGTAGGTCTTAGATATGGTAAATCCACCAGCTCGGTGGATGATAGCTTCGTACTCGGCATGCTCCAGAGAGATCACCTTGGCTTCATCTTCAGCAATCTCTAACTTCTCTTCGAGCTCTAAAAACTGAGCCTGTAGCTCGTCATATTTGAGCTGAGCAGCAGAAAGTTTGACATCGGCCTCGTTTTGAACATGCCCAGCTCGGCCTTTCCAATGTAAGACTTCAACTTCTTTTAACTTAAGAGCCCGAGTCAATTGAGATATTTGGGCAACCAACGGAGATGCATCAAAAAGTGGCGGAGAAGAAGACTACAAAAGGACAAATGAAAGAGATTTCAATTAAATTGAAATTTCATTAAAGCCACTTCGGCGAGAGAAAGAGAAGCGCCGTCCTAGTGACGACGTGATACAAAGCTAAAAAAAATATATACATATAAATTATATTGGGAGGATCAACTGACCCCTCCAGGGTTTTCCTCTCCTAGCTGAGCTTCGGCCTCGGCATTGTTCTTTGGCTCCTCAGTCGGTCCCTCCGTCTCTTCGTTTTCAACCACTTCGGCCAAGCTTGCGAATGCAGCCTCGACCTTCAGGTCTTTGTCAACCAGACATGAGCGGATGTCTTCGGCAGAAAAGACCGACAATAGCGAAGTAAGCTCCTTCACTATCGGGAAGTCCCCCATGTATTCCGACAATACCGCTACGTATTCATGAAGCAGGTCGTCGGACGAGGTCACCTCATAACCATACTTAGACTTATCTAAGTCTGGATAATCACGGGCAATCTCGTCAATGACTTCCGCTTTCACGATGGTGTTTAGCACCGCCGCCAGCTCAGTAGCTAGGGCGGAGAATCTCCCCGAGAGGAAGATCCTATCTGCGAAGGCGCGAAGTACCTCCCTTTGTGAGGACGCCACTTCGGCCTTAATGCCGGCCACCTTTGCCTTCTCGATGCCACTTCCGCCTCCAGTCTGGCCACTTCGGTCTTAGCCGCCTCGGCTGTGGCTACCGACGCAGCTGCCCTCTTCTCGGCCTCTCTAGCCTTCTCTTCAGTGGCGGAAGCCTTACTAGCCAAGTCCTCCTTGGCTACCCTCATCTGGCTCAACTCCCGAGCCAATCTCCCGTGCTCGGTGGCCAGTTCAGCGACCACCATCTCGGCCCGCTGCAATAACCTAGTATTAGGTCACGCAATAAATACTAAAGTATTTCGAAAATAGAAGGCACTACCTCAGCTAGTGACCTCGGCAAGACGGAAACTTGATCGGAAGATCGACCACGAACAAGGGTCTTGCCCACTTCCCCGACTACGACCACGTCTGGTTCGACACGTGGTTCCTTACCCTGACGATGGGTAAGCCGAAGAGGTGGGCTCAGCAACGGAGAGCTGGGAGGAGGGGATTGCCCTATCTCCAGGGTCTTTTCTGACAAGGCAGTGGACGTCGGCTTTGAGACCTCCACAATGGGCCTCGGCCTTTTCCTGGACTTCTTAGTCTTCGACTCGAAGTTCACTGCAACAAAGCAAACCAAGGATTAAAATAAAGTCAATGAAAAGAGACGTACGCAACAGAGTAGAGCCTCACCCGTAGCCGGATCCGACATCGAAGTTGAATCATAAGGGCTCAATCCTAAAAAGGCGAGCTCGGCCTCGCCATAATCCCTGTCAATGGCGCCGAGCTCTACTAGATTTTTCTCAAGGTCACTGAATTCTTCTTCGGTGCCTTGGTCATCCAGTTTATCTATCTTCCACATAAAGTGGGAGACCTCTTCGGATCGGCAGAAGAAAAATTTCTTTTGCCAGTTTGGGATTTTTGACTTCGTTATTATCCGAAAGCCACGAGAAGTGGAGAGATAAAACCACCCCGACGAACTAGGTTTGAACTGAAAAAGCCTAAGAATTAAACCTAAGGAAAGCTGACGACCGAAATGACCAGCTTCGGCACTAAGACCAACCAATTGCCTGAAGGAGTTCGGCATAATTTGCCCTAAAGGGATGCCGAACTTCCGTAGCAGACTAGCAAAAATCGGGGATAGAGGAAGACGAAGACCGCAGTTTAAGCAGTCCTCGTAAATGGTAAAAAAACCGTCCGGAGGCGCACAAGCCCTATCTTCCGGCGGGGAACGACAAGAAGTGCAGAGTCGTGAAATAATTTTTTTCATAATTTCTCTAATTTTGGAAGCATCGAAAATCGACGAAAAGTCTCGGGCCTTACTGGATTCTTCTATGGAAGGGAATCGAACCCTACGAATGATAGGAACGAAGGAATTTACAGTAAAACACTCAATGTCTACGAAAGACGACGGTAAAAATGTGGCGGCTTCGCCGGCGGTGAAACAGACTCATCACTACCACTACCACTGACTCGGGAAGACGAAGACATGGTAAAAGAAAAATAACTTACTTGTGTGGAGGTTGTGGTTGAGTCCAACGGAAAATGGGCGGCGGCGGTGCAAATCGCGAAAGGCGGAGACAGAGAAAAATTGTAGTAGATAGTATTTGAAATTTGGGAGAAAATGTGAGAAATAGCGTATCAAAGACGCTTTATCTCCATTCAGCCTTTTCAGTTTCCCTCAACGTCAAATCATGCCCTACTTTATCGGGAACCCAACCGGCGCATTAATTAAAGTAACTGACACTCCGTGTTCATCCTCGGCAGCTGCTTTTAACCGACTTCGTCTTAACGAGGCGGTACGAACTCGACTTCATCGAATTTATTTTTTGACGGGGCGAGAAGTTTTTAAATGACCTCGTCTTAACGAGGCGGTACGAACTCGACTTCGCCGAATTTATTTTTCGACGGGGCGAGAAGCTTTTAACCGACCTCGTCTTAACGAGGCGGTACGAACTCGACTTCGTCGAATTTATTTTTCAACGGGGCGGGAAGCTTTTCAACGACCTTGTCTTAAAGAGGCGGTACAAACTTGACTTCGTCGAATTTATTTTTCGACGGGACGAGAAGCTTTTAATGCACTACTCCTACCTCAACTATTTCCCCTAAGTCACACCCTCGCTTCTACATCTTTTTTTGGGGGGGGGTGTGATAGGATATGGCCCAGCTCCTAAGCCCAAAGCATCATGCCCAATATAATTGGGCCTCGACAGTTAAGTTCGGCCCAATTGAAGATAAGAGACTTTATCACCAAGGCAACCAAGACTCCTACATCGACTACAACTCAAGCTCTAAGAGAGATATAGAAGCTCGGTATTTATCCATAAAGGAGGAGATCAAGTCAAAGAGTCCAAATAGGAGAAGAATTCGTATTATAGTCGAACTCCATGTAACTATCTATAAATAGGGGTTTAGAATAGATTGAGAGGGGAGAACAATCTTGTAATCACTACTCATACTAGCAATAAAAATCTATACTCTCTTTTGCTCCGTGGACGTAGATCTATTCCGGTAGATCGAACCACGTAAATCCTTCGTGTCCTTTTATTTTCGTGTTCATTAATTCAATCGTCTACGTGCATTAATCACTCTTGGAAAACAAGATCGATCATCCCCTAAAATAAGGAACCACCATGTTGTACCATAATGAACAGTAACAGAGGCCTTATCACTCCCATCACTTCAAGTTTGGAACACTTCAAGTTTTGAAGGGAAGAAATTTTAGCTTTAGTCTAAACACTAGAGACCTGCTGCAAATGGAGAAGAATACATTAGCATTGTCAAGACATATCTACCAAATAATAAGGAAAAATAAAGTACACCAACTCAACTTTGTACAACTTCCGTTCCCTGAAACCTGCAAGAAGAGGAGAGAAATAAGTCTAATTGAAGAAAAGATTTGGGGGATTATGTGTAGAAAATCAGCACCCTATTACTTCAGACTTGAAACCCTATGAAAATACCTATCATCAATCTCATAAGAGCAGCCCTCAGCCTTTCTTCCTGCATACTTCAAACAATTACACACTTAGAAAGAGATAGATATCAAGAGAAGACAGAGAGAACAAGAAAATTGAGGGGGAAGATAAAAGAGTGTAAACTGCAGCGGTTATAAGTATTTTTCTCATTTCACATCCACTGCGTACACTCTGAATTATTATATTATACTCGATATGGTTGTACTCTAAGTCAGAATCGTGACAATACTTATGTCCCTCGATCCAGTTCATGAGATCATTTATCGTTTATGTGAAGCAAGAATGAGTCAATTTCCCACAATACATAATTTCCTCATTCCTTATCTATTTATTCATCCATAGTCATGAATTACCAAACTTAGCTATTAATTAGCAAAGTGCGGTCGTGACACCACGAATTGAGGAATAATGGTTTTATAGGTCCCGATAAATAGATATTGGTGTATGGGGGGGGGGGAATACACCAATTCGCCAACAGTTTTGACTTTAAAAACAAAGTCGATCTTACTGAGTTGTCAGCTCAGCTTATCAGTGCAGCTCGGTTTATCCAGCTCAGTCAGTAAACTGGTGAGCTTGCTAAACCGAACTGTGTGCGGAAGTTTGGTGGACAGGTTGGCTACCTCTTAGAAAATTCTTTCTTTGGTCTGGATCTTTGTGCAGGTTGATTATATCAATGAAGTGCAATGTAATGAAGGTTAGTTGAACATTGTAAGGTCGACTGTAAATAAAAGATAGAGAGAGAGAGATCGAGACAGTCGATTTAGCGTGGTTCGGGAAACGTCCCTACATCCACGTCAGATACCGTCGTATCTGAAATTCCTTACTTCTCTCTTATTTATACTGGCTGAGTACCAGCCTCGACCTTCGTCAATCTTTAGACTTGAGCCGAGCACGAGTTCTGGGTCGTGACCCTTACAACCTTTCATACATACATACAACCTTGCAGCTAAACTAACAGATTCTTCTTTACTTGGACGAATATGTAGTAAGCTTGTGGAGAATGTTCTGTGAGGTTCCAGACTCAGAAATCTTGAAGGTCTCAACACTTGGGAAATGGCTTGGATTCGAGTGTTGAGTTTGGCTTTGAAGCGTAAAGATTTCTGGATAGATTTGGCTTTGAAGCTCTGGTTTCCTCTCTCTATTTTTCTCTCTTCCCCGTTTATCTCCCCTTTTTCCCACCTCTCGATTCTGGGATGGCTTGAAGTATTTATATGACTCCAATTTGAATTAGAGCCGTTGGAGTTGCAGAGGTGTCAGAACCGTACTGCTGACTGGACTTCTAGCCGTTGAGGTTTTCTATACAGCTTGAACCATCAAGGTTGGCAAGGCACAGCTTAGGTCAGACTGGGAAGGTCGACCTTTTGTACCTCAAGCTGTCTTTGTTTTCTGTGGTCTTCAAGCTTGATCTTTGTATTAGAATCTTCATCTTGAGAAGCTGTTGACTAATAGCAGCTTGACTCACAGCAGCTTGACTAAGCATATTGGCTTCAACAGGTTCCTCAGAAGGTTGGCCTAAGCAGGTTCCACAACATGCAGGTTCCACAACATGCAGGTTGCACAACATGCAGGTTGCACTCAGGAGGTTGGCCTAAGCAGGTTCCTCAGCATGCAGGTTCCACAACATGCAGGTTGCACAACATGCAGGTTGCACTCAGGAGGTTGGCCTAAGCAGGTTCCTCAGCATGCAGGTTGCTCAGCATGCAGGTTCCTCAGCATGCAGGTTGGCCTCAGCATGCAGGTTCGCCAATATGCAGGTTGCTCAACATACAGGTTCCTCAGCATGCAGGTTGGCATCCGCAGGTTGGCCTATGCAGGTTGGACTATGCAGGTTACACGAGCAGGTTGACAGATTGATCTAACTAGGTACAAGGTTGCACTACCAACCTTGATCTTTACATGGAGATCAGTCTGTTCCTATCAAACCTATAACTAAGTCCTATAACTAAGTGTGGTTTCTAATAACATCATCAAAACTAAACTAAACAGGGTTCCCAACAGGTTTTAAGGAATATTTAATATATAAAATTACTCTAATACCCTCATAAGCATTTTAACTTCTGAAAATAACCAAATTTGAACCGTTGATCTATTAAAATTTTTGGACGAGATTGGTTCCTAGTTCTCACAAATTAAATGGTTCTCATATGAACCACTCTCTATATGTATATATATAGAGGATCAAATGGGATCCATATTCTTAGGTAGTAACTAGATCCAATCCTAGCCTTCAATTTTTTCAAATTTACGGTTATTATAATTCCTAATTTCTTATTATTTATTTATTTTTAGTAATGTAAAAGGCTAGTGATGTAATTATGTATTAAAGTAACCGTTAATTTCATAAATCAAGGTATTTTTATGTTAAATGTACATTTATAAGATTTCCTCTCTCCTCAGTCATGCACTATCGCTTGCTACACACTATTGATTGCTTTTATGTAGACATGGCATCCATATTTTTCTTTCTTTTTTTTCCCATGACCTTTTAGTCGTCTAAGAATGACCCTATATATGTAATACCCGACTTTTATTAAATAGAAAATGCAAGAAAATTTAAAACTCTTATAACTTTAGTATAACCATTAGTAAATTTAATGGTTACTAGTTTAAATAGCATAATTATATATATATATATATATATATATATATATAGGATGGAGATCAAATAAAAATATTTCTATACGTGTTAACTAAAAATAAATCTCGTACGTCGATTTAGATATATAGAGGGTGGAGATTAAGGAATTTTATATAGTGTATTTTCGGTTACTTTTAGTTAAGAAGGGCATATTAGTATTTTATCTTGTATATCGCTAACCGTTTTGTTCCATCTTTTGCGGAATTTATTGTTTATTTTTAGATACTTTGTTTGACTAATAATACCTATGAAAAAGCTTTTAAATATCATTAATACAAAGCATGTTTGCATACAGTAATTAAGATAAAGTAATAACAATGCTTCACGAAACAAAATCTGCAACAAGCACAATATAATATGCAATAATTTATTAGTATATAATAAACAGTAACTTACCATTAATATGCAATAACAAAAAATATATTGTGCAATAACTTTTTATTATATGCTACTTCAATATAAAAATATGCAATAAATATACTATGCAATAACAAAAACTCTATTGTGCAATAATTTATATTACATGTTATTACAATATAAAAAATATGCAATAATTTATTATATAATGAGCAGTAAGTTATCCATCACTATGCAATAACAAAAATTATATTGTGCAATAATTTATTATTGCAATATACAATAATATGACATTTAGAAAGCTACAAACTAACATTATTTAAATATTTGACATGAAATTAAATTATAAAAAAGTAATTATCGATATTAATTATACCATTATTAAATTGAATAATTGCATTACATATACATATTATTAAATAATAAAAATAAACGACCAAAATACAGTATGTGAATGCAAATGAGTCGCCGTATGTTTAGCATAATGGTTGAAGCATAATTACCACAATGTCCTCTAAATTAGTAATTAAATAAATAATTGTAATATCTTTGTTAATACTGAATCAATCTCCACGGTCCACATTTTACAAATCAATGGCCAGTATTTATTTCTAGTTAACACAGGAGGATCATTTTCCATATAACACACCCATATATATATAAATATAAATATAAATATAAATATAAACACAGGAGGATCATTTTCCACATTTTACAAATCAATGGCCAGTATTTATTGCAAATTATAAATATAAATATTTATATCTCGTGATTTATATTGTGTTTCCAAAAACAAATTTGATATTATAGTTCCTCTATAATATTATATAATACTATATAGATTAATTATGAAATAATTAATTAATCTCAAACTATTAATTAAATTGGGCCAAGCCCATTACAATATCACAAGCTAAACGAATAAATCGAAGTCCAATAATAAAGAGAGCTCAATAATAAAGGCCAATGGCTCAACTTGTAATAAAATAAAACAAACTTTTGTTAATAATATTTATGAAACTCAAAACGTAGAGGCCAAATTGAAGAAATTCGTATGCTACAATTTTATTTATATGCTACAACTAATAAAAGAATAAAAAAAGTAAAAGAATTAAAAATATCATCTACAGCAAACTACTACCCAAAATCTCCAAACCTACCCAAGATCTTGCAGCAACAACACTCCAAATCCCCTAAATCTTGGGTGCTAATCTTCAACAGTAGGAGAGGCATGGCAGAGGTGTAGACTATCTTCATATCTGCTCCCATTTTTCTCCAATCAATTCCATCGAAGACTTTTGCACCCCATCTGCAAATCATTTATGATGCTCCTGCTGTACTCCCCTTATTTATTGTCATCCCACTTCACTTCAAACATTTCCATCCTGCAACACCAAATACTCTTTCAAAATAAAAAAGTAAAATAGGCAAGGAAAGGAAAAGAAAAGCAGAAGGAAAAGGGAGAAGGAGAAACAGCAAGGTGGAAGGAAGCCATCTTCCCATTTCATCCAGTAAGCTATCTATCTCCTTTACAGTTTACAACCATAAAGCATGAAAACCATACTCCATCCCCCAACTTTTACGAAGAAGAACCTATCAATAAAAGCTAATAAACTGCAGTGTAATAACACAAACAAGAATCTGAAATTACGCTTCAAATATTACAACATCTATACTATACTCCAACAACTATTAACTTCAACAAAAAAATGGAAATCATGAACGAACAGAGATACTTCATAAACCACCTTCTGAATATTTACACATTACACATGCTTCACTTAATAAACAGCACAAGAAATAAAACTAGTACTACTTTGCAATAATCCATGAACTGAAAATCCTCTACCCTATGTATTATCATGCAACATCAAACCAACATCAAATAATCTCTAATGCACGAATATACTCAAAGCCACAATCTTTGAAACTTAGATTGAGAACACGTAAACTTGAACTTGTAACTCCTAAACTATATTACAATTTGCCATCAACTATAACTCGAGTTCATAATTCCGGAGACTTTGGAAACGAGGGAGAGAGATGAAAGGGAAAACGAGAAACTTAGCTTTTGCGGAGTGCCGAACTCGTCCCCTGCTACTGTCTTCGGAGGACGGCGGATGCAGCGACACCGGAGTTATGATGTCGGCATCGGCTGCGTCGGAGAGTTAATGACGACGGCGTGTTGCTGCAGACAGAGGCGCTGCAGCCGCAGACGAAGTACTGCAGCAGAGGCGATGGCAGCGCTGCGTCGAACGAGCATCGACGACAGCGGCGATGGCGACGGGAACCAACGGGCGATGGGAATGTCGCGTCGGCATCAGACCTGAGGCGGAGGGCCAGCGGCGGTGACACGAACACGGCGACGCTGCAGACTTCATGAAGGGACGAAGCAATCAACGGCGGTGCTGTGCGGTCGGAGCAGCGGCGGCGGCATTTTCAGCAAGGCGGCGACGGTGGCGGTCGTTTTCCGGTTAGAGAAAACAACGGAGAGACGGCGACCGCGTTCCATCGACGAGAGAATGAAAGGGATCGACGTCTGAATTTGGGGGCTTCGTTTAGGGTTTTCAGATTTGGGATTTTTGTTAAGGAAGAGAGAAAGCCACCGACGGCGGCGATGCTAACGGCGGCGGGAGATGAACTTTGCCGGTGTTCTTGCGAAGAAGAAAGAAGACGGGGAAGAAGGAGACGAGAGAGAGAGAGAGAGAGAGAGAGAGCGTTGTGGGCGTGTGTGTCTGCGTATGTTTTGCAGAAGGAGAAAGTGGATTTTGAATGGGTTATTCAATTGTGCTCTCTTATTTTGAACAAAGAGTGGGCCTGGGTTATTAATTCGGGTGGGCCAGATTTTGAGCTAAATGGGATGGCCCAAATATTTTAATATTAAGTCAGCTGGGCTTATAAGAGAAATATGCTAATGGATTAAGAAATAATTGATGTTTAATTAATTTACTAAGTCTTAATTAGTCTAAAAATATTTTCCGAAATTCATCCTAATATTGGATAATTAACTCAACGAATATTTGGATCCAATTAATTCCTTAATTGGACTCCTTTAATAATAAGAAAATAATTATTCCATTAATGAAAAGATTTAAAAGATTTAAATTAATTTGTTAACCTTAACAGATTCACAATCAAAAATTTAGAAGGCGAATATATTTACTTTAGATTTATTTTAAGAATTTTAGAATTCTTATAGTATTGTTATGAATAGGCGCGGTTTGACGTGGACGTTAATTCCAGCTTGTGACTATCAAGACCGTCCATTTTCTATGTTTCAAGAGGTGGCTTATTTTTCCAAAAAATACGAGTTATATATGCTCATGGTTTTAAAGATACAAAACTGGTTATCCATAAAATATCTTATGTGCGCTCTACATGTTGAGTGCTCTTATGTTAATCGATCGAGATTCATCGTTCAGTCTTACTCACTAACCTTGAATCGTGTACACTCCCCTGGTAGTTATGTGATTGGTTGATCTCTCTCACATACTATTTCAACCTCTAAGTTATGCTCATAATATGGATAAACTGTTGTATTTCCTCACCATGTTGACAAAATGCGCAGCCCACTAAGTACACTAGTACTTAGCCCAAAATATTTCAAAATATTTTCAGGTTGATGCAGCTGTGATGACGGAACGGAGCTGAGGCTAGGACTATCTTTTGTTATGCTTCCACTGAACGTATTTCTTTTGCCATGCTTGATAATATTGCACTCTGAATTTATTAGCTATCTTTTATCGAGAGTTTGAACTCGTCTTATGTATTGATATGATGGTCTTTTGTTGATTCGTTGAGCCATCGAATCCTATGCGATCCTAGTATGAATGATATGCATGTTATGATTGAGTATAATTGTTGTTGCTTTTATTCTGGCTTATTCCCCTTGCAAGTGAGATGTTGCCCAACTTTTCGAGAAACATCCCTAGATTATTGTAATAAATTGAATCCCCTTTCTATCTCAAGCTTCTTTATTCCAACCCCTAGTCACACCTTTGACGCGTGCGCCTTCCCTCGGGAATTGAGGCGTGAGAATATACTACTATTATTTTTTTAGAATTCATCTTCTCCAACATTTTCAGTGGTGCGCCTTTGACAATTGTCTTCATTTCGACAATTGCCACAACCAACTTGAGCACAATCACATAATAGAGATATTAAAAAAATATTACAATAGAAATAAGCAATAAATTTAGAAAACTTAAGCAAATGCATCTATCCACATAAGCAACAACTTTAGATTTTTTTCATCAGAGCAACAACTTCAGATAAATAAATCACTTAGGATATGCAAAGTAAGGCAAAAAATAATAAAAATTAAATATTTAAAAAGTTGTTAGCAAAATAAGCTATTATAAGTTTAAGAAACTTAAGCATTCGAGATATACAAATATAAAGTTAATCAAGCATATATTCAAACATTTAAATTAAGTTTCATCAAATCAAAATAAGCAATAAATTTTTTAAAAAAAATTCATCCACATAATTAAGCAACTTGAATTGTATAATAAGCAATTATAATGCCAAATAAGCACTTGAAACTAAAATAATAGGCAATTAAAATTGGGATAATAAGCACTTGAATTGAGATGATAAGCAATATAATTATTCAAATAAATTATTTAAGAAATTTTATGAATTTTAGTCAAATAAGCACTTGAAATTGAGCATATAAAAAATAATAAGCCATGTGTTTATTCAAAATAATCCATTTTGTAACTTACATAAAAATTTGATATGATATAGTAACAAGCACTTGAAATTTAGATAATAACCACTTGAAATTGAGATAATAAGCACTTGAAAAATAAACACTTCATATTGAGATAATAAACACTTGAAATTGAGATGATAAGCACTTGAAAAATAAGCACTTTAAATTGAGATAATAAGTAATTGAAACTAAGATAATAAGCACTTGAAAAATAAGCAATTGAATTTGAGATAATAAGTACTTTAAATTGCGATAAATAAGCACTTGAACTTCTTATAATAAGCACTTGAAACTAAGATAATAGGCACACAAAAATTGAGATAATAAGCACTTGGGAAAAAAAAAGTAAGATAATAAGCACTTGAAATTGCTATAATAAGCACTTCAAACTAAGATAATATAATATAAGCAATTCAAATTAAGATAATAAGCACTTCAAGCTAGGATAATAAACTATTGTCAATAATGTTTCAAATATTGAAATATTAAATTGTAATAAGCATCGTAACTAATTAAACTACTGCAGTTTATAAAATTTGTTATAAATCTCGTAGCTCAATAATTAAACAAAACTAATTTGTTTATGGATATCCAATTATGCTCCACATTTCAATCCCTATATTATCGGTAATTCCCTACTAATTTGGAAGATTAATTCTCGTATATACCCTTCCGTTTTATGCTGAAAATAAATATAAGAAGAATAATATTTAATTGCACTATTATCTCAACCATTTAAATACATTAGATCTATGGTGGATATTGAATCCTAGTTACTACTTAAAGGTGGTTTCTATTAGATCCACTCCCTATAAACGGTAGGGGGTTAAGTTTTCAGGACCAAAGGTCCAGAGTTCGAGTCCTCCATGACACGGTGTTCAAATTTCAGTTAATATTGTTAAAAAAATAATAATAAGATTTAATAAGGTTGACATTTAATAATAATCGAAATGGTAAACAAGGCCGTCAATGGAAATGGAATCATCATGGTGTGGCAACTCAAGTAAATGAGACTCAATTATAGGAGTCAATTATTTAAGATAAATACAAGTTTACAAATTTGCCCTCAGTTCACTTAAAAAGCGGCACTCATCAAATGTTAGTTTTAATTTTGCCTAATCATCTATGACCGTTGATAGTGAAAGATGGATGGTTGAGATATTTTTCTATTTATCATGTGAGGATTCATTCATATATATATATATATAGGTGAAATATCATATGCAAAATTATCTTTTCGTAAGAAATAAGAAGTAATCTAAATCGTCCAAATTTAATGATCAATGGTTAATTTTCATTCTTACATTTTAATTAGAATATTACTTTTTAAAGCGAGAGATGGTTAATTTTGTACTTTATGTTTTGAATGCAAACGGTTATCCCTTAAATTAAGGGATAAATTTCTTCTTTTTTGCTAAATGAAATTATGATATATTTTTCTAATTTTTTATTAACATGTTTCCTAATCTTTCTTCCATCGTGTTACGCTTTTTGACTTTTTTTTTCTTATTTGTATTTTTGCCATCATTTTTCGAGCCTTTTGTTGATATATATTTTAATTTCATCATTAAATTGACTTTTCTTTCTTATTTGTATGTTGCAGACCCCTTTTAATAATGGAATTTTACTAGGGGAGTTGGGCTCAGAATTCACCCACCATGGGGAGATCTGTCGGAACTAGGCAAGGTATGTTTGTTTGGTCTCTGCGGTTGAAATTTGAATCTAATCGATTTTTTTTTTGTGGTTTCCGTGCAGGTTTGGAATCGAGTATGCGAGAAAGGGGTTTTGTTCTCTATCTGAATCGCCATGGGTTTTGTCCATTTTAGTTTGTTTTGTGTAGTTAGAGCAAGAATTGGAATTTTAATTAGGGTTTTTACAAATGTTAATAATTTTCTAAATTCACCATGAATTGGGAAGTTAAATTAGGGCTTATATAGAAGTGAAAGATGTTTGTAGGTTGAACATGAACTGGGAATTGAAATTAGGATGGATATTGATATGAACATTTATGTGGCTTGGAATTGAATTAGGAATTTAAATGAGGGTTTATATAGAAGTGAAATATTTGTGTAGTTTGAGCATGAATTGGAATCAAATTAGGTTCGATATTGATTTGAACATCTGTATGGCTTGGGCTTGATTTGGCAATTTAAATTACGGTTTACATTTATCTGAACCATTTTTCTATGTTGAGCATGATTTATGTATTTACATTATGTTTTTGTAGTATTTGGTGTAATGAATTGGACGAAAAGTTAATTTATAAACTGTAATATTCTTTTACAGATTTCAATTTGAATTAATACTAATATGTTAACCTTATGAGCAGGTGTTCTTCTTTCTAGGAGGCATCACCTTTCATTTCTCCAGACTGTTCGACGAAAGCTAGGGGCCATTAACATGAGGGATGTTGATAATGGCCCCTTTGGCCATTTATTTAAAGTACCTACCTTAAACTTCCAGGGTCAATTACACAACATTATGTGCAAGGTGCTTAGGAGTAGCTCTAGGGGACGAAGTTGTTTACAATTTGAAATTGCTAATTCCCTTATAGAATTTGGGCCAGCTGATTTTGCCTTGGTCAGTGGATTGACTATAGGTGGTCCAATAGCAACTCCTACCCAGTCAGATTTCCATAGAACAGTCTTTAATGGTGCGGAGAAAGTATCTTTTCTTGATATTAAGGATAGATTTATTGATGCGTGTGAGGCTAACCGCAACTCTCATTTGTCCCTACAATTGGCCTATCTATACATCCTTTATGGTGTAATTCTAATGGACGGAAGATTGGAAACGGGTGTTCCCCTTAGATTCATTCATCTAGTGGAGGACCTAGATAGATTTAAAGCATTCCCTTGGGGCAGAGTTTCATATGAAATCTTGTGAGTCGAACCCACAATCTGAAGCTGGCTATTGACTCGTTAAAGGTAAAGTTGCAACAAAATATCGTAATTGTGAGGCTCCTGCATTCTTGGATGTATTGCAAGTTTGGCTACGAGATTAGTAAGCATGTTGCAAGCCATTGTGCTATTGAAGTAGTTCCAACAGTTCATCATCCAGCTAGAATATTGAGGTGGACTTCCGACAAAAGGACTTATTTTGATGAACTTTATAGGTTATTCCGGGCGAGCTGTGGATACGAGCCGGTACAGTTTCCATATTTTTTCCATCTTATGTTTGATATATGGCGCTTTGACATATAATATAAATGTCTTACTTTTCTGTATGAATTTGATTTGAAGCAACCCATTAACTTAACACCGGCTGAGGAAGGAATGTTGATTGAACTTGGAGTGATGAGAGCATGAAGGTAGCCAACCCTGTGCCGCTTACAAGGGTACCTAGGGTGAAGAGGCGAAAAGAAGTCATTGATGATGATGGCAAAATGAAGAAGCAATCCTCTATCCAGCTGAATCCGAAAGCAGAGAACGTGCGTGAGAAAGAAGAGACGAAGTTGCCAGACGGAGATGGAGAAGATATGATATCCACTCTGAAGGTATCTATTCATTTTTTTAAGTAGTTAATCCTGACTGTTGTGAAGTATTTATAAGTTAAATTTGTGATAACAAACCCTTTTAATAGATAATTGAGAAATATTAAAATCTGTGAATTGTATAACAGTCGGACACAGTCCATGTTAAATGTGTGTTGTCATAATCTTTGTATCTCATTACAAGGTAAAGTGAATGAAAGTTCTTAGCCCCCTGACTTGAAGTAGTAGAATATATTTTGTTTAAAAAGGAATAACAAAAGATGGTTATGGTTTCCATAATATGTTATGAAGAGGAGGAATTTGTTGAATATAATGAGAAATGAGATCAGTAGGTATACAACGAGTATTTCTAAATTGTCCGTATGCCCCTTACTTTGAACCATATCCTATGTATTTGCTAGTTTTACCTTGAGTAGAAGACGAAATTGTTAGTCAAGCACAAAATGAAATCGAGGAGTATTCCTATCAGTCAAATATGAATTTTTTTTCATTTCAAAACTGACTGCCTTCAATTTTGTAGACACTTTTTTATCATAACATGTAGGATAAATCTAAAGTGAGACTGTTGAATGATGCTATACATTAGTTGGCTTCATCTTCTACATACAGTTGGGAAAACATAAAATATCTTCTACATACAGTTGGGATTAAATTTGATTTATCACAATATTTTCATTGGCTTATCAAAAAATATTCTTTTCCGTTAGAAATTTACAACTAAGATTTGATTAGATTATAGTTATATATGTAATTTTTCTGGTATCTCTCTAATAATATCAGGTAATGCTAGAATCGTCACCCATTCAAGAATTTTTCTTTCTACGGGAAAATTATAGAACACACAGTAACATAATACAACGTTGTGTTGTTACATGGAAATTCTTTAATCTACCCAGCATTTTGCCTTATGTATTTAGCCTTTAGATGACACTGTTTTATGGTTTATCTCCTTAGTGAGGATTTTAATTGTCATGAAAATAATGCCATCAATACCTAGTTTGTGCAGGATGCAATTGCTGAAGGACTCAAAGAATTAAGAGGTGAAATGAAAGCAATTGAAACTAACTTGCCCGGCCGCTTGCACAAGATGGACGAAAGATTGGATCGATTGCAGGAGGTATGCAATCGTTTTGGTAGCAAATGCTCTGACAACCCAATGGATAAGGATGAAGCTTTGGATGCTGAGGTTGCTTCCAAAGACAACATTGTGAAAGAGACTGATGCCATGGACGTATCAGATGATGGAAAAGAAGATGTCGACGAGGCAAGTGACAAAGTTGAGAAGTCTGTGAGTAGCAAGGATGAAGCTTTGGACGCTGAGGTTGGTTCCAAAGACAACGTTGTGAAAGAAACTAATGCCATGGACGTATCAGATGATGGAGAAGAAGATGTCGATCAGGCAAGCGAAAAAGTTGAGAAGTCTGTGAGTAGCAAGGACTGCATGCCTTCCTCACTTAATCCTGTACGCAGCAGTTCAAAGCCCTGCATGCTCCGCAGATTCCCTAGATCGAGTCATGAATCTTGTTACTTGCCAATGCAAATGAGATGGCTGGAGGACGCACCATAGAAGTTTATGAGCATCCATCTAATGATTTTGACATCTCCGAGATAAAGTGGGACAATGCGAAGTTTCTACCATGTAACAATTAGATGAAGGGCTCACGTGTTAGAACGAGGTTATGATCACTAATTTATTTGTTAGGGTTGCATAATATCATGTAGCATATTCATTGAATTTCTGAAATTGAAATTGCGCTTGTTCAGGTCTAAATCAAGTGTTGTGTTGGTGAAATTGCCTTCCGATTCAATGCGTTGGGCAGACAAAGATTTCATGAATGACCTTTTGAATGCCAGAGGGTGGCTTAACTATTTTGTGAGTTCTTTTATCTTCTTAGTTAACACAGTCTTTCTTTAATGGGATTAATATTTACAGTTGTTACGATTTCCACAGCATATTGATGCACTTTTGAATCTCGTGGCATACGAGTTTGACCTGCATTTCGAAAGCAGAAGTTGGACAGTTCTTGATATGAGAGCTACGGTTTGTCTTTACTCCCCTCATTAATTGATATTACAGAAAAATGCGTAAATAAATGGATCACCTTACTGCAGAATTACTTAGTTATTCTGCATTATTAATACGACGGATCTTTCTCCCTAAATATTAACTTTTTGCAGAACTGTCTCGTCTCCAAGAATTTCAAAGCCATGGACATCCAACCCTATGTTGATGGCAAGTTGCCAACAATTGGGAGAATCCCATGGGAGTTAACCCAAGGCCTCTTTGGTTGTGGCAAAGTAGGCAACAATCATTGGGTACTATTTCAAGTTTGCTTTCGACGGCAAGAAGTTGTTGTGTTTGACTCGTTAGGCATATCGAAGGATGAAATTGTTGCTTACTTCGAACATTTGTGCCGAAATATTCCAGAGGAACTCAGAAGTCACAGGGTTTGGGAGAACCAACAATGTGGAGTTTTCCCATGAATACTGCTGAGAGATTTTTGGGATGAAGTTATCTATGAAAGATCACCAATTTATCTGATTGTGGCGTCATGTGCATGAAAGTTCTTGAGTGCATTACTCGCAACATTCCGTTGACTGAGCTGAAGACTAATCGATGCAGCATTTATCGACATTCTTTCTGTGCAAAGCTCTACGAGTGGTCCACGCGCTTCCAGCAGATAACTTGAATTATATGTTACTTCATCTTTTTTGGAGAACCCTTCAAACTCTGTTTGGATTTCATGAAATTGTGTGCCTGTTGCTTCATGTCACTGGCACTTATTATGCATCATCTTTTTTTAGCTGGTAATGAAGTATGATGTTCTTTGATTTCAAATTATAGCCAAAAATTTGACTATATTATTTTCAAGTAGGAAAATGTTTGAATTGCACTTTTTTTCCTTAGTTGGGTACAAAATGCAAGCTGACTAGAGTCTAGAAATTTAATACGGATTTTGCTATTCTCTTTTGCTTTCACCCTTCCAATTTCGCAGAAAAAATATAAACTGTGGAATTGGTATTTCTAGTTTAATTCATATGTCATTGAATATTGTGATAGTTCTTGTGTACGGTAGTGCTAAATTACATTTTCCGTTCGTTAAAATTCATATTGCTGTGGTATACCTTAATAGTGCAATCGTTAGTTTTATTTGTTTCGGCAATTATGGTTTATTTCCGTATATTTGATCCGATAATACTTAATTTACTCAGGCCGTTCATATTTAATTTTTCAGATCCACGGTTGTAATTTCCAATGAACAATCAAAGATTCTATCATTTGTAGCCCTTTATTTCTTTCATAAGTGAAAGGCCCTCGGTGACATAGGTACTTCAATGTGAACCAATGTTGTTTGGTATGAGATAAAACCTAATTCTCTTTGTTATCACTTGTTCCATGATCAAAAAGTACATTATGATAAGGAATGACTCTTGTGTGAATTATTTTTTCCATTCTGAGATTAAATGAAGAAGCCAATCCTTCACTTCATTATGATCCATAAAGTTGAAGCCCTAAGGAAACCAAATTTAAGGAAAAGAAAGGTAAAATGCCTCATAATTTGCCGAAAAAATTGTTATAACATTTTTCCATAATTGTCTGCCGACATATGATAATAATATATATACACCTAGTAAAATTAAAACTACAACCACATTTCTAGAACGCAACATATCACCCGAATTTTGTCGATCATGCGACTCTTCCTTCTCGCTAAGGAGTGTTTAAGCACACATTTGCAACTGCACTTGACAAGTTATCAATATTTCCCGAAGAACATAACTTCACCCCGAATAATATCTTCTTCACTTGCACTTCTCTTGCAAGTTGGACACTACAGATAATGAAGATAAGATTATAAATACCTACAGTAGCTAGTGTTTTTAACTTTTTTGATAAAGTAATAACGATATATTCTGAACCAAAGCAAGCAAATATAAAACAGGTATATAACTACGGATTACAATTCCGAAGTATAAACACCTACAGTTATGGAATCACTAAATTTCATCCAAGAATGATTGTGAACATACCTCCCCCTACTCAGAAACCGATCTACAAATGCAGTAATAACAGAAACTATGTCTGCACGGCAGGCAACCGCAACAGTCGAAGCAAATAGGAGTGCAATTTATATCTTCGTCCATACGATAAATCAAAACTAGTTGAAATCTGAACTAAGGAGAGGAAAGGAAAAATATAATTAACTTACCACACTCCCTGATCTCTCTCTGCCTTGCAAGGACAGAGACATAACGAGCATGCCATTAAAATTATTTCTCCTGTAAGGAATTCATCCATAGCCCTTACCTTTGACACTACCTTATCCTCCCTCTCGAACTTCAAAAGCTCTGCATCAATCTAACCAATCGTCGTAATCCATATCGTCGTGATCCATTTCCGATCGAGGCGGGCGTATGAGTAGTTCTGTGTTGTTATGTCGCTAGGGTTTGGAGTGAACATGCCGCAACATTTGTGGGCGCGCAGGTTTCATATTTATTTGATCCCTAAATTTGTGGTTGGTGGGAAATGAGATGGGCTTTTCAATTAATTTGGAGATGTGAAATTTTGCCGCTCTATTACCATTTTGGAGCCAAATTGCTTCATACAATATTAAGACAAGCAATTTGGATTAAATATTGAAAAAATTAAATATATAAAAACACTGAATTTCAATTATATACTCGAATAAAAAAAACTGGGATGCTATTAATTCAATTTTTAAGACGTACAATAATATATGCCCAGTTACATATGATCGATATTCGCCAACATGATTCTATATTTACTGTTAATTCAACGTTTCAAGTGACTTACAGAAATAAATACTTCTCATCCCACAGTTTGTGAGGCCGCGCACCTTCCTAATGCAGTTGTATTTATTTCATTTATATTTCCAATTGGTGGGTACAAATATCCGGTCGCTGAAATTAATTTTCCGGTCATGAAATTCAAATTTCTAATCGTGGATTCCACTTATAATGTTGGAATACATTCTCTCTCCTATACTATATTGATTGTTATCTTCATTCAATTGGTAAATTGGTAAAATTAGTATACAAAATACGTTATCTGTTATGGAAAAATAATGTGATTGTTACACATGGGCCTTTGATATATGAAATGGATTTTCATCGTCGGAAATTGAAGTATAGCAGCTGCTAAATTGAAATCCTGATAGATTGATATATAATTTGATCATTTCATCACACATGAAGCTTTTTGGTACAAACCAAAAAATCATTTTTTTTTTCACTCTCTGTTGTAACATCTTGCGAATGGCCAAGGTGAAGATCCATTGTACACTTTGTCCCTACACTGTCGAGGCTATACTTATAAAATAATTCGGATCTCGGGTGAAAACCGAACAACACAATTGTTTGGATTTCGCTTTTTCGAGTTCGTGTTTAGGCGTTTCGGGTGTTGGTTGTGTGTATAATCCAAGAATTGGATTTTTTTTTCTTTATCAATTTTTTACTAATAACCTGATCCGAATCCCGAATAATCACCCGTATTCGAGTGTGAGGAAAAATTGCAATTTAATGTTTGTCTTTTAAGCCAATATGTCTGGTAAAAATGTTGAACTTTTTTTTTAGATGTTTTTCAAATCGATCATAATCTTGTCCCCGTTCACTATATATGTTTACCTATTCATACAAAACATTATATTATTTGTCATAAATTAGCACTGGCTGAAATCGCAAGCAAGGAAAGTGCTTATTTTTAGAAAAATTATTTCGAAGGGGAAATCTAGATCATAAATTGCGATACAAATTTTGACCAAAATAGCAATTGTAATAAAGGATTACTACATCCATGATTATTTAAAAAGTTTAATTTTATGTGATATTTTGTAAATATTTGCCTTCTCCAAATCGAAGTTGAATGAAATTCTTAAAATATTTATAACGAAGCTGATTGATTCAATAACTTAACCGTAGCAAATAACTCATTAATTACTTTAAAAATTTAAAAATTTTAGTTATTCATATAATTACAATTGAACAATGTCCAGCTACTTTTCATGATTCTAGTTTCCCATATAATCAAATTGGACACGGGTATGTTGCTAGAATAAGTTTTCCGGTCATTGACAGTTTATTTTCTATCTTCAAACTCAATATTCCAATCGTTATTTTATTTTGTTATTGTTAATTTTCCAATTGCCAGTACAATTGTCTGTCTGATTCAGAATATTTTTCTTGTTCTTCCTTCAAATATGTAATCGAAATTTGCGTATTTTGATTGTTGTAGGCTGTTTATGTGACTGAAGATTTTGTTTTTTGTCTTCAATAAATGGGAACACTGTCCAATTCATCCGCTAAAATTGGGTACTTTCCATATCCGAGTTACTACTAGAGGCTATTGTATCCTTCGTGCTGTGAAAACTTGGTTAGTTTGCCATAATCCTCTTATAAATATGTATCATAAGTATTTTAATCCATTGAATGTTTCTGTTGGTTACCATTTATTCATTAATGTTTTATCCACAACCTTCATTATTCCATTAATTAATAGAATAACTGCCCCGATTTTACTATAGTAGTGACTAATTAGGTAGACTAACTTCTTGGTTTAACTATTCCACTAATTCATGAGCGATTTTTTAGAGGTTTGGACAACGTATTTAACTAAGTTCTGAAGGATCTCCACAATGTGACTCAAATTTATGACTTATTAAATTAAATAATTCCCTTCTAGGAAAAATAGTATTACCGGTAACACAACCATTTTGACCAACGAATCAAATTCACTTAAGCGTTATCACTACTATAAGTCATTCCGATAAGAACACGAGGAGTACTATGGGGTATCACTAAATATCTTAAGATCTAAAGTATTACACTTGAATAGTGACTATTGGGCTCTAATCTCTTTTGCTCTTAACTTATTCACTAATCCAAGTATGACCTTTTGACTTCTAAGGGTGTGTTTGGTAAAGAAGATGAACCAAGATGAACCAAGATGAGAGAGATCATCTTGGTTCATCTCACTGTTTGGTAACCAACTAAAATAAACTGGAGGGCCCGAGATGAATACAAGGCCCGTTGATATTTCACTGTTCCGCCTTGTTTAGTCATCTCACGTTTTTGGTCGGATGAGGTGAACTCATTAAAACAGTAACACAATACTTTCTCTCTCTTACCATTTTACCCTTATGTATTTATACGATTTCAAATAATAATAATAATAATAATGTAATAAAATAATAATAATAATAATAAATAAATAAATAATAACAATAATAGTAATAATAATAATAATAAATCAATAATAATAATAATAATAATAATAATAATGTAATAATATAATATATAATATGTAATAATATAAATAATAATGTAATAAAATAATAATATAATGTAATAAAATAATCATAATAATAATAATAAATAAATAATATCATAATAATAAGATAATGTAATAATAATATAATAATAATAATAGGTAATAGTAATAGTAATAGTAATAGTAACAATTATAATAATAGTAATAATAAATAATAATAATAATAATAATTTAATATATTATAATAGTATAATTATAATCATAACAAGATAATAAATATAATAAATATAATAATAATAATAATAAATAACAATAATAGTAATAATTATAATAATAACAAGAATAATAAAAATAATAACTCAACAATATATAATAATAATAATAATAAATAAATAATAATAACAATAATAGTAATAATTATAATATAACAAGAATAATAAAAATAATAACTCAACAATATAATAATAAATAATAATATAATAAAAAATAATAATAATGTAATAATATAATAGTAATAGTAATAGTAACAATTATAATAATAGTAATAATAATAAATAATAATAATAATTTAATAATAATAATAATAGTAATAATTATAATAATAACAAGAATAATAAAAATAATAACTCAACAATATAATAATAATATAATAATAATAATAATAAATAAATAAATAATAATAACAATAATAGTAATAATTATAATAATAACAAGAATAATAAAAATAATAACTCAACAATATAATAATAATAATAATATAATAATAATAATAATAATAATAATAATATAATAATAATAATACTAATAATAATAATAATAATAATAATAATAATAATAATAATAATAATAATCCTAATAATAAATAATACAGAGTAATACATAATAAATATAATATAAAGGGTCCTATTTAATCTCAACGATATATAGTGAATCGGTAGGGTATTTAATAAGGTAAAATAGTCAATTGAATTTAATCTAGAGTTTTGCAATTTGTACCAAATACACAATATGATATCATCCGGGTCGGAATTTTTTGCTACCAAAGAGAGATGAATGATTCATCGTGACACTATTCATATGAGTCATCTTGAGATGAATCATCATTCCTCATCTTGAGATGATTACCAAACGCAAGCCTAAGGTTCTTGTTGAACAAATTATATTACAATGGGTTGAAGGTTAGACATTATCGGTAACTAATGAAGTGTACTTAGTTTTCAGTTTATGCTAGTCGAATAATTCTTGATGTACTCTTCCTGAAGTACCGATTATGTTTGAATCCTAAAAGGAAAATAAAATATCCGATAACTAATTCAACTTCGCTAATGCACATTAGAAAACCCCCCATAAAAAGTGAAAGAGTGAAAGAGTACTCATACTTAAAACAACATACAGGAGCAAACAAAAGAAAAACCCTCAATGTATATTGTATCAGTGAACAATTTTATTTATTTATATGGCCGGAATGGAAAAAAGGCCCAACGTTATTCTTGAATGCATTTTTAAAATTTTTTGAACACAATATGAAAAAGACGCCTTTTTTTCAACTACTCTTAAAATTTCATTTTGAGATGTAAGTTTTTCCATATGGCGGGAGCAAACTAACAAATTTATTTTCTGCTAGTTTTAAATATTTGAAAATGGATCGTAATTCTTATTTTACAATCACAATTCCTGATAATTTCTTATTTTACAATCGCAAATCCTAAAATTCCTTTCGATTTATTATATTTTCTTAGCGTCTAACCGGTACCTCGTCGGGAATAATGGATACTTCCACAAGATGTAAAAAACTAAATTTGCTTTCGACCAGCTGTGGTTAAATGAGTGGGGAGGCGTACGTTGAGTAGAGATCGACAGCCAATGGAGGGACTGACGTTTACTGAAGAGGCTAGTAGTTCTGCAACGTACAATCAACCTCAGCTCGTCCTCGACATCGTGATATTAAAAAACGTGGTCACTGTCGGGAGGTAGGTCATAATGGCACTTCGTGTCGTCACAGAATCCCAGATCAGTATTCCGATTGATCGTATCGTACTTGAGGTGACTCTAAAATAAGGACGTACAAGTAGAAAATAAGAGCATTCCTGCAAAATATGATTGTGATCGATTGACAAATAAAGAAATCGTTATTGATTTCGGTATTTTCCTATTTTTATCTTAATTTTTTGGATATATTCTCATTATTGTGCCATTTTTGTATCCATATTTTTCTTCTTTATTTGAATAATGATAAGTTGATTGTATAAGTTCTTTCTTCATTATTATTTTAGCGTTAAATATTTTTCACAAAATAGATATTGTTTCTGACAATTTCTTATAATCAGTTCATTATAAAAAGTTTGTTTTTCTTGACCTGCGAGGAATTTCTCAGAGGGACATAGTATTTACATACAAATTTTTAAATATATAAAAAAATATATTGAAAAATACATAAGTACATAAACACCCACGCGTATTCCATTCACGAAATATGCACATTTATTACCTCATAGTCCGTCAACGAATTATGTACATAGCTATTTTTGGACATAAACTGCATGTAGTTTGGACGATTGCATGTGTCGTACAACGGAAAAAATATAAAATCCTCATGTAGACATCAAAATGTGTATAGAATGTTTCTTCTCATGTACTAAGGCAATATCCCTCACAAACAAATATATGCCTTTATATATTTTGATGTCGTCTTCATATCACTCTTATTGTTGTATTTAATAAATATAGATTTGTTTATGTATTTTTACAGAAACCAAGTAGTATATTGCTATCTAAATTAGCATCTCCTGTCTGTAAAATTCAAAAATTAGCGAAGGGAAAATTATCATACAGCGACGGGAATTTACGTTATTCACAGAGACATAAAAACCTTTTTACCTGGTCATTCATAAAAGACAATTTGGCTACATATCTGATAGTACAACCCGAACGAACTTTAAAAATGAAATCCCACCGCCCGTATCACGTTATTCCTTTAGGCAACTTGCCAAAACAACCGGTTTTGAACACATTTCCGTCAAACAATCAACGAAAAAGATGAACATCGACATGACGCTTGACAACGCTCGCTAGCATTGTCGAAAAATATATAAAAACTTCAAAAATTTGGGAGGGAGTATATTAATGAGGCAAAATATTAAAGTAGCCAAATCAAATCGGGGTAGTTATGAGGAATGAGAAGTTGAATGGTTAGAATAATATTACCCATTATATGCATCTTACAAATATCCTGTAACTTGAATAATTTAATTTCGATAATGGTAATACTTCGAGTAAGGGACGATAATGCTGTATAATCAATTAAATTTCATTTGAGCCATATATATATATGATATATATTAGGGAGCCATAAATTAATATAGGGGTGGATAAGATCAAAGAATAAATATTGTATTCGGCCTACCAAATTAAAAGTATTCAGCTCGGCCCGTTCAAATTTCAGCGCCACTTTTATTATATTAGTGTTAAAATTTTAATTACGAACATTAACTAACTAACTACAAACAAAGTAACCCTAAACGGCTCTATTAATTTCCTTCCAAACAATGTTTGGTAACGATTTTTGTCTGGCATTGCTGCGAAGACTCCCAAAATGTGACTGATTTCAAACTGAGACACCAAGAAGAAAAGGTAAATCTACAGTGTAATCATTTCAAAAAGGCATAAAGAAACAGAGTTTCAAAATGATGCTAAGAGATCTCGATCTAAAAACATCAATTCTCTCACATAACTGTAAAAAAAGATATATTAAGCTAAGAAAAGTTTAAAGATTGAAATTTAATTAGAAGTTCTCACTAACCTCTTTTAATTTCCTTTCAAACAATGTTTGGAAACAATTTTTGTCTAGCTTCGCTGCGAAGACTCCCCAAAGGTGACTGATTTCAAGCTGAGACACCAAGAAGAAAAGGTAAATCTACAGAGTGTAATCATTTAATTTGCACACCAGAAAGGGCAAAAAGAAACAGCGTATCAAAATGATAATAAGAGATCTCGAACTAAAAACATCAATTCTCTCACATGACTGTACAAAAGGATATATTAAGCTAAGAAAAGTGTAGAGATGTAGCGGTGTGATGGTGTATAAATTATGCAGGTTCATGAAAATAGATGAAAAGTGCTGCTGTAGGTACTCGATGCTCCACGTAGGTGAAATAGCCGGTTCCGTGTCATCAAGTAAAGAGCAGACTAGAGCCGTAGATAGAATCATCACAGCTGAGATCTTTTCTTGTAATAGCGTGTAGAATAAAAACGCGATACTAGAAACACAACTATAGATACTGTAATTAAATAATCGGGATCATAAGCTGAATATTGGCAGCCAAACACCAGAATTTATCAAAAGCGAAAACGAAAAAGAAAGAAATTCATGGAAACGGTGCAAGTTCAGGTTCAGGCAATGGCAAAGGAAAAAATTGGAATTGAAGGAAATCTTACACCCCTTGCCAACATTGTGGTAGAAAAGACCATCCTCCATTTAGGTGTTAGAAGAGGCCAGATGCCGAGTGTTCAAAGTGTAATCAACTTGGACATGAAGCCGTAATTTGCAAGAAAAAAGGTACACCAAAAGGAAGTTAAAGCTCTAGTTGTGGAGCAAGAGGATGAAGATCAACAACTAACCATATGACGTATGATAGAGAACTCTGTAAAAATTAGCAGCCAACTGACATCACCAAAGTTAGGATTGGCAATGGTAAATACATCTCAGTCAAAGGAAAAGGGACCATTTTCATCACTACTTCTTCAGGCACAATGAAAATATCGATGTTCTTTATGTACCAGAAATTGACCAAAATTTACGGAGTGTTGGTTAATTGCTGGAGAAAAGGGTTCAAGGTTTTTTATTGTTGCTGCCATATTTCTGATGCAAAGGAGAAGGAGATTCTCAAAGTGAAAATGAGAGGAAAGAGCTTTTCTTTTGATCTTTTCAAAGAAGAACTTGCACTCCATCGACTGAAGTTGGGAATGTGGAGCTATGGCACAAGAGGCTTGGCCGCTGTCACTTTGAATGGATGCAACTAATGAAGGATAATGAGCTCGTTATTGGTCTGCCATCATTTGGTGGAGAATTATCAAATTGTCGTTTTTGCCAATATGGTAAACATTAAAGTAGGCCATTTCCAGTTTCGAGTAGGAAAGCTACTGAAAAGCTCCAATTGACTCATACCGACTTATGCGGCCCGCACAGAAATCCTTCTTTGGCAGGTGGTCGTTACTACATTGTCTTTATTGATGATTTTACTAGAATGTAGAATGTATTGGATTTATTTTTTGAAACATAAATCTGAAGTTGCTGGAGTTTTTGGAAATATAAGAAAATGGTTGAAAATCAAAGTGGCTGCAAAATTCTTTCTGTAGGGTCTGATGATGGCACAGAATATACATCAGAATGATTCAATTCTTTTTGTGATGGAACTAGCATAGAACATCAACTAACTGCTCCGTACACTCCGCAACAAAATGGAGTTACTGAAAGAAGAAACAGATACATGATGAAGATGACCAGATGTATGCTTCATGAAAAGGATTTGCCAAAGAAACTATGGGCTGAGGCAGCAAATACGGCCGAATTCTTGCAAAACAGATTGCCGACTAAAGCATTGAAGGAGGAGAAGACTCCATTTGACGTTTGGTATGGCTATAAACCTTCATTTAAGTTCCTTAAAGTGTTTTGTTGTATGTGTTTTTCACAAGTTCCGCAGTTAAGCATGATAAGCTTGATAAGAAATCGGAACAATGTCTTTTTGTGGGGTATAGTTGCGTTACCAAGGCATACAAAATATATCAGCCTCAAACTAGAAAATTAATTGACAGTAGAGATGTGTTTTTCATGGAGGATGAGAAATGGTATTGGGAGCAGCGATAACAAAAGCAAGAATCCATTCTGTTTCAAGAACCAAATCATTCTATCAATCTTGGAATTAGAAGATGATCTTCCGGTTTGAGGCACAAGACTACTCTCTGATATTTATCAAAGGTGTAACATGGCTGATTGTGAACCTGTTGGATTTTGAAGATGCAAATCAAGAACAGAAATGGAAGAAGGCAATAGAGGAGGAGATGTCGATGATAAAAAATAATAAGACTTGGGAATTAGTTGATAGACCCAAAGATAGAAAACTGATTGGAGTGAAGTGGATGTTCAAAACCAAACTTAATTCTGATGGATCGATCAACAAACACGAAGCTCGACTTGTGGTAGGCTTAAGGGATACGCTCAAGTGTTTGGCGGTGACTACTCAGATACATTTTCTCCGGATGCCAGAATTGAAACTATTCGGCTAATACTAGCTATCGCGGCACAAAAGGTGTGGAAGGTGTACCAATTAGATGTAAAATCTGCCTTTCTAAATGGGGTACTAGAAAGAGACATTTTTGTAGAACAACCATAAGGATTTGTTGAGAAAGGTCGTGAAAAATGTGGTGTGTCTACTCAAAAAGCTCTCTACGGCCTTAAACAGGCTCTTTATGCCTGGTACAGCAGGATAAATGATCATTTTCTCAGTTTGGGTTTTGAGAAAAGTTGATCAGAAGACACTTAATACGTGAAGAAAAAAGGTAGCAGTATCATTATCGTGTCACTGTACGTTGATGATTTATCGTTAACTGGCAATGACGTTACACTTGTGGATGAATTCAAGCAAGAGATGATGTTGGTTTTTGAAATGACTGACCTTGGTTTTGTCTTATTTTCTTGGTATGGTATTAAATAAAAAAGGTGACGGGGAGGTTTTTATTTGTTAAACCAAGTAATTGCTGAAAAAAATCCACACTGCAAATCTACCACTACACCAATGTGTCAGACGGAAGACCTTTGTAAAGAAGAAGGAACAGGCAAAGTTGACGAATGGAATTTCAGAAACATGGTTGGGTGTTTGATGTACCTAACTACAAGTCTACAACTAGGCCTGATATTCTTTTTGCTGTAAGTATCCTTTCTCAATTTATGCAGTGTGTTAGTGAGATACATCTCAAAGCTGCAAAACGAGTTCTTAGATACATCAAAGGAACTACAGATTTTGATGTAAAGTTCAAGAAGTGCGAAAACTTCAAGTTGTTGGGATTTTCTGATAGTGATTAGGGGGTGGCTCTGTTGATGATATGAAGAGCACGTCTGGTTATTGATTCAGTCTAGGAAGCGGCATGTTTTATTGATGTTCTAAGAAGCACGAGATAGTGGCACTATGTACTGCCGAGGCTGAAATTATTGCAGCTACAGCAGCCGTTAATCAAGCACTACGGGTGAGAAAGTTGCTATTTGATTTGCAGCTGGAGTATTCAATATGAAGTTGTTCTTTATAAGAGAAGTGCAGAAGGAAGGAGATGTGAGCTTAGTTTAACTTACAGCAGTATGTGCTTTGGCCCGTCCAAGGATCTTCCGCCAGACACCGGCCATCTCTACAAAAAATACTCGGTAGTTAGAAATTGATGATAGAACCAATTAAAATTCATCTCCCATTATATAGCATCTCCAAATGGTGATAATTTTGGCTCGCATTTACTCTAATAACCGAAAATCTCGACCTCCACCCTAATGACATTATAATGACCTCTACCCAAACAAAGAGTAAATTGATTCTCAAAGCCCGGCGACATTCACCTGGAAATCTGGCCACTAGCCGCTGCTCTGAAAACCCCCAAAACAGAGAGAGAGAGAGATAAACTTACAAAACCCTTAATTTGCTAACTGGGCCGCAAGTTTGTATAACATCTAAATACTCCCTCCGTCTCGAGATTACTGAAATATTTTCGAGCCGTCAAACGATCTCTGACTCATTTCCTTTTGAGAAATAACTAAGAAAATTAAGGTATACTTAGAGATCCTTTATTACACTTAATATCATTATTCACTAACTTTTCATTTCAGTACGTATTCCAATATAATTTATAATTTAAATTCTAAAAGTTTAAATTATTATAACTGTATCGTTTATTCTCCGATTTTTATGAGTTTTATATACTAAACAAAAGGTTTTAATACGATCTTTCATTTAGGGGGGTGTATTCAATTGTGATTTAGTTAGATTTTTTTGGACTTTAAAAAGTATGTGGAGTTAAAAAATCCATAGACTCCATGCACAGTTTGACTGACTTTTTATGAATTTAATAGATTCCATGCAGAGTTTGACTGGTTTTTTATGGATTTACATGGATTTTCATGGACTTGACAAGATTGTGTAATATATTTTTTTTTATTGATTTACATGGTATTTACAGACTCTAGCGCTAGACTGTTGATGCAAGTGTATGAAACACATTCGTATATAAAATAAATTTATTCGAATTGCTTAGATAAAATACAAAAATACTTTGGCTGGGTTGTGCTGCTAGCTTTGATTAGAATGATTGGAATTGACTCGACCTTTGCCTACGGTCCTTTATGTTCGGCAGAAATCATATGTTCTACCATATTTTATTTCCGAAATAAACCAACAATTAAGATAAGCACGAAAATTAAAGCTTCTATAAAGACCAATACATCGAAAATATTATTGTTCATCATTATTATTCTCATCTCATTTCCATCACTGTTATATTTCGCCCTCATGACGTTGTTGTAGGAGGAGAGACCGAGCTTGAAAATTTGGGCATAGTGTTGTTTTAGCTCCGCCATATATAATTGAACATAAGGGGATGGGATCCTCTGCTGTGCTCATAAACAGTAGAGGGTGTTGTGCCCATTTCAAGCACAAAGTGATGCTATTTTCATTTATTTATTTATTTAAGAAGTAATTAATTAATATTCTATATTTTACATGTATTTATTGGGTTTTAAATTACTATTTATTTTTGTCAATAGACTTTTATAGGTAATCATTTGTTTTAAACTTTTAAGTTTAATTATTCATCATTAGGTTTATATACTTTTAAACTTGACCCAAATATTTACTTACGATTAATAATTTTATAATTGCAAATTTCAGCATAATTAAATATATATAAAAAATGGGGAAAAAAATGCTCAAAGTGCACAAATTTGTGCTTGAAATGGACACTGCACCTTGTGTTGTGTTTATGTGCACAAGAGGTGATCCTTGCCCGAGCATAAGTTGAGATTCTTCAATGGAGGATAATGTAGTAGATATGGTGGGAATTGTTGTAGTAGATGGAGTGAAATGGATTGAAGAACAAATGTTTAATTTTTTTTCTTCCGGGGGTTTAATTGTTTTGGTCTCATGGATTTTAAAAATCTCTTGTTTTGAGAAGAGATTTTAGAGAGTGAGATTTGAATATATTTTTGAAAGAGAATCAATTAAAATCCATGGAGTATTAAAGTCCATAGATTGTTGAATACCTAAAGATTTTTTATGACTTTTTAAAATCTATATTGAATACCTCAAGATTTTTAATGACTTTTAAAAATCTATATTGAATATCTCAGGATTTTTAATGACTTTTAAAAATCCAAATTGAATACACCCAGATTTTGAAAATTCAAAAAAATCCTACACAATCTAAAACCAATACACCCCCCTTAACATTAGACATCAATATATTTTTATGCGTATATAATACTCTAGTTATAAAATATGTCTAAATACATAAACCACATTACATCCCACAGCACAATACATTTTACACTCTAAACACTCTCGTCTCAATTCCCGTGCCGAAATGAAATGGCTTAGTAATCTCAAGACGGAGGTAGTATATTTTTTATTTCTTAATTTTAATTATGCATGAACTATTTTTCCTACTTTAATATTTTTCCATTAGAGTGAATTTTAATGGTGTTCGGTTCTTGAAGATTAAAATTTTAAATAACTTAATCTCCAATTATTAGTATTTAAATGTCTAGTTTAGATTTAAATTGTTGGAATCTTTATAATAAAATAATATTTTTCTATTTTAAATAATTTGAGTTAATGTACCCATACCCCTAACAGTTGGACTTGAAATCGTACCTGTATCCTCCTATACCGCAATTAGAGTATGGGTTCGGTTTGGTGAAACCGTACCCGACAACTATGGATACGATTTTATACCCAAACCCGCATATGGCCACCTCTATTGGAGTCCACCGTTTATCAATTTCATGTTATACTAATAGACTATAATTCCAATTAAGTTGTTTTGAGTGCTTAAGTTTATTGACATAATTGTATGTTTATTTTGTATAATTATAAATGAGTATTATCCAAAGTTTTGGACTAGACTCATGGTTTTTATTAAAATCTAGAACTAATAATGACATTTGAATTGCATCTAAGCACATGATATAAGTCTAATTGTATTGCATAAATTGAGCTACATGTTACTCAAACTAAACACCACTTGCTATATAATTTTGATTTAGTGTCCCTATTTACGGCCCAATGTCGCTCTCCAAATTCCCACATTGAGTAATTGTAAATAATAAGTGAAATAAAATCATTGATCTAACGTTAAATCTTTATTTTAGGAAGTAGTATTATATTTTTAGAAACTAATACCGTTCAGCAAGTAATTAAGGATGTACAGTTTTCATTTCACTTGGATATAACCTAACTAGAGACCTAAAATTATTTAGATTATTATTTTTCCCTTTACTAAACTATATTGTGGTAATAAAGTTTTTTTACAAATCTTCATCTCTTTTAGTGCATTTCCTTTTCTTTTTCTTTTAGTGCATTTCTTTTTCTGCATTTTGAATAAACGGAATGGAAACTACATCTTGACTGCTCTCATTTTTGCATTTTCTTTCATTCTATAAGAAATAAGTCAAATATCGCATTAAATATTATTCCGGTCATTTTTATTCTTCGTATTTTACAGTATCACATAAAAGGTATTTTTTTACTGTAAATAAAAACTTATTTCAATACTATTTTTTACTGCAAATAAAAACTTATTTCAATTGGATCCAAGCAATATTAGAATGGAAAACATATTCAGATTTACGAGGGCACATCTTTAACCTCTTCAAATTTCAAAAGACTGGACCGGGCATTTTGGTAATAATAATGTAAAATCGGACTGCTAAAGCAAACAGCTTATTTTAATTATTATTTTTAATTAAAAATCGCAGTAATTCTTAAAATAATAATAATAATAATAAATTAACCGATGTAGTAAAAAAAAACTCTTAATGTCTATTTTTGCCCGTTTTCAAAGTGGGTATTCAAAAAATACCCACTTTAAAAAAACACATTCCAAAAATGCCCGTTTTACTTAAAATATAATAAAATGGGCCCCACTTCACACATTAATTTCCGCGCTTCACGTGTTATGGGTACGATTTTGTCGTTTTACAATAGCAAATATCGCTGATAAATATCGTTGGCCCACATTTTCGTGCGCTTTTGAAGGAACTCAGAGCGCTTTTCAAAAAATAGATAAAAACGCATCGAGCGCTTTTGATGAAACATCGAGCGCTTTTGAAAGAACATCGAGCGCTTTTCAAAAATTACGGGCACTTTTCATGAAATTAAAAAAAAATGGAAAATCACATTATAGAGCGCTTTTCAAACACCGTCGAGCGCTTTTCAGAAAGCATGGGGCGCTTTTCACAAATTATCGGGCGTTTTTCATTAATTTGTAAAATCTTCAATTTTTATTTTTTTAAGAAAAGTCAAAAACTCCCGGGAGTTTTTCCTCATTGAGAGTTATTGATATTCATGGAGAGATATTGAGGCTCATGGAGAGATATTGGTGAAATAGGACCCATTTTTATTATATTTTAATAAAACGGGCATTTTTTGAATGTGTATTTTCAAAATGGGTATATTTTAAATCTATATTTTCAAAATAGGTATTTATAGATTTGGCCCAAAAAAAATACCTGGCTGGCACCGAATATTGTGCCGGATTCAACAGTAAACACAGAAGAAAGAAACTCCATAGATGTGAATGACCGAGCCTAGTCAGATTCTAACCGAAACGATGGAGTTCATTATAGCCAATTATTACAAGAAATCAAATCGGGCTGAGTCAAACCTCGACCGAACTTCTTGGAATAATTGGCCATGCTTTCCGGCGGAACCCATCGGAATCTAGGTTAGACCGCCTTAGGCACGTCATATTCACCGGATTTGGATCGAAATCGAACCGCCTGGATTGGGGAAGAGTCTGTCTTCACCGTCGTATTATAATTGGGTAGAGTTTCACACACATATCTCTCTTCCAGCAACATAGCGGTTGGCAGCGCGTATATAGAACCGTTCGTTTCACTCTCTAGTCTATACGAAGACGAGGAGGAAACAGGCGATGTAGAGGCGGAGGAGGACATGTCTCCGGCAGCCGGCAGGGGAGGGGAGGGGAGGGGAGGGGAGGGGCGGCGGGCGGTGTAGGCGAGGGTTTGGTGGGAGGATAGAAAATATGTGTAAATATTTATTGCGAGAGTTATCTTTTCACGTATACACCGGGACGAACTAAATTATAAAAATAAAAAGCGGACTCCGGATATGGGTTTGCCCAAGAATAACTATACAGTAGAAAACTAAAATAAACTAAAATAAAATAAATAAATAAACATGTACGTATGTGGCTTGTTACTTTCAACCCTCAATTCAAGCATCTGACGGCATGCCCAACACACACACATGTGAACTGGGCCCATTTTTTCTTTGCCAAAAGAAAATCACGCGTTTTCATGCACGCCTTTGAATTGGTTAGACACGTATTAATGGTATTATGCATGTATTGTTCCTAAAAGAAATTCTTTTTTTATTTTTTATTTTTTCCTTTAAAGAAAAATCTATATCTTTATTTTTTTTATCATGATGAGCTCAAAATACAGCTACTCTACGCTGACTCATTCTGTTATTGCACACGACAATTTGTCTTTCTATTTATATACTTCTTTGGCTTTTTTCAAATAGATACATTTTCCTTTTTTGGACGGTTGATACATTTTTTTTTTCTAGCAAAAATTAATAATTTAAGCATATTATTAGTAAAAAAATTAAGGGCCTCTAATTGGCCCCTTATTTTATTTAATTAATAGCTTAAACCATTCCACCTACCCAATTAAACACATTTTACCTACCCAACCCAATTACCCAAATTAAACTCAGTGTACTTCACCCCCATTCTCTCCACTGTTTTGTCTCTCTCGCGCTGAAACCCTAGTTCTTCGATCTTTGTAATTATTCAATGGCCGATGAAGGTTAGGTATGTCCGGAACCTAACAAAATTTCAGGCCGTAAATGTGAGATCCCTCTCTTACAGGAAATTCTAGTTCCTCCATCTCTCTGCAATTCTGAAATTGGTCACGACGATTGGATCAATCCGAGCGGTGAGCCTAGTTCACCGTGAAAATTGGATGGCCTTCGGGTGACCCAATCATCCCGCCACCGTACGAAAACCCTCAGAAATCCGGAGCGCTGCCATCCATTTCCGAGCTATGCGAAACCGTCGCCAAAAATTGGCTCTCGGCCACCCTTTCAGAGCCCCAATTGTGGTGTCGATCGCCGTCCCCTGGCCGCAATGATGGGTCGGAGCGGTGGGCTGGCTGGTAGCGTGGAGACACCTCAAGTCCAAGGTCAATGATTAGTGTGTTTTTGTTTGATTTTTCTAGTGTTTGTGAGTCGTTTTTAGTTTCTTTTGTTCGTCTTTCTTGTTTATTTTCTTGTGTTTTAGGTGAAGTTGGGGTCGATAGGAGAATGGGTCAAAAGATCAAAGAAGATAATGTTTTTGGATATTTTTGAAGATAATAAGTACATGCCAAGTGAAGGAGGATGAAAGGAACCGAAGCTCGTTGAAGAAAAGAAGAAACAAGAAGAGAAGAGGAATAAAAACAAGGGAGAAGGCCGAACGGATGGGCCAGCGGGCCGCTGGGCCCGTCAATGAAGAAATCGCGAAAACAGATTCCAGCAGCCCGCTGGGCCTGCCAGTCAAAGGAATCGCAAGAGGGTTGCCCAGCGGGCCGCTGGACCCTAGCGGGCCGTTGGGCCGGGCCGACCTTTAATGTTATTTTCCTTATTTGTTTAGGGTTTTGATATCTGTAAATATGTAAACTCTTGAGAACGTGAGAGGTATCTTTCTACCTAGTTTTTAGCCTTTGAAACATTAGTTTTAGTTTGAGATTTGCTTAGGATAATTTAAGAAAAAGATCTTGAGTTTTTGCAAGTTTTAATTCAAGTTTTTCTTCTCTTTAATTCTTCGTTCTTCATTCGTCTTTTGTCCTTTGGTTGTTTAGTGTTTTTGCAAACTTAGTTTTAATTTTTAGATTCATCTTTAAGTGCTCTTTATGCTTTTTGCTTTTCTTATTTATTTTTCAAGATTCAAATTTTACTTGATTTCTCTAGATTTAATTTTATAAGCATATTTCGGTTTCTTTGCACTAGTGTAGTTCTATTTGCTTTCCTTATTGCTTTCTTTTCAATTCATGCCTAGGAAGATTAATTGTTTTTTTTAGTTTTTAAATTAAATTTTCGGTTAATTGCTTTTACTTGTTTATTTGATTTTAATTGTTTTCAAACTTAGATTAATTTTAATTGTTTTCTTTTATTTTAAAGTCTAGGATTTAATCAAAACTCAAAACCCCCTAATTTTACTTGCTTTCTTAGTGTAGATAATCATACAATTGGTTTCCATGTTAAGCTTTCATCGAGATTCGACTTTGGGTTTTGCTTGCTAGTACTACGATAAACCTAGTTCTATTGCTAGCACTATTTGGGTGAAACAAATTTTGGCGCCGTTGCCGGGAAAAGCTTTAGGCGATTAATTGTGTGATTTTTATTTTCCGTGTTAAATTCTAAAAAAAATAATAAAAAATAAGAAAATAAGAAAATAAATATATTTTTCTTTCTTTGTTCTTGATTCTCTCTTTTTCTGTCGGTGCGTTTAATCTTTTTGTTTAGTGTTGTGCATGCAAGGTACCCGAAGCCAAGGATAACCATTGGCACCTTTCATCAACAACATCAACCGGAGAAGAGACATTCTGGCAGGGCAAAAGGATCAAGGAGAGAAGGAGGTTCTAGCATCCTCAATCAACCAATTGTTGAGGAAAAGCTAGAACAACCGTTGGAACAACCGGTCGTATTACTAAATCCGGAGATGACAGAGCTTCCGATTGAAGGGATCGCTATATCGAAAGAGAATCGATTTTGCCTTGGATCTGAATTGGTTATTGTAATTAATGCAATTAATTCACATATAAATCGAGATGTACCTTCGAGCTCGGAGATGATAATCTACAGGTCTACATACTAGAGTGATGTCCCGTTCCTCATGCTCGATCAACAGAGTGGGCGTTGAAATCGAGATCGGATCTTGGATCACGCCTTGCACTTGAGTTGATTGAATTCAACTCACTTACTTCTCCAAGAGAAGAATGCCGCCGCCGCCATCTCTCTCTCTCTCACTCTTGAGATTCTCTTTCTCAAAGTGTGTGTTATGATGTGTGTTATTAATTAGGTCAAACCTAATCTCTATTTATAATTACTTATAGATATTCCCGAGAGAGATTGCGTGTGTGTGCTTTAATTAAATAATAATTAACACACATTGGGCTTAAATGTAAGCATTGGCCCAAATTTGCCAAACTGAGAGTAAATAGGCGCCACCTTAAGGAATTCTCCTTAAGTGCCGTCACTTGTGGGTTATGGGCCCACAAGCTTACTTTCTTGGTCCAAACCAGCTATTGGGCTCAATACTTAACTTATGATCCATCCTGAGGTGTTTGGGCCACTCCAGGGACCTAGATACCAAACAGAGTTGAGTCTTACCTATTAGATAATTACTATGCTCTCCCCTAAAGCATTTTATCATAATTTTATGCATAATTTATCATAATTAATTTATCAGGGGATCTTGCCCAAATGCAATAAATTTCATGGCTACTACGCTCAAGCTGTGAGGGAGTGGAAGAGCAGGAGAAGACTTAAACGATGTCTTCAACAAAGCATGTGAACTATATCAAGCTGAGACAAAACAAGTTTTCCAATATGGGAAGGCCTATCGAGAGCTGTTGAAATTGCCCAAGTATGATCTCTTTCGCAGTAATAAAAAGCAAAAGGGCACAGACGGGTCGTCCAACTCCAGCAATCCCGACGCAGAAGCTACGGAAGAGGATGGCTATTTTTCGGAACACCCCCAGCTGATCGGGAACAAAAAAGCTCTCGCCTAAAGAAGGAATAAAGGAAAAGGCAAACAAGCTGAGGAGACACTTGATTTGGAAGACGTTCCGGAGGAAGCCGAGCAGGAGTTTTGGCAAACAAATGCGCAAGTTAATCACAAGTACTTATCGATTGCAAAGAAGAAGGAGGACGTCTTGGAGAAGAAGAAACAAGCCTATACTAGCAAGGTCATCACTTCGTACAACAAGCTGCTCGTCACTGATACCTCACAAATGACACTGGAGGAGTTGGAGCAGCATCACCTCCTAAAAACTAAATTGTGGAGCATGATCGAAAAATAGGCTTGTTTAATTGTAGTATTTTTTTTAAAAAATTAATTGTTGTATTTCGTTTAATAAAAAAAAATTAAAAATTTTGTTACTTTTTTAATTAAAATAAAATTAATTAAATAAATAAAATCAAACAAAAAACAAAATGAAAAATGAATTAAAAAAACATATCGAAAATCGAAACTAAAATGAATTAAAAATAAGATAGATACCGAGGGAAGGGCTTGCGGCTGGAGATGAAATCTGGAGAGAGTCCCTCCCCACCGAAATAGTGCCACATGCCCCTAAAATGGGCTTGCGGCTGGAGATACTCTTAGACCACCACTATCATCCTTCAACTCATCTCAGTCCACTTCAATCACAATTCAATATCTCTTTTGGTATGCAATTTGTATTAATATATTTTGTGTGCGTATTAATTTATATATTTACATTAGAAGACCTACGTAAATACTCCCTCCGTCCTTTTCTACTTGAGCCAATTTCTATTTTGGGCTGTCTCATTTTACTTGAGTCATTTCTTAAAATATAAATAATTAGTCTCAATTAGTAGTGTAATTAAGGGACTCTTAATGACATAATTAATTTTTTTTTATTTTATTAGAGTATTTTTAGATTTAAAAATATGAGTTTATTTCGATTTTCTATTTTTCAAATTAAATAAAATAGTTTATTAATTATAATTGACAAAATATTATTACTACATTAATATATGTGCCCCTTCTACCGGACTCAAGCAGAGAAGAGACGGAGGGAAGTAGTTAGTTAAAAAATCAATTCTTTATCGTCAATTTATAGGTAAGATTTTTTGATTGAGCTTAAATATGATACTCTATGATTGCTATTGCAATAAATAATTTTATAATCCGTTGAAGATTCTAGTATCTCGAATGAGAAATTATATTTATGCAATTTAGCCTTTCCTTTTCTAATATTTTGGTGGAATTTTAAATCATTGGAGATTGTGCTTTTATTTATTACTACCTCCATTTCACCCAATTTGACACATTTGCTTTTGGGATTTTCTGGCACGTTTTTCCACGTTTCTTGATAACGGGTTTTAAAATGTATTTTTGAAGATTTCTTTCTTTTACGGGATATTACGACAGTCGTAGTATCCCGTAAAAGAAAGAGATCTTCAAAAACTCATTTTAAAACCCATCATCAAGAAATATGAAAAAACGTGCCAGAAAGTCTTAAAAGCAAATGTGCCAAATTGGGTTAAATGGATGGAGTACTTATTACTTGTAGCAAAGACACGTGCTCCATGTTTCCAATTTAGAAGTGAGATTTTAATGTGAAATAATATCAATGAGAAGTAATTTTGTTTATTGTCATACATGACCTGTTGATGCTTTCTTTAAATTGAGAGAGACTTTGTTAAAGATATAGTTATAGGCTCAGTTATCGATGAAATCTAATGTACTACCTCTAACCCATTTAAGTATTCCTATTTACTTTTTTGACTTTTCCGGCACGCATTTAGTATCCCGTAAAAAAAACGATATTTCAAAATTATATTTTAAAACCCGTACTAAGTTTCGGTGGAAATGCGTGCCGGAAAAGTCAAAAAAGTAAATGAGAATACTTAAATGGGTTGGAGGTAATATTATGTGAACATCGAAATATTTAACTTTAATATACTATATGTTAAAATTTAGTGTGTGCAAAATTCACTTTTCAATCCACCCCAATAATAATGTCTGGCTCCGCTGAAATAGTGAAATGTAAAATGGCGTCAACCAACTAAAAAACAGCAATTAAAATAACTCCTTCCAGCCCACTACTAATTTGGAATAGCCCAACTACTCCAAAACTCGGCCCAAAATAGAAACTTAGCCCAGCAACTTCATCCCCTTTCCCATTCCCTTCATCGCTACTCTCCATAGCCTTCCTTCCGAGCTTCCTCCTAAGACTATCATTATCGGCCAACATGCAATGGTGTTCAAACATCAAAATATTATTAAAAAAATAAAAAGAGGATTATGTTTGGATTGAGGTGTTCAGACACCTCTATTGAACAAAAAAGGTGTTTTCCCCAATTTGCACATTTATGATTTTTGATGGACCAATGACATGGTGACACGTCATTGGTCCATTAAATATTTTTAGATTTTTAGATAAATGGTTTTATTTTTTATATTTTAAATAATTAAAAAATAAAAATTATACCAAAATTTATAACTTTTCATTTTTTATAAATAGAGACTAAACATGATATATTTTTACACTTTTAGATTTCATATTTCTTTCTCTACACACAATATTTTTTTTATATTATATTTAAAAATAAATAAAATATATATATAATATTATGGTGTTTGAGTGTTCATTGATAAACTACCAAAAATAAGGATGTTTGAATTGTTGTATATAGAAGAGAGAGAAATTAATTAAATATTGAAAAAGTAAGGTCTTTGGGTGTTTGGGGTGTTTGTTGATAATGGTAGTCTAATTAACACCTCGCTCTGCTGTTGTTATGGGGTTTATGAACTTGCTCAAATCTCTCCCTCACTTGAAATTTGCAAGGCGGAATAATAATGAGCAGAGGCTTCTTCTCCTCCAAGGCGAAACAAACCTGAAGAAGAAGAACATCCTTTATTTCTCTGACCTTTCTGCCCAAGATCCGACGCCTACAAAACAGATTCACTTTTCCCCGCTCGAAGATTTCGGAGTTGCCGTAGGAAGTCGCAATGGGATCGTGTGTTTGGACAATGCCATCAACGAGTTCCTTCTTTGGAACCCATCGACGGGGGAGTCCAAAATTATCACTTCCGGCATATGGAATTACGCCCCCTATTATCTTCATCGGCTCCATTCATTTGCGAGTGGCTTCGGGTACGATTCTACCTCTCATCACCTCAAATTAGTAAGATTTATGTACATGTTCGAACCTGTCTATGCTGATGAACAAGACTCGCCCTACACTCTCGAAGAAGGGAAAACAATTGAGTTGTACAATCTCAATACCAATTCATGGAGGCGCATCGATCATCCTGAACCTAGACATTTTGTTTTAAGAAACCCTAGTGCTTATGTAGATGGTTTCAACTACTGGTTAGCGTATTATCAAGAGACACCCTACATTTTGTCGTTCGATTATGCCAAGGAAGAATTATGTGCTCACGATCTTCCCAAGATCGATGGTAAAACTTTAGACTTCAAGGCCAAGGGATCTCTCCTCCTCTTTGATTTCGTCGATTTTAAGGGAGTGATTGGTGTTATTGTCTTTCCCAAGTTTGGAGCTGATAAGAGTTTTGGGCTTTGGCTTGGCCATGGTGGAAAATGGGTCAAAGAATGTGAATTCTACGTGCCTGGTGCTGAGAGGCCGTTGGGGTTTTGGGATGATGGGCGGCTTTTGTTTTTACAAGGAGTAGATGGTGGACTGATGGTTTACGATCTCAACATGGGAAAGACAAAGAAACTTGACTTGTATGACTCTTCTGGGAAAATGAAGCTTCTTCCTCATGTTGAGACTAATGTTTCAATCAGGGGATTGTTGGGATCGAGTAAGCCACCCCCAAAAAAGAGTCCATATCCATGGCTCGCTGAGCCACCCCCAAAAAAGAGTCCATATCCATGGCTCGCTGAGCGTAAGTTTTCATCTGTTATCTCATCATTATTACTGACAGTTTCATGCCTGGTTAGTTTCCTGCATTTCTAATGTCTTTTTATACCATGGATGAGTAGATATTAATTTCTGTGCAGTTTATGCTCTTGTGTAGTGCTTACCTTTTCTTTTCTTTTTTATTCCCTTTTTCTGATGGGATTAAAGAAATGTTTGGAGATTATTCATACTTGGTTAATAAAAGTTTAACATTGGCATGGGACATCATTAGTTTAGTTATCCATTTACTATATCTAGTTATTCAGTTCTGACCCTCCTAGCTACCAATTTTATGAAAACTGCATTTTGAGTGGTGGTTATAGTTGAGGTTTAGGGAATGGAATGATAGAAGCCAAACAATGTGCATATATCGAGGCAGTGCTGTTGAGAGAGGTAATTAATTACGTTTACGTTATTATCCTTTCTGATGGGTCATAGACAATTTCATGATTTCATTCAACCTCAAAAAGAAGATTCAAATAACTGACCTATTCGATCATGTGGTAGTTTTGGTGCGTGTGCTTTCAGAACTTACATCATTCATTTTGTTTTATATTTGAAGTTCACTGAAATATGGACTTTAGGATTATCGCAATTATTTATTGTAAGCTTGACTTTGAGTAGGCAGGGGATTGATTAGCACACGTGGAAAACGGATTTTTTCGAAAATCTTGGGTTATTGCACATTAGTTCCTCTTGTTGGTTGTTGACATTGAACATTTTTTCAGGAATGAATAATATTACAAGCCTGTTCTTATGATTGGTGATAGTTGTCTAGAATTTTGTGGGAGAAGCTCAGGGATTGGCTCATCTTTGTTTTCCAGGTGATATGTTATTGAGTTGATCTTATGTGGTATGTGTGCTCTAGCATGTAACAAGAATTATGATAAATTGGATCTGAGGTTATCATAGCATGAGATAAGTATCTTATGTAGCATGTAATGCAATGGGAATTCTGGTGTAAGTTGGATCTTTTTCTTTTTGTTGATCAATTGTTCTTTGAATCTATATCTAATTATTATTAACTTTTGTTTTAGTAGGAATTATTTTACTCTTTTTCTTCTTGCATGATCGAAGCTACTCGAGTGTTCAATAGTAATACTAGCTTGGCACTTCTGCTAATGATTCCGTTTAATATTTTTCCAGGCACGTAAATTCGCAAGTTTTCCTTATGCATCTCGGAAGTTTCTGGACTTTTTGTGGGAGAAGCTTATTCCTATCTTGTCTTTTTAGTGATTATGTGCAGCGACTCGCTCGTCATTAGTATGCGATAAGAAGTTTATATTGTGTTTTGTAGATGAATTTGGACTTCGTTAATATTATGTTAAATGTATTCTGACTGTGCTTATTTGGGAAATCTGGCATCACCAAATTTCAAGATCAATCGATTTCTTTACTTGTACTTTATTTACTACAATATCTTATTGTTTTTTTTTTTTAATATTTTTGTTAGTATGCATAATTCCAAAAATGACTTTGTCTATAGCTACACACAAATTATGTTTCTTTATTTTCTTATTTTGAAGCAAGGCAACATCAACATACGTTTAATGAGTTTTGGAATTTAGTTTGTGATACAAAATCAAGAATTGAGAACAACTAGCAGCAACTGAATCTAATGAACATTGCTTTCGTTCCCATCATATTAAAGGAGTAGAACAAAAGGCACAAATTGCAAGAAACATCTTCAGCATCAGTACCTCAAGTCAAGTCAATTGAGTTGAACACTACTCTCATTGCTCTCCATGGCCATGTAAGGGATGAGATCAAACCGTTGGGGATTGCAATAGATGTCGAGTTTCTTCAACTTGTTCGTTCCCATATCAAATGCGTGCAGAAAACGATCCACTCCCACCAAGAACATCACCCCACCATCCTCAGAGAATCCTAAAGGGGTTACACCACCTTCAATACAGCCATCGAATTCTTTAGACCACCAGATAATGTGTATATAGTTGAGAAACGAATGGGGATGATCTCATATTTGAATGAAAGGAAGTGTTATGTTCATTTCTGATTGTTTATTCTCGTGAATCGACCTCTTTTTTCCTTTTCTTTTCTAAATTTGAATATGAATTCGACCACCTTGGAACTTGCCCTTTCTTTTTCTTATTCTTTATCCTTTCTCTCTTTTTTCTTTAATAGAAGAAAGGTCGTTGAACTTTCAATTGCTTCAATTGAACTTTGAACTTGTACAGGAAGCATTTATCTGCATAATCTGATTAATGATTATCCCCAAAAGATAAATGCTCGATCCATCTCTATCAACGGATAATCCCCCAAACTTAATCAAGTATACGAACAACTACTAGCAAATGAATTTAATTAGCATACAAACTCGATGTATCTCTACTTATAATCTAAATATCAAATGAGTAATTAAGCTATTTATAATCATCAACATTTATTTTCATCCCAACACAAGAAAGTACTAAACAATGCAACACAAATGATAGATTTTAGACAAGTGATAGTGCATAAAAGATTAAATATTAACAACATAAAAAAAATATTGAAGCACATAACTCGAAGGATACAGGCCTTGTACTTATCTTATGTAACATAAGATAAGTACCTTATGAAAGATTTAAATATCTTATGAGACATAAAAGATTTAAATATCTTATGAAACATGAAAGGATACACTAATTTATAATACAAGCATCCAATACTTGTGCTAGTCCTACTAAAACATAGCATATAACCTAATTTAAAATACTACAAGCATCCAATACTTGTGCTAGTCCTACTAAAACATAGCATATAATACCTTACAGCCAAGACAAAATAGATAGCTTTGATTATCAGACAAACTTCCACGAACAAATCTCCATACCTGCAATATGTTTATTGGAATCAGATCGTCAAAGGCTCAAATAGTAAGTTTTGATCATATAATGTTTTCCAAGAGAATAAATTGCATGAAAATAAGAATGCTTTCTTAAAAAAGTTCAAGAAAACATAATGAATGAGCATATATATAGTGAGAGTTTCTTAGATGTATGTCTTGACTTATTAGCTAATATCAGTACTAACATTTACTGGATCAGTTTGAGTAGAACAAAATGCAAGAAACATCTCAACCTGATCAGTGATTCAGTACCTCAAACTCAATTGAGTTGAACCCTACTGTCCTCGAAACAGATGAGATCAAACCGTTGGGGATTGCAATAGATGTCGAGTTTCTTCAACTTGTTCATTCCCATATCAAATGCGTATAGAAAACGATCCTCTCCCACCAAGAACAACACCCCACCATCCTCAGAGAATCCCAAAGGGGCTGCAACACCTTCAATACATCCATCGAATTCTTTAGACCACCTCCCTTGTTCATTCAGAGCCCAAATCTCAAACGACCACTCATCCTCCTCCTTTCTCTTCTCCGTCTCCTTGTTAGGATGAAGCACAAGGCCCAACCTCCCACCATACTCAAACAGACGGCACCAATGGCTATCTCTTATCCCCTTCTTACTGTTTGGAAGTGGGAAAGCAGAGAACTTTTCAGTAGAGAAGTTGAAGCATAGAAGGTAGAGAGTGAACTTGGGAGAATAAGTATGGGCAATCCAATAGGCATGGCCATTGAAACAAGCAGTTTCCTCTCGATTTGTACCCATAAAATCGTAGGGGCATGGAATGGGATCCCATGAATCCTTCTTGAGGGAGTAAATCTCAGCAAACCACTGGGTATCTTCATGGTCCCACATTCCGCAATAGTCTAACCGTTCGAAGTGAAGTAAGATCCATCTAATGTACTTGCAATCTCCAGTTTCGGAATCAAATCCGAAACCGGCTGCAGAAACATTAGTGAGCACATTCAATGGTTTTATTTCTTCGGGATCAGGGCGATCCTCAACTTGGCATTTAGGAAGAAACTTAACCTAGTTCGTTGTAGGGTTCCAAAACAGAGCGTCCTCCTCATCATTGTCCAGGCAAATCACCCCGCCGCAGCTGCCGCAGAACTCGTAATTGTTGAAATGAGGAAACTCTGGGGTTTCAATCGGTGAAAAGTTGTGGGGAGAGAGGGCGCTGTAATAGCTAGTGGCGGCGCCGCAGAAGTATGGCAGTTCCGGCGAATGGATGCTGGTAGAAGTGGGGAGGCAGAGTTTGGTGTATGGGAAATATCGACGTGATACCTCGGAGAAAATCTTGCCTTCGTCTACTCCGCTCCAGCTTAAGCGTCGGAGCAGGAGCGTATGCTTGTTTTCGACGGCTGCTGCGGCGGCGGTTTTGAAGATGTGGTGGCGTTTGGAGGGTTGAAGAGAGGTGAAGGATTTGAGCAGATTCTTTTGAAGGATCCTCATAGCGCCGCCACCCCTTCCGTACGGTATTGGGACGTCCGTATGATAATAAAATAATTAAAAACTAGTAATTATCATAAAATTACTAAATTAAGTTATACTTGAATTTAAGTTACGTATAATTTAGCCCAATAAAATTGCGAAAAAAATATTAGTTTAATATAGTAATTTATGATGGTTTTCTCTTAAATTATTTGAGCCAAGGGTCAATCTCCTCTCCTCCAGACGCCACCACCACTCCACTTCACTTTATCCTAAAAGAAATTTTCAAGAAACGAACTTTATAAGAACCCAATTCACTAAATCTAAATGAATGTTGAGTGGAAGGGAAATCAAAAGGAACTGCAAAAAAAGAAATGAAAGCATTCCACCCTCTCCACTAATGGCACTAAACCCACAACTTTCTACTCCCTCACCAAAATGGCCTCAAATTTGAGGACCGCCTATCAATTGGGGAAAGAACAACATTTGTGGGAAATGCAGGTATTGTTCAATCTCAACATGATGCAGCATATGGTGTAAGCTTGGATTTATGCATGAAGACAATTGGGGAAAGAACAACATTTGTGGGAAATGCAGGTATCGTCCAATCTCAACATGATGCAGCATATGGTGTAAGCTTGGATTTATGCATGAAGAAGAAGGATCACTGTATCAATCAAGATGAAACTTTTATAGGAATGTCCGTCATGAGATGCAGAGGTGAACTTATCTATGGCTGCAATCTGCAATCTCAGATTTCTATCAACAGAAACTCCAACCTAGACATCGCAGCTTCTTTGAACAATAGTCTGAGAGGAAAGATTTCAATCAAGATGAGCTCTTCGGATCAGCTTCAGATTGCGGCTTTGGCTCTCGTTCCAATTGCTAGAGCTTTGGTGAAGAAGATTCTTGGACAGTCCAGTGAGGGCCGAAAGATGTAGATTGTGATGTGAAGGTAGTTGATGTTTAGAGAGGAGGCAACCAATTCTTGAAAGAAACCTGTGTTTGTTGCTAGTTTTTGCATTTTGATAATGTGTATATAGTTGAGAAACGAATGGGGATGATATCATATTTGAATGAAAAGAAGTCTTTTATTCATTTCTGATTGTTTACAGAGTTGGTTTAATAACATCCTTTTTTTGTTATTACATCCTTAAAATGAAGTATCGTTGATATTCTCATGAATAGACCTCTCTGTTTCATCACGCATTACAGTTGCTGACGGTCTGATCTTCGTCATTTGCAGCTTGAATTCTGGAATGAGTTTAAACTGCGTAGTACAAGTAATATTGGAACTCTATGCCTATCCCAAGTTGTAAATCGATGTGTTGAGCTCTTGTACCATGAAACAGTCGCATGTTAATTATTAGATGAAGTTTTCAAAAGGAAAGATATAGTATATTGCTAAGGATATTGCTGCTCTTGTGCAACTTGTACTAATAACATATATTTGCTTCTGCTTCTTTACTTCACTCAAGAATATATAGCATTTTGGACATTTTTTGATGGATTACTTCGTTTATTTGACTTGATTAGTTGAAACTGCATACGCTTTTCTCTTGCTTGTCTTCATTTTTATTGTAAATAGACTATTTTGAACTTGGTAATCTAGTAACTGCAACTTCAACACTCAAGTGTAGATAGAGGGAGGGCTATTCCCTTTTTTATGGCTCAATAAACTTGTGTCAAATGCTACTATATATGGTTTCAAACCGCCTATATATCATATGAGAGAAATATTTCCATCTTGTAATTGGATATATATAATACTCACTCCGACTCACGAATATATAATTTTTTATGATATGACACAAATATCAATAGAATGAAATATTTATCATAAATGTGGAAATTGAATATATTTTTTCAAGTCTATTTTTGTCAGATTATGTATAAAAAATAAAAATTGTTGATACAGTAAAACTTCCATTTAGGAATATTTTTTAGACCACAAAAAAATATACCTAGAATGAAGGTTATGCCTAAATAGAGATATAAAACAAATTTTTATATTTTTTAAATTTAAAATACATAAAAATTAAATATATACTTAATGTTAATGCATACATGAATAGAGATAGTCAAATACATGTATAATATGTTAATGCAAATACATGTACTTAATTTATTTTAATTAAAAAATGTAGAGTCAAATATTTAAATGTAGGTTCATGCAACATTTGATTTTTTTTATTCTTTTTAAATCAACTTAAATCTACTATATTTATAATTTTTATATTTATTTGTTATGATTTATTCCTAAATAGAGGTATATTTTCTAGAGTTGGGACTTGAAAATATATGAATTATGACAATTATAGAGTTTTATTACTAATTATAAATGGTCCCAAGTTGGCACCGCGAAATTTTATTCATAAATGGGAGTTTATTCCTTAATAGGGTATGCTTAAATAGAGGTTCTAATGTATTGAGTTATTTTTGTTTTTTTTAACAAAAAAAACAGTACTACCTCCATCACATTACATTAGTCTCACTTTGACTTTGACTTTTCGGCACGCGTTTCCACCGAAACCTAGTACGAGTTTTAAAATATAATTTTGAAGTATTTTTTCTTTTACGAGATATAAGATGGAGGTAGTAGTATAGTACTTCCTCTAATTCACGATTACTGACCCTCTTTCCTTATCGGGCTGGTTCAAGATTCTTGACCCATTTTATTTTTAGAAAATAATTAGCATACTAATAGTACAATTAGTAAATCTCTCATTAAACTTAACATTCTCTAATTAAATCTCATAATTCACTCACCTTTCAGCATATATCTCAATATAATTTAAATCCTAAAAGTTTAAACTATCATAACTTTCTCGTTTGTTATTCGATTTTTATGATTTTTATATCAAATTAAAGGTCTTGATACGATCTTTCATTTAAGATCAAACATGAATATGTTTTTATGCATTTAAGATGTTCTAACTTTAAAATATGTCTAAATACATAAACCACATCACATCTCATAATTCACTCACCTCTCAGCACATATCTCAATATAATTTAAATCCTAAAAGTTTAAACTATCATAACTTTCTTGTTTGTTCTTCGATTTTTATGATTTTTATATCAAATTAAAGGTCTTGATACGATCTTTCATTTAAGATCAAACATGAATATGTTTTTATGCATCTAAGATGCTCTAACTTTAAAATATGCCTAAATACATGAACCACATCACATCTCTACACATAATACACTTTACACACTAAACACTCACGTCTTAATTCTCGTGCCGAAAATAAAGGGGTCATGAATCTTGAACTAGATGAAGTATTATTTTCAATTTGGACAACATAACATACTTTTGTAATAGTTAAATCAAAGACAATACCGATTTAGAAGGAGTGAAGGAGCACGAGTCTTTGATTCTTTTAAGGTCGTTGTTCAATCAGAATGAATACTATAAATTGATGTAGATTACCCAAATCTCATAAACAAAAAAATGAAAACAATTCACTTTCATGAATCAAATCTCTTTATGAAAAATAACAAAATTTATGGGATCTTATTAAAATTCCTTGTATGAAGTCAAAAATCAACATAATTTTGGGGAGAATAGAAAATAACTTTTTTTAACTCTTCAATTGTCTATTTCCATTCATTATCGCCAATGAAATTTCAACTCTTAATTATATATTTACATCATAATTGATACTAATGTTAGTATTCATATTGTTTTAATTTACCGACCGGTAGAATACTTTTTTTTACTCATTATATCTTCCTTGTATCAATGTGACGGATGTAGTAATATTTATTTCATTATCGCACATCTTAATTTTTTATCGTTAACTGCATCGTTCGTTTTGTAGGCCACTTTCTTCTCAAAAAGTAATAATTTGTCTTCATTCAATGAACATTTAAGGGAGCTCCTATAAATTTGAATATTTTTCAGAGTTATGAAAGTGAGTGTTTTTTTTAATTTTTCCTTATGAGGTTTTGGGTTTTTTTTTTTTGCATAAGCCACTATACTATAATAAATTATCATTAATCATTGTCGAACATTTTCTTTAAAAATTTTACATTATCAACTTTTTAGAGAAAATAGCAAATGGATAAAAATAAACGAATCACTTGGGTACACATTGGTTCCAAAAAATAAATCAAGGTAAAAGCAAATCAACCAAACAACAGAAGAGATGATTCATATACGACGTGCACAAGCAACAGAAGAGACTACCCCACTCTCTAGGTCAAGTCATACTACCTCCGTCCATGAATTCTTGACCCTTTTGTTTTGGGCACGGAGTTTAATGTATTTTGATGATATGTTAATAAATTAAAATGTTAAAGTGTTAAAGTGGAATAATTGTGGGACCATCTAATATTTTTAATAGTATTAAAGTGTTAAAGTATTAAAGTGATAAAGTGATAAAGTATTAAAGTGTATGTGGGGCCTACGTCCCAAAACGGAAAGGGTCAAGAAATGGTGGACGGACCGATATAGTAACTGGGTCAAGAAATCATGGACGGAGGGAGTATTTGTTACTACATCATACCAAACTCGCACCAAATCCTAGTAATATAATTACTACTAGTACTATGAAGTCTCAGTGACTTTCCCAGTAGCAATAGGAATAGGAGAGACCTATGTTAATAAAGGTTACTAAGACAACATGAATCTTTGATCAAGTAAATTGAAAATTATAAAATAAGTTGAATTGGACTTATATAAACATGTCTCACTAGTTGGATAAATTTAAGATTTGAACACCACTGCTAAGTCCTCATGACCTTCCCAGCATCAAAGGGAATACAAGTGTCATCTGTTAAGAACAAAATCAGGAATTATATTTCAACCCACAAAATCCAAATAAATCAAAAGAGACTAAAAATCATTTTATTGACTACTGAAATGAAACAAGAACAACTCTACTAACCTCGAGTCACTAGCAGAAATTGACCCAAAGCAGGAAAATCAGAAAACTTCTCCAATGGGATCTTTATGAGGTCTGATCCAAAATCCGAGAAAGTGTAAATGATTGATAAAAAAAAACTCTCAAAACACATTTTAGAATAAATGATAGTCATGTACCTTAATTTAGCATTTGACAAATGTCATCTCCTTGTTTGCATAGGCTGGTACTATCACAAGTGTCTCTCTTGTGAGAGGATCAAACTCTTTAAGGAGAAGCACAATTTCACACTCCACTATAGCAAAGTGGATGTGTAAAATTGATTTGTATCCAACACAAATTATCTCCTACAAAAGTCAAATAGCCATGTTATTTAGCACTTGTTTCCAAACATGATGATTCTACTGACGGTACACGATATACATGCATTTCAATATGCATGCATTGAAATATTTACAAATAGTAAGAAATTTGCTAAAACACTTACCGGTCGAGCTTATGATAGAAACCTCTGTGATGTGTTCAATATTATCGCTCATGTTGACAAGTATAAACTCTCCCGGTCCTGCACTGGACTTGGAGAAGAAGGCTGTGGGATGGACTTTGGAGAAGGTTGTGGAATCGTGCTAGCGTAGATTTCATCAACATTGTCACGTACCTAAAATATCAATGTCATACATTTATTTATGTAATAAACATAAATAGTATGGTATGTATGAAACCTGAAATTATCATGAGAGAAAAATACATTTGAAGGCATAACTAATACAATATTGTCTTTGCTAATGACACCCGACTTGACTTCATCGATCACAAGATTGTAGTGTGTGCCATGAACACACATCCTTTCATAAAAAGAAAAATAAATGATTTAATTGTGTTTGATGTGTTCGGTTATCCATTCACGATGATTATATTTATATTTATATTTATGCAATGATATTTTTAATTTTTAAATGTTCAGGGACGAAAATTGTGTATTAGGTCTTTAACGATAAGCCGGGCTAGGATGAGAGATGCAGTGGACATAGCACCAGTTGGCGTTGCGCTTTATATCGTCCCTAGTTTTTCGAATTCCTTAATTTTGAAAAGTTGATGCTTACTTTCTTTTTTCTTTTTCTTTTCTTTTTTAAAAAAAAATAAAAAAATCAGTCCTAGGAGAAAATGGGTGTACTCGTCCATTCTATTAAGGTACAATTTAACAAAAATAGGAAAATATTTAAGGATTTTGTAACGGATATGGGACCGAGAAAACCAAAGTTTCTTGGTCATTGTGATCGATATGGACCATGTACATTGGGATAAACAAAGGTTATTTTAAATTTCTACTTTTCTCTTTGTTATTGCATCTATTTAATTAATTGTTCATTATGTTTGTTACCTATGTTTTTTCAGCTACAATATGATTAAGAAACTCATCACATGGGCCATCAAGCACACCATCATGCCACCTATGATGCCAAGTGAGCAATATTTTACATATAGTTGTATAAGTCTTTTAATTGACATGTTATGTCATTAATTTTTAAATAAACTTTGTAGGCCGACATTATATGTCTTACAATTTTTTCAACTTTAAACATCAAAAGAAAGGTGGATGTATCAGAGTGTACCTGGAAAGCCGGTAAGTGTCTATATGTTGAGCTGGATGATTTTGAAAGATCAAATAGAAATGTCAAAAGTTCTTTGAGATAAATGCATACGCAAACACACGCATTACATATCAAACTAGTGTTGCTCATGTACATTTGCATGTTTTTTTTATTTTTGTTTGGAAAATAGTGATTGATAAATTAGTTTGAGTAATAAAAAAGTATATCCACTTAAAAATTACAATAAAATACTAATTGTACAATTTGTAACATAAATTTTACCTATCTATTACTTATAAAATACTGGAACATTTGCCACATGCGATGCATGGACCATGCTAAACATTGTTCAATTAAAAATTTAATAGATTTATAAGAGAGCCCCTTTAATTTTCAATTTTTTCATGAATAGAAATCATCCAAAATTCATTAATAACTAACACAACAAGACAATTACAACTAAAACAATAATTAAAACACAAACAAACTAACTAAACACAAAATAACTAAACGCTCACACATAATTCCTACTAGTAATCAGCTTCATGCACTCCCGCCGGCATCGCAAATATTTCCAGAAACCACTTCATCACCTTGGCATATCCCATGTATCCCCAAACCTGGCCTCATGAATTTTTTATGATGTAGTATGGGAACGGATGATCTCCGTATCCAACCACCAAAACATCATGCAATCAATACCCCTGGCGATTATTATCATAATTTTTTTCTTGTTCACTAAGAAGGGGCGTATATATGTTTGTTACGTTTGCGTTGTTTTGCATCTGCATACGAGAGTTATCCTTTTTTTCTTTCTTTTTTTTTTCAAAAAATATGGTTGAATAATGTGTTGCAATCCTTAAAAGATTGTAAGAGGGGAGAGACAAGAAAAAGATGGAGTGTTAGGCCAAATTATATTGATTAGCAATCCATCTTTTCTCATGTGCATAATTATTAATTTTTTTTACCAAATTACTATTATTTTTTAAATTGTATTAAGGTATGTACTTCATGTTAACAAATCATGTGTTCTATCAATTTCAGGACTAAACCATTTTCTCCAATCAGGTGCATATGTCCAAGATTTCATTCCCTGGATCACCTGATCAATACCTAGCAGTCGTCGTCAAAAGCAACCTCTTCCAGTAAAAAACTATAGTCTGATTAACCCTCTCATCGGTACCCATAAGCGTTAACCCTCTTATCAGTACCCACGAGCGCTAAATGGTTCTTTATAAGATATTTTCTCCTAAAAAACATAATCTTTAAGTAAACAATAAACAAAAAGAATCTAACTGGTCTTGAAGTGTTTCTGTTTATTTTTTTCCAAGTAATAGGATTTATCTAGCATTCTTTCATTTTTCTTTTTTTAGTTGAGGATATATAGATTTCTTTATTTTCAAGTTCATGGGGTTTGTAGTGAAATTCCATTATACATTTACATCATAATTGATACTTATGTTAATATTTATGTTGTTTTAATTTACCAACCGGTAGAATAAATTTTTTTGCTCATTATTCCTTCCTTGTAGCGAAAGTGTCCTTGTTGTTTCAATTTACAAATTATCACATGTTTTAGCTCATTCTACCCAGATTCAACTCATTTCTTCTTTCTCAAGAAGTTTAAAAAAAATTGACAAAATATCCTTATATTTTATAATTACGAATTTGGCGGTAATTTTCTTCACATTACTCTTAACATTTGGGCAAACGGCACCGACTCTAATGTCTAATGAATGAAAGGGTTATCATCTGGGCAAATAACGCTCAATACAAAATTAACTTGGATTCAAAAACGAAAGTTCTTCTTCAAAAGCCTGCCATGTACCTTTAAAGGCATATTTTTCCGGGAATTGCGTCCAAAATTAAAACTCCAACATAGTTAAAGACAGTTCGACCTCCCCCTTCACGCGTAGAATGCATCGCCCACAATCTCAATGCATAAGACCTAAAGACGTGTTGAAAAAGGTCATTAAATTTAACTTTAACTTACTTGTTTAATAGACTTTGGCTCCAAACTCTCCAAACTCCAAGGCAACATCTTGTTCACCCACTTACAAAACTTATCTTTAGTCTCGGCCACAAGAGTCAGCCTCCCATGTCAGTCGTTCAATCCCCTCTTTGATCCGTTGCTCCTTGATCAGTCAAAGGCCAGTCGCCAGCAGTCCCTTGATCAGTGGAAGGGGCAGTTAGAAGCAATAGGTGTCCATTTGAAGAACGTAATTATCTATTTAACTTAAATCATGCAAATACATATAACTTAACAAAGACTGAAATTGTCACACTTACCTCCCTACCAACACAAATTGACCCAAACTAGAAAAATCATAGAACTTTGCGAATAATGAGTTACGTCTTCCAACCTAAGAAAATCATAAATGAATAATAAAACAAGTCTTAAAATAAATTTTAAAATAAATTATAGTCATATGAATGAATTGAACTCTCTTGTCAGGATATGATTCTTCGAGAATAATTTCACATACCTCTATAATACCATGAATGTGTAAACTAGTGGTCATAACCTACAATAGACATGTGAATATGTTATTGTTAATATTGAAAACAAAACGAGAAAAAATAAAAGTAAAATATATATATAACATATGAAATATTAGCATATATTGTGCACCAGATCTTTTAAGAGCCATAATTTTGTCACGAACCATGCGGGTGCTAGAAGCGGGAGATGTGTCGAGTTGTGCCTTATGTGGGGAAGAAGAGGAATTTACTTCAAATGTGTTTCTTGAGTGCAATTTGTCAAAACTCGTATGGTTAGTGATTGCAAAATTTCTACGACTATTATTTTCGGTTCAAAGAACGCTTTAACCAAAATTTGGGCATTCTTGGTGGGAACTACACAGGAAAGTTTGCTACTAGGGTGTGGATTAGTGTGGTTTGGATTATTTGGAAGTGGAGAAATAAGATCATATTTGAGAATGTTAGAGGTGGGAAGAGGATAAGATTGTGAACGAATTAAGGCTACGCAATATTTGTTTCTTGTAACCTCGGGTTTAGGAGTTGGATTAGTGATCCAAGGCCCTTCTTTAATTGCCCTTGATGTTGTATTTTGGGACATGTTGACCAGATACTGCCAATTTTTTTTAATAATATTCTTTTTCCGATGTAAAAGAAATCCTGCCACGAACTTTTACACCAATGGTACGTACTCTACTACAAATAAAAGAAGGAAATACATTATTAAGATTTTTGAGCAATCGTAGAATGAGGAATAATTTGAACAAAGATGACAAAATGAAAGAAATAAGATCATGTCAAAATTAATTTGATTGAGCAAGACGTGATAGTTGTAGCTGCATGAATTAGAGCTTATATGGATTATGGTGTTTATTCATCATCAAAAAACATAAACACACTTAAACGTATACATCACCGGATTTCAAAAAATTGATTTAACTAAATTAAATCCATTAATTTAGTCATTCTAAAGAATAACTGACGACACCTGAATTGCATTATACAAAACATTATATTTATTATTTGCAATATAATTATTTTTATAATTATAGCAATATAAATTTTATTTAATATTCTCTCCGTCTCCCAAAACTATTCTTAGTTTTGACCGGCACTAATGTTAAGAATAATATAATTGACTTGAATTGTTTATTGTGATAGTGGAGATTGAGTCCACCATTTTAGTATACATTAAGTATGTGATGTTAAAAGTGTACAATAGATATTGTGATAGTGAGTCTATGTCCAAAAATAGAATATGAAGAATCCTAAGAGACTGTCTGAAACAGAATTATAGGAAGAGTTTCGTGGACAAATGGAGTAATATATACATTCACGTGTGTGTGTGTGTATATATATATAATGAGAAGGGTTCATATGTAAATAAATCATATTGTGAGAAAATGAGAACAATACTTAGGCTGCGTTTGGTAATCATCTCAAGATGAGGAATGATGATTCATCTCAAGATGACTCATATGAATAGTGTCAAGATGAATCATTCATCTCACCATTTGGTAGCAAAAAATTCAGACCCGGATGATATCATATTGTGTTTGGTACAAATTGCAAAACTCTAGATTAAAATTTAAATTGACTATTTTACCCTTATTAAATACCCCTACCGATTTCACTTTTTATCATTGAGATTAAATAGTACCCTTTATTATTTATTATTTATTATTTATTACTCTGTATTATTATTATTATTATATTGTTGAGTTATTATTTTTATTATCCTTGTTATTATTATAATTATTACTATTATTGTTATTATTTATTATTATTATATATTATATTATTATTATTATTATTATTATTATTATTATATTGTTGAGTTATTATTTTTATTATTCTTGTTATTATTATAATTATTACTATTACTATTATTGTTATTATTTATTATTATTATTATATTTATTATTATTATTATTCTTGTTATTATTATAATTATTATTATTAAATTATTATTATTATTATTACTATTATTATAATTGTTACTATTACTATTACTATTATTATTATTATTTTATTACATTATTATTATTTATTATTATTATTATTACTATTATTGATATTATTTATTTATTATTATTATTATTATTATTTTATTACATTATTATTATTATTTATTATTATTACTATTATTATAATTATTACTATTACTATTATTATTATTATTTTATTACATTATTGATTTATTATTATTGATTTATTATTGATTTATTATTATTATTATTACTATTATTGTTATTATTTATTTATTTATTATTATTATTATTTTATTACATTATTATTATTATTATTTGAAATCGTATAAATACATAAAGGTAAAATGGTAAGAGAGAGAAAGTATTGTGTTACTGTTTTAATGAGTTCACCTCATCCGACCAAAAACGTGAGATGACTAAACAAGGCGGAACAGTGAAATATCAACGGGCCTTGTATTCATCTCGGACCCTCCAGTTTATTTTAGTTGGTTACCAAACAGTGAGATGAACCAAGATGATCTCTCTCATCTTGGTTCATCTTGGTTCATCTTCTTTACCAAACACACCCAGAGTTATACAAACTCATGTTTAAATATGCATAAAACTATGCTTATAATTGTGCTTATGACCGTACAAATTGATGTTTAAATATAATCATGCTTATGTTGCCTTGTAACTATGCTTAAATCAATGACAACCATAAATCTAACTAAGATTAATGGCTCCAAATTTATTCATATTTCTCACACCATAATTTATTTCAAACTCTGCAATCTGGATGCATTCCACAATTTTGATGAAATGGGCCTTATTAAACGAATGCTTGGAAATCATAGAAAATAGAAAAGCCCAAGTCAAGTTAAGAGTTCTAATTAATAAGTAATCAACTAATCATTGTATAGTTAAAACTTAAAACTATATATAAAAAAAAAAAAAATTAAATATATATGATGTATAAAATAATAAAATATATTTTTTAAATATATGTGAGGTATAAAATAATAAAACAGACTTATTCTAATGAGACGGATAGAGTATATAGTACTATAAAAATAGGGCCCTTCCGACAAGCTCTTAGAATTAAAAGTTTGCGAAAAATAACAAGAAGACCTGAAGACGGCAGACTACAATTGAGAGACGTTAGCGCCGAATCCAGGCTTCTACGTTTTTTTTTAGTAATTTTTGCGAACCTTGGTTTTCAATTATGTTTTGTGAGATCAAAACTGTTCTTGTACATTTATTTTATTTTTCGAATATTTATCAATTATATTAATCATCATCATCTTTGTCGTTCTTAATGATTATAATTGTTATAGGAATATTAAATTGTGTACACTATACATACATATCCACGGCTTTTGGACTTTAAATGACTATAATTAATTATTATTTTTACTACATTAAAAGAAAATCACTAATGGTTCCGCACTTCTCAAAAAAAAAAAAAAAAAAGTTTTGTGGTAACTTGAACTATGACTTCTTAGTTGGAGAGAAAACATATTTCTAATTGAATTGTTTGTTGGTAATTGACTATAATTAGATGATAATGAAGCGCAACTCATTCAGTGGTGTTTTATAAAAAAAAAAAGACAAATTAGATTTTCTTGAGTATTTATACGTTCTCCGAATTTACAAATAAAGTAGCCCATAAAACCCCAAAAAAAGATTAGTTCTAATGGTAATTTATGATGGGGAGATATGCTACTCACCTCCCGGTGGGCACCTTCGTGGGCACCTCGTCGTTTTATCACATTTGCATTGCTTTTTTTTAATTTTTATTTTTATTCTATATTCTAGTATCTTAGAAATTAATTTACAAATCATAAAATCTAAAAAATACATAAAAATCAAAGCTCGATTTATTTTATTACTCATTTTTTGAAGTTAAAAATAAAAAATAACAAATTGAACATTGATTTTTTAGACTTTATGATTTGTAAATTAATTTCTAAGATACTAGAATATAGAATAAAAATAAAAATTAAAAAAAAAGTAATGCAAACGTGATTATACGACGAGGTACCCACGAAAGTGCCTACCGGGAGGTGAGTAGCATATCATTTCTCTTATGATGGGTATCTCTTTTTATTTATTTGTTTATGGGGTTGAAGAATTGACCTTGGGAGCCAAGGGTCGAAAGTGTGACGTCAATCTCCTCCAGACGCCACCACCACTCCACTTCATTTTATCCTAAAAAAGATTTTCAAGAAACGAACTTTATAAGAAACCCAATTCACTAAATCAGTTGTATACGTGTTTCGTCTCTCTACTGTTGCTGAGTGGAAGGGGAATCAAAGGAACTGCACAGAAAAGAAATGAAAGCCAGTAGAAATGGATTCCACCCTCTTTACTAAACCCACAACTTTGTATTCCCTCAGCAAAATGGCTGTGCAGAATTTTTCTTACAGTTACAGGGTAGAAATCTTTGCTTTCTCCAATAAACATGCATAAATTTATGTTTTTCTTCATCCCATTTTGAGCCTTTTCTTTTATCTTTTTATTGTTGATGCAGTCTGTACTCTGTAGTGTAGGTTGTGTTCCTCTTGAATTGTTTTTTTTATCAATTGTAGTAAGGATATGGGATGTATTGGAAATGAAGGAGACCTTGCTCCTTAGCTAGTTCTTGCTGAATTGTTGTTGTAGGAGTAGCTAGCTAATCATAAATCTATAGCTTCAACGTTTTTTCTCTTAGAATTCCTGGTATGTAACATGTTTGATGAATTGCTTCTTTGCCTTGGCTTTGTTTGTGACTCTATCTGCTATTATTATCAATATTTGCAGACTCTCGATAGTTGCGATTGCACAGATACATTACTTTTACATAGTTAATTTTAGATGTAAACAAAGAGCTGGGATTCATATGTGGTATATATATTGTCAATGTTGTTGTCCTTATAGTTGGAGCATCTAATACGGATTCTCTAATTTGCTCAGGCTCCGTTGCTGAAAAATTACTCGTATTTTAGGAATACAACTGCTACCAGCCTATCACATTTACGAATAAGCTCTTCAGCCAGAGTCTTATCCCTCTTAAATGTGACTCGTTATTCTACTTGCTCTGGCCAAGAATACGGCTCATCCTCAAAGCGAAGATCTCGTGGGCCTGTCATGGCAGCAAGAAAATCTGAAGGTTTTCAAGAATATACAATTTATCATATTCCAGGCTAATATATTTATTAGGTGGTTGTGTACATTTCTTAAGTGTTTCTGCATACTTTTTATCTTTTAGGGGGAAAACAAGAAGATGGCAAATATAAGCACACAGTTGATCTTCCGAAAACTGCATTTGGCTTAAGAGCAAATTCTGTTACAAGGGAGCCTGAAATACAGAAATTGTGGGATGAAAATCAGGTGTTTGAGAGGATTTCCAGCAGAAACAGTGGGGTAACTTCTTTTGCAGAATTATTGCTCTCAACTATATCTCATTGAATGGTCTGAATCTCTAATAAGTAAATGGGCTGACACTAATTTTCTCGATAGGGAAGCTTTGTGCTTCATGATGGGCCTCCTTATGCCAATGGAGATTTACATATGGGACATGCCTTAAATAAGATTTTGAAGGATATTATCAACCGTTATAAGGTGATTCTTTCCAAGTTGATACTCAAATACAAGAAGAGAGGTTTCTTGGATTTTGTTGAGCTTTGTGTACTTCTGTTTCATGAATGTTTGTATGCATTTATACGATTGCGTGTACCATGACATGTGGTTGAAATTTCAGTATCTGACAAACTTAATGCTCGTTTTCAGCTTCTTCAGAACTTCCAAGTCAATTATGTGCCTGGTTGGGATTGCCATGGCTTACCAATTGAACTGAAAGGCAAGTGTCAGCGCCCGCCATGCTTTCTTAAACCTTTGAACTTTTTTTTCTGGATGATTCTATTAAACTTGTGCAACATGGAAATATTCTTACCTTGAGGTTTGTAGAGATAAAGAGATAAAGCCGGAAAAGTTCTCTTTAAAAGTCTCCGTGTAGAACTGTAGATATAAATTGTTCATGTGTACATCTAGACCAAGTTTACGGGTTGAATTTCACATTGAAAGGAATAAGTAGAAATATAGGTAATATATGATATGCATGAAACTGACAGCCTTTGATAGATGCATTATGAGGGCTGAATCTATTTTTCATTTGCCCCAGTAATATGCTCATTCTTTTGGTTTCTTTGGTAATAATGTGTAGATGCTTGTCGTCTGTATGACAAAGCTCGTTGATTTGTTTCAGTTTTGCAGTCTCTGGATCAGGATGCTAGGAAGGAGTTGACTCCACTAAAATTGAGAGCAAAGGCAGCAAAATTTGCTAAAGCAACTGTCAAGAATCAGCTGGCAGCATTTAAGGTTGTATGAGATCTGCAGATGGAAAAGAAAAGTTTTTACTCGAGCATCATCTCCTTAGCAGGATCTATTTATTATTTGCCCATCAAAGCTCAACTATATTCAGTTGCCTGAATATTATCTGATGCTCCATAAATTTGTTTACAGGATGTTTATGTTATATTTCCTATCCATACATAATGATTTGGTTATAAAATTCTATGATTAACTCATGCATATCAATCATACTTGTTGGATAAAAACGATTACATGGCTTACTGCGTCTCCTGAGCTATTGGTTTCCATCTACATCTAAATGAACTTTTTTTATATATTGGGTAGTTTTGGAAGAAAAGCATAAGATGTGCAATAAGGCTCTCTACTTATAGATTTATAATTTTTTATTGGAAAAGTCTGACAAATATTTATTCCATTTCCTTTCAGCGATTTGGCATATGGGCAGATTGGAAAAATCCATATCTCACTCTTGATCCAGAGTATGAAGCTGCTCAGGTATTTTATGTCCCTATATGAAGAGTCTGTTTTATGGACTCGGAAGAATGCATCTATATCTGTACTTTTGATTCATATTCTTATTGTTTCCAGAGTGTTCTTATCATCTCCTCTTTTGGTCTACAAAAACTATTCTAGATCGAAGTGTTTGGCAAAATGACGTTGCAAGGGTATATCTATAGAGGCAGGAAACCAGTACATTGGAGTCCTTCATCTCGAACTGCTCTTGCAGAGGCTGAATTGGAGGTACTAAATGTTTTGTCTTTACTCATCTCCATTTATTTTGGTATCCCTAGTAGTAGTACCCATTAAGTAGAAAAGGTTGGGAATGCTTGAAACTTTCAGCTTTTATGGTTTGGATTTAACTGTAATTTATGTTTCTTGGTTTCAAATCTTTTTCCAGTATCCTGAGGGGCATGTTTCAAAGAGCATGTATGCCGTTTTCAAATTAGTCTCTGGCACTACTTCATGTAAACTGCTTGAAGATTTCATTCCCAATTTGGGCTTGGCCATTTGGACTACAACTCCATGGACTATTCCTGCTAATGCTGGTAAGCTTTTTATTCTTTCCAGTAATTTCTTCATATATCTTTTTTCCTTCAAAGTTTTGTCATTGTTTCATTGTTTCCGATTTGACCACTTTTCAGAAGGAGATATTTAGATAAATTTGTTTACGCTTTATATAAATACTATATAATTGATGCTCCTTCCCCCCTTTCAGCTGTTGCTGTCAATTCAAAGCTTCAATATGCTGTTGTTGAAGTTCATCCCAATTCTGAGGACGCTCCTCCTTCTCCAGCCAATAAAGAGAAAAGAATTGGAAGAATCTTGAAGGAAAGTGACAACTTGCACTTAGTTGTTGCATTAGACCTTGTCCCAACTCTCGAAGCAAAATGGGGCGTGAAGCTTACTGTAAAGGCAACAGTAACAGGCGCGGAGCTTGAGAATTGCAGGTTCTTAATGCATTTGATCATTGGAACTATAAGTGTATAGTTGTTATAGGACTTAATTATGGAGATTCTGCTATGTGCTTTTGTGTCCTTTCCCTAACCTTTTGGATAACCCTATGGATGTCTACTAGTAGTGGGAGAAATGTCTATACCATCCTGACCATCATGTGTATTGTTTCATAAATCAATAAAATATAAAAGAACAAAATGTTTCTATTCTGATCTTAGAGCTTAGTGGTTGTGAAGACATTCCCTACATTCCATAGCTATTGTCCGTACTGTAATTGCAAGTGTAAACAGAAGCATGCGAGCTATGTTTGGAGCTGTTTTCTAGAACTTGAAGTGACATCCAATTTCGGTGAACTGCCACTTCAGGTATGTCCATCCAGTGGAGAGCAGAGAATGTCCGGTCGTCGTTGGTGGGGATTACATCACAACTGAATCAGGAACTGGACTAGTTCATACTGCTCCAGGCCACGGGCAGGAAGATTATGTGACTGGTCTTAAATATGGATTACCTGTCTTCTCCCCAGTTGATGATGAAGGCAAATTTACTGAAGAAGCTGGGCGGTTTAATGGTCTCGATGTGCTTGGTAATGGCAATATTGCTGTTATTGAGTGCTTGGATGAAAACTTATCAATGATTATGGTTGAGCCATATAGTAAGTTAAATTCTTGCCTCTTTTCTTCTTTCTTTGTATCGGAAAAGTAAGATTGTATTTACATGGTCTACTTCTTCTAACACGTAACAAATGCAGATCACAAATACCCCTATGATTGGCGAACAAAGAAGCCTACGATTTTTAGGGCAACTGAACAATGGTTTGCCTCAGTGGAAGGATTCCGTAAGGCTGTGATGGATTCAATTCGCCAAGTAAACTGGACCCCTCCGCAGGTAATTAACTAGCCTCCCTCGTCAATTTATTGTAGATGATAGTGAGTATCTACGACTAATCCTATGTCTGTAATGTGTATTGGAAAATCTTTTCTGATTTTTTTAATAATAGGCAGAAAATCGAATTTCATCGATGACGTCAAGTCGTTCTGATTGGTGCATCTCCCGGCAAAGAACTTGGGGTGTTCCAATCCCAGTTTTTTATCATGTGGAGTCAAAGGAACCATTGATGAATGAAGAAACTATTGATCATATTAAGTGTAAGGGCTATCATATGTTAAATAGATATCTACCACCTATTTACCTGATGTGTATCTCTGTTGTGGGATTTTTCTTTAAAATGTAAGAACTTTGGCATATTAGGACTATTTCGTTTTGTTTGTTTTGGCAGCTATAATTTCTCATAAGGGGAGCGATGCTTGGTGGTACATGAAGGTAGAGGAATTGCTTCCAGAAAAATATCACGACCAAGCATCAAGCTATGTAAAAGGAACAGATACTATGGATGTTTGGTTTGACTCAGGTATAGAACCTTTCTGGTGTTTATTTTATTCTTCATCTATATATTTATATGGCTTTGTTTCTATTTTTAATGCCGAATATGTGCACACTTCACGGTAATGTAGTATTGCTGCTAAATTATGTGACATTTGTCATGTGCCAAATATGTTAAAAGTTATACTCGTGGATCTATGTACAAAAATGATATTACTAAATCGTCTAAAAGACTATTTAACGAGTGTAAAAGTTAGTCAAGATTCTGAGAATTTAATCTTAACAATGATGGTTTTTCTTAGGTTCTTCATGGGCTGCAGTACTGGGGAAGAGACATGGTCTTAGTTATCCTGCAGATTTGTACCTTGAGGGTACGGATCAGCATCGTGGCTGGTTCCAAAGTTCATTGCTGACAAGTATTGCTACAAATGGTAAGAGACGGACATTTATCTTCGATAATTTTTGAAGTGTTAACTAAAAGCATTTATTATGACAAGGACATTAAATCTAGTAGTTTCTTGAGGATGTAAAATATTGTTTGTTATTTCTAACACTTCTTATTTAGTCTTTCTTTTGTTGGAGATATGATAATAATAAGAAATATTATTATGATATTTGCAGGAAAGGCTCCATATCGTGGTGTAATAACACACGGATTTGTACTTGATGAGAAGGGCTTCAAGATGAGCAAATCTGTAGGAAATGTTGTCGACCCAAGAGTTGTGATTGAAGGAGGGAAGGACCCGAAGGTAAGTAAATGCTATCAGGGAATGACCATGTATTGCTTGAGAGTATACAATAAATGGAAAGGGAAAATATTATTTTATACCCCAATTATTACACTTTTTCTCATAATTTTACCATTGCATGTGAAAAACTGCAATCACACCTTAATGATGTACATGATTCGTTTCCAAATCTAGGCCGAAAATCCACGTGGATAATGATGTGGAAAATGAGGTAGTGTTTGTCTGAATGATTTAAGGCATGCTGAGACAGATCTCTACCGTCGGGAATTAAATTGTAGAGTAGATTTGAGAAAAATAAAAACATTAGGGTAGGATTCTAAATTTCCATACTTTAGGATACAATTCTGAGAAAGTGGTAATTGGTGTATGGAATGATATTTCCCTTATGGAAATTTCTGAATTTTGCCTTGATTGTCTTCAACAGGAGGCTTTCGGTGCAGATGTACTTAGGTTATGGGTCTCCAGTGTAGATTATACAGGTGATGTCATGATCGGATCTACAGTCCTTCGTCAAATGTCAGACGTATACAGGAAACTAAGAGGAACCTTGCGATTTCTTCTGGGAAACTTGCATGACTGGAAAGTATGCCGTTTCTTGAAGCTCAAATCATTTAATTTTAAATAAAGTTTTGGTTTTATACTCTTGTTATAGTCTCTCTTACACTTTTCATACTACATAGCAAGCTGATTATATCTATTTTATTGATGTTTGTAGGCTGATTATGCTGTTCCTTATAGTGAGCTCCCGATGATAGATCAATATGCATTATATCAACTTGAAAATGTTGTGAAGAACATCAAGGAGAGCTACGATAATTATCAGTTCTTCAAGATTTTTCAGGTAGATCCTGCCATGCTATAATTTTTTTGATTCATTCCAACTTGGACATTAGAAAAAAGCAACGTTATTGCTGCTTTACTGCTAGAGATAAGATACTTAACTAATTGGTAATGATTCTAAGTAATTCTAACAATCATAAAAGTTTCACGTTAAGGGGGCATTTATTTTGGGACTAATCATGGGAAATTCTAATCCTATCCCATCCCATATCTTGTCCCAGTATATATCAATCCCTAAATAAGCTATCCCCAAAGTAAATGCGCTCTAAGTGTAAAAAAAAATAAGAAAGAAAAGTGCTCGACTGCTGAGGGATTATATTTACTGGAGAGAGTATCTTGAGTAAATTTGGTAAAACTTGTATTCTGTCTAAAATTTACATGTCTAGAAAATGTAGTTATAATCAAATTGGATGATCTAATCCTCAAAGTTTTACTTACGTTTTTCTACATTTTCATTCTTATCAGATCATTCAGCGGTTTGTTGTTATCGATCTCTCAAGTTTCTACTTGGATGTTGCCAAAGATCGGCTTTATGTTGGGTAAGGTTTATTTCTCTTTCATTTCCTGCCAATATTGATACCTATGATGAAACCAAACTCTCAAGTTTCACGGAAGTGGTTATGAGCCACATTTGATCACACTCCATGACTCCACATTTGACCTTATTGAAAGGATCTCTTTATATAATGCTACTTTGTCAAGAGCCCCCCTTTGATATTATAGAAATAATAAGCAGAGACGATTGCTTTGTCCAATCCGGTTGATTTTTTCCTTGAATTCTAATCAAGAGCTTAACGCTCATATTTGACTTTGGTTCGCAGTCTACCCTAGTCCCATTTAGGCCTTGACTGCTTATTAATTTCTTTCTTTGCTAACCCTATCAATATTTTTGTCAATTCTTTCAGTGGAACCACAAGCTCCACGAGGAGGAGTTGTCAAACAGTCCTTGCTTCACAACTGCTTTCTATATCAAGAATCATTGCTCCTATTTTGCCACATTTAGCGGAGGATGTATGGCAGAACCTTCCTTTCCCCTTCACCACTACAGAAGGCCAGGTTGCTGAATTCATCTTTGAGTCGAAATGGCCTCTCTCAAATGAAATACATTTAGCATTCTCCGAAGAGGACGTTATCTTTTGGGGAAAGATTCTCGAGGTGATTATATATATATATCTTAAATTTAGGCAAGAAAATCATATGATACATCTCCAAACATCACATTTTTCTAATTTGAAACTACCTTTCCCAGCTGAGAAATGAGGTAAACAAAGTGCTCGAAGTTGCTCGTACGAATAAGTTGATCGGTTCTAGCTTAGAGGCAAAGGTCTACCTCTCTGCTTCTGATAGTGACCTCGTTTCGAGATTGGATAACATGGGCTCATCTGAAAACGAGGCTGACACGTTGCATCGTATCTTCCTGACATCTCAGGTATGCGAGACATGCCATAGTTTCTGTAAAACAAGGCTTTTTTCATGATGGGCATAGATTAATCAATTTTGATCTTGTTTGATTTTCATTCACTCATTTATACGTACTGCTAATCCGATCTATCATTCAGAGTAAACTCCCTCTTAAGAAATATTTGAATGTGGTGAATATGCAGGTTGAGATTCTTCCTAGTACAGAAAACGTGAAAGACGACGTATCTTGCACTGGAGAATACACTATCGATGAAACGAACAAGGTCTGGATCGGAGTGTCGCGTGCAGACGGGTCGAAATGCGAGAGGTGTTGGAATTTCTCACCTCAAGTCGGTAGTTACGACGACCACCCGTCGCTTTGTACCCGGTGCCACAGCGTCGTTAGCCAGCCGATTCCTGCTCTTGCTGCAGCTAGTTAAGGCAGAGGTATACTATGATAACTTGATGCAAGAATAGCCTCATTTTCTGCATTAGATCCATCCACTTGCTTCAAATTGAAGCTTGATTTTGTTGAATTCTTGATTCTGAGGTATTGAGTTTTTCTTATTTGAGAAGTGGAACCTTATATATCTACGAAAGTTTTTCCTTACAGCACATATTAATAAGGAAAATACCAAATTACCCATATTAGGTTCGTTTCGATCCACTCCTTTAATTTTATTTTATTTTGAATGAAGTACGCTTGTTCTTTCCCCTAGTATTAATGTTTAAACTAATAACAATTCCATAACTTTAAACACCATTACTACAAAATTATAAAGTACAACTTAGAAAAGATAGAATGTATGTATGTGATCGTGAAGCACAGATATTATGAGTAAATGATAGTGGGCACGATGGAGTATTTTTTTAGGCATATTCTCTATTAATAATGTGTGCACATTAAATATATCGATATAATTGCACACAAATTAGAAATAAAAAATATAGAATAGAAAAAAAAAATAATACAAATCCCGACATTAGCGTACTCAGACAAACCATACAAACACACAAGGGCCTGCCTCAAAATCCGATTCCAATTCAACCCGTGCTAAAGTGCAGAAAACAGAAGCTCAAAATTTTCAACTTGACTCGAGCAAGCCATTATTTTTCAAGCTAATGTTACAAGTTAGTAAGACTTATGTCGAGCTATAGCATGGAGCAGCAAGCTGAAGCAATTACAAAGAGACGTTATCGGGTTTTCACACGTGCTAACTACCGCTACTATTGGGCTTTCAATAATATAACGAATATGGCAGAACTTCTTTCATCGGGTGGATTGTGTATCACACAGATTGATGCAATAAGTCGGAGCCCTCTTCATCGTGTGATTGTATTTGCAAGTCCTGTAACATGAAATGCAAACATTAACCATCCAATATTATGGTTGGTGAACACCTAATTCTTGCTACCAATGAAGTATTGTATTAAAAACGGGTAGTTACGCAAAACATTTATGGAATGTGGTGTTTATCAGAGAGAAACAAAAGAGAACTTTGAGCAAATTCTGTTGCATTTCATTCATGCCAGATAGATAAAACAACTGAAATAATTTTTCATAGCATGGAACTATGGAAGAGTTGTAGCTTTGACTTTATGTTTACCGGAGAAAAAAAGAGAATTTTGAGTTACTCTAACAATGTGTTGTGTTTCGTCAATACCTCACATTATGCCAGACAGATAAAACAACTGGAAAGGCAAATGGAAAGAGTGAAAACTCATGTTGTTCAATAGTGTTTAAAGGTGAAACAACATATATCACAAGTAGCAAACCTGCGTTTGTAGCAACTGATTTGGTTGTTGATCTTGAGACATCGGATATGCCTGAGGTTGAGACATCCGGTAATAAGGCTCTTTAAGATCAAGCTTTCCAGATGAAGTCTGGAGAATTCCTCCTTGTTCAGCACCAGGGCCCCACATTTTTGCTATATTTAAACAAAAACTAGTTAGTTCAAAACTAAATAATTACATAAACCCGTGACGACACTCAAAAAGAAAATTTTAGAACTTACCAGACAAGGTCAGGTTAAGTGTATAACTTTGGGCTTTATGGGCTATCATATGAAGGCGGCCAGTTATCTCTTGACCAGGCATCACGTATATAGGCTGGGCCAGAACACAACGAAGCTGGTACCAATGCGTAGTAGGTGCACCTGGAGCAGTGGTGAGCCATCTCTGTACAGTGCTGTGAGATGACATAAAAGGGTAACATGAGAATACAAGCCACAGTCAAGACAGTGATGTGTACATATATGATTTGTCAAAGTATTACCTTCCATCGAATAATACATCGAACCAACAAGCTAATCCGTGCACTCTGGTGCCAGTGGAAGATACGAACCTCAATGGAATGTCAAATTCGTACAAATCTTCCTCCTGTTGATTGAATTTTCAAACATCAAGTTCGAAAGCTTTTGGCCACAAAAGTGATTTAAGGTTTTTTTTGGGGGGCATTGGGGGGCAGGAAGGTTTTTTTCTAGAGAAGTTGGCCAAATTGTGTCAGCAAATATGAAATACAAAGGTAGGTATAGGACTACTGAAATCTCATTTCACCATACATAAGCCGAGTCGGGGAAAAAAGAACAAAAGGAACATTAAAAAAAAAAGGAACTCAAACTTAGAGAGGAACGGATCCAGTGAAATTGGGTAGTGATCAGGTTTGTAATAAATTTTTAACGTAGTCATATTTAAGGCTCAGAGGTGAAACCTATCACATGCACAAAAATTCTCATGAATATTTACCTTGGCAGAAGTGAAATCTATCACATGGGAGATTGCAGGAGCCACCAATAACCTAGGATCAAAAGCATCCACAACTGGCTGCAGTGCTCAAAGGAGGTAAAGTTAAATATGAGACACATGCAATGAATAGCTGACGACTAATTGTCATAAATCAAAATAGGTAAAAGAACGCACGAAGAGAGTAGACAAGAAGAACAATAACATGATCATAAAAAAGTACATTTTGCAATAGCACATAGGGAAAAAGTAAGGTTGATTTGAACACCCACAAAACCACCTAGAATGATTAGATCTACCAACATATCAAAATTAAGTTAAATCTTCTCGTTTCAATATTTATACATCTTTGATAATCTCAGGCAATATAACAGTACATGTTAAACATCGGGAAATCATAAAAAGACAAATGGTTGAACACAAATTAGAGGCACAACAAGTGAGTTAGAATGAACCTGGGAGAAGTATCCTTGAAAGGCAGTTCCATGTAGAGGCGTCAAGTTAACACCGTAATAATTTTGTTGCTGCCAGAACAATGCCTGGATTGGAAACAGCAACAATAAATATTTATCTCATCTGAATGGAAAAACGATATAGATACCGAAACAACAAGCCCTAAGCTTTTATAACATATTCAACCTTCACATATGGTATTATTCAAGTTGTTTCTTGTTGGTCATTATAAAGGTCCAGCATGTGATCATTGAAAAATTAATCAAATATTAATAAAAGAGAATCATGACAGTAAGAGATGCTTACCTTATTTGCAATTTCTATGTACAAATACTCATCACTGAATGGTGCCATATGTATTCTGCAAGAGGAAATAGTAACAAATATCAGTACATGATAGGTAAAGAGAATATATATCCAAGGGATCATTTACCAACCTAAAGTGTGGTTTTTTTAATTAACCTAAACTGATATTGATGAAGTAAAGAGCAATACTGCTGACATGTAAGTAATTTGCATAAGAGACAAAAATGCAGGAAATACATTGTCATTGGAAATCAGGGGCTCTTGAAAAGGAAACAAGGAAAGGTTCTAAAGGGTAAGTTACTAGTTCCCAATAATTTCTAAACTAAATAAAAGCATAATGAGGAAGAAGATGTGCCAATTTCCACAGTACGAAATCTCTGTATCGTTCCAATTTTATCGGATGTCCCCGAAGGAACAAAATAAAAATTAAATTAAAAAAATGGTTGCCGTGACTGGATAGCCCGATCTCATAGGGAGAAAAGACTCAAAAGACAAAATGCGGCGAACAATTTCTGTAGCTTACGATTATGTTATGTGCTGTAATTTGAATTATACAGCACTGGACCGTCAATAAGCACAATCATATTAGAGCCAGTTTCGATCCTGAGACCTATAGATTATGGGCCCAACATGTTTCCATTGTGCCACTCTGATTGAATATTTCATTTATCTTTAGAGAAAGCATATTATTATGGAAAACAAAACTTGTAACAGTAGTAATCAGCATAATAGGGTAAGATCTTGGGCAACATCTACCTTCCTAAAGTTGGAAACATTTTCCCTTTTGGAACAAGGAACCTATCTCTTGCAATTATGTATGACTCTAGCATCCTCTCATTTACTAGCAATGTGCCTGCAGAACAAAGTCGTTCATAGTAAAAGTGTTCAGATTACATTCTGAGTACTTCTGAGTACAGAAAAGGAGCATTTCACTAGAGTTTCTTCTTTATCTGGTCTAGTCAGCCACGTCTCCAACCACCGGTATAATCATAAGATGGATGACAGAAGAAAAGAATTAAGCATACCCATTGGCTCAGATATCAAAATATCTGCCTTTTCAGGTAATTCGACATCTTCAACTTTACCCTTAATAACCTGTCAGAAAAAAATATGTAACAGGAAATTGATGAGAAGAAGAGGAATATGCCTAATCAAACAAACACATAAAACTACGACCACACTACACTTACTGTTATTCTTTGACTGAGTGAGGGATTTCCAGATATGAGTTGTTGAGCGTAATCAGCCATATCTGATGCTTCTACAGCATAAACATGCTTTGCACCAGCCTGAGGAAGAGCATATCCAAATTCATGCGTTGCTCAATTTACGATGCTAAAGTGTTCAAAATGATTACGTATATCACAGAACCTGAGCAGCAAATAAAGACAAGATGCCACTACCAGCCCCAACATCAACTACTACACGATCGGTGAAATCAATGCGGTTCTCAAGGACTGCAGCATAATAAGATCCTGGAATCGAAATTTCTACATGTCATAACAGGGTGGGATTCCAAATTATCTACAGCAACAAGAAAGTGCAACAAGCACTTATATGCAATGTTTCTACACAGGATATAAAAATGCCAGTTTTCAAGATTTTGCGATTCTAAAAGAGAAATTAACAAGGTAACACGGAAAAGGCTGAAAGAAATTGTAACCTGTCCTCACGTAGTCCTGCAACATATTTTGCTGATGAAGAAGCTGTCCATAGTAATGGAAGTACATTTTGGCCGAAGATGCCTCAATTTTGTCATCAAACTTGCTTGCAGATGATGACACGGTTCCATTTGGCAAAGATGACCCTGGTACAAAGGAATTGACCTATGAGCCAGCCTTGTACCTTAAATTTTTTACTTTCTGTAACCCCAGATATTCAATCCTTTTAAATCTCCCACATAGATACTGAAAAGTTATTCAAAAATACATAAATGCAAAATCGAACAGGTACAATTGATGCAGATTCATACAACAATGTCCTTTTAGAGAGTTATCACAAAATGTAGAGCAACTGGTAGAATATTATTGCATAAAGCAGCCATAGATCAGCATCATGCTCCATCATGGAAAGTCTAACCGTATCATACTCATACACATGACATGCAAGATGGCCTTGACTATTTTACTAGGAAATAACAGTGATCCCATCTTTATATGAATTATAAACCAGTACGTAACTAACACCATGAGTAAACCAATCATGAAATACCAAACACATGGTGCTGATATTCATCTCAAGCAAAGCAAGTACTTAAAAGAATAAATTATGCAGAGAACACAACCACATCTGCCATGGCACACCAACAAAGATATAATTATACCAACCTTGAACAACCACTTCCTTCTTCCATTGCTCAAATGCACAATGGAAGGCCCTACTTTCCTCCTCATTTCTAAACTCTACGGTGATTCCACTGGAATAGCTTTTCTGATTCATGGGACAAAAGTCAACATAAAACACCTCATTTACATATGATGCAGAAAGAAGGAGAAAAAAGTTCTCATAATTCACCAAGTAATAGCAAATATACTGTGAGATATAAGGTTATTCACTCTAGAGGGGATAAATATTGGAGCAAGCACCACACCTCCAAATATACAATTGCATTTTATAAATATTTAGGTGATACAGAAATAAAAGAAGTTCCAGAGCCTGCAATAGTTTGAACCCTCAAAAGAGAAAAGAGCTAGTTCGACCTCCAATTATACATATACCAGAAACGGTTAAATATGATACAGAGCTAATAATGTGATCACGTACCTCCTTTTTTGTATCTGAAGCTTCAGATATACACAACGATTGAGAAGGACCAAGCTTGAATAGCTGGAATAGAAACCAAAACATAATAAAATGAACCATCACAAGTCACAGCACATAAAAATGCATTCATCAGAGATATAGCTTGAGAACTCATATAAACTGCTACTTATGGATTCAACAGGCATCACTCTGCAGAGTCATGTATAATTATAAGTCAATAAAGACAGAGTTTTCCGCTAACAAATGGATTCGAGATTCCATTCCTTTCGCATGCTTAACAAAGAATATCTTTTTGGCCAACTATCATAATCTTCAGTGATTTCTTATATACTAAACAACGAAGTAAAACAAGGAAAAGAACAAGCTTTTCTCCATCTTTTTCTACTTCAGAAGTTACATTCTCAAAGTATCAAAAATTCTAACATTTCTATAAGAATCTGTTGAATGCAGATAAAGAGAAAGATGAGATAATGGTCACCATAATCATCGACGAAACACGTAATGCAATTCAGCTAACCATTAAAAAAAACTACCAGAACCAACATAACTACACAGCAGGCTTAGTTTCCGCCACCTTGAAATCAAACCAACAAGAAACCAAACAACCCCGGCCCAAAAATTCAATCAACGTAATACAGAAGACAAACGAATGCCACCGAACCTGACAGTTGCTGAGATCGAACTGAACCGCGTCATCCGAATCGGACTCGGCGCCGAATAAAAGCGAGTCGGAGCGGAACCGCGCCACCACCGGCGGAGAGGCGCTGCCGGAAATCGACAGCTGCGAGATTGAGGCCACCAAAAAATCCTGCTCCCTCAGCTTATTGTTCTCCATTGGAACGAGAGTAATTCAGCTAATTCTACCAAAAGAATAATAAATAGCGAACACAAACAATAAATTTATCCGTGCCGAGGAAGAGAAACAGTTAGGGTTTTCAGTGAGACAGTGGAAGAGAGAAGGTTTTAGTGCGCAATGGCTTTTTGCTGCACTGGTTTTTGTTTGGAGGCGTTGATGATGAGGGGTTCCGTGATCCTGTGCTTCAGAGGAGAGTGCACCACGGTGAAACCGGCCACGTGTCTTCATAAGATTGGTAGGATGGAATTATTAGATTCTGGAGTGTGGGAACCTACTCGTGAGTCGTGAATGTATAAGATTTGGTGGTAAAAAGAAAATTGTTCTTTGCGTGTCGACGTAGGTTTATGTCTATTTCTAAAAATAAATATGGAGGAGTAGATAATTTGTTAATTGGATTTAATATATAACAATTATTTCGAAAAATAATAATAGCATAGCATTGAGTAATTAATAACGACGTAGGGGAGCATTGTATAAAAAATCATTAGTAAAATAAAGGTAGGAATTTGATTAATATCGGTTTATTTCCACAGTAAGTAGAATAAAGGTACATTAGTAAATAAAAAAAGTTAAATAAGTCAAGGAAATCAAGTTTGGTTAACAAATTTTTAAAAATATAGATATTACGGCATAAAGACATTGTATAAAAAATCATTTTATTTAATACTATTTGCTGAGCATATTGTAACACATTACTAGGGGGAAGTACTTATCCTATTAAGCATATAAAAGATAGAATATTTAATTTATAATAGGAATATTTTGCGTTTCTTTTTTGTTGAAATCTAGAAATATTTTGCATCAAAATACACGGTATACACCGTCTTCTAGTCATTCTCGTTCTGGCACGCCACCTTATAAATTATTTGTAAATTTATTAATTTGCACATGATGGCTAGATTAAAGTGCAATCGAATTTAATGTGGCGTTTTAACATGTGCGTTGAGTGGTATACTATGTGTGATTATGTTTCATTATTTTATATCTCATAGTTGATCATTTCATGAAATTAAATTAGATGCTATTCTTGACATATTCGGTAGTACTGTCTCTCTTTTTTTCTTTCTTTTTTTCCCTTTTCTTTTCCAATTAAGATGCATATAATTTGAAAAGGACAATGTGCAGCATTTATTTAAAATTTTGAAGATTCTAAGTTGAAATGACAAGTTTGCCCAAGTGAAAATAAGTAGAGAATATGTGACATTTGGAGTTGGAGCTATGCTAAAGCAAAAGGCATGTTCTTCCATCTTTTGCCCATCAACTATAAAGTGCCAAAAATAAGATGCTTCATTCATACTTTTCCATATTCCCAGCTCAACAGCCAATATCTGGTTTCAAATCATGCAATCCTGTGTACTTGCTCGACTAAAATAAGGTTCGATAAAACACAATCGATTAGCATATAGTTTCAACTAATCAAGTCGAATAAACAAAGTAATCCATCGAACAAAATGCGTAAAAGCTTCAACTCCTGTGTGAAGTAAAGGTACAGAAGCAGATATCATTACTGCAAGTTACACAAAAGCCACGTATCTTTAGCAATATATATCTTCCCTCATGAAATCTTTACCAAATAATTAACATGGAAGTGCTCAACAGAATCTAAGCATATCATCATCAATTAACAACTCAGTATAGGCCGAGAGTTCCAACATTACCTGTACTGCAGTGAAAGGATTCCAGAATTCAAGCTGCAAACGACGAAGATTGAGCAGCAGCAACTGCAACGCATGAAGCATGAAACGGAGAGTTCCACTGCTGCTTTCGAAGGGTTCTTTCAGTTAATATGCAGTTAAATGATGAAAATGAAGTTTGTGCAGAGCATATATGCTAGCATCCAAGTGAAACTATATGATATCACAAGTGAAATCGAGACAACATGGTCTAAGTTAAGCTCAAGGTAGTAATAACAGCAAGTAAAAGAACATAATTTCGTGCTGCTCTATTTCAAGAAAGATACATATAACCAAAAAGAAAAGAGTATGTGGAGAACAATCATCAAGAATGTAAAGTTACACTATATGTCACAGCACAAATTACCACAAATGAAGGAATACATCCACTGCAACTCTAAGTTTATGTGATAAGTAAGGAGTACACAATCTTAACCAAGTATCATAACTTAAAATACAATCCCATCTCCAAAATCCATCCCCTTTCTATATCAATTCAAGAAGACTTCTTCACAGCCTTAAATGAGAGATGAAGCAATCCAAGCTCATCCCTCGCTTCAAGAGGATTACTAGTCTCGTTCCTAATCCTCATCACTCTCCTACTAGCAAGAGACTTATGAGTGAAACCATACATCTGAAGAATCTGGTTATCCCCAAAGTTAAAAGCTCGATCCATCTGTTTCAAGCATCTCTCGACCGGATAATCCCCGAATTTCCCACAAGGCTTACAACCCACAAAATGAGTAACAAGAGGCCACCTATGATCACCATAGCCAGGGTGATAACTCTCAATCATTTCCTCGTATCTATCCACCAAAATCCCCCAGTAACCATGAAGGTAATAATGATTCTCAAGATAAACCTTCTCCCCCCATTTCTCCCTTTGTGTGGCAAGTATATACACCATTGCAGATTGATCATCTGCTTCGAAGACGGGCCTTCCCTTCAGCGCACTCGTTAGAACTTTCCCTGCTTCGTCTCTGATCTTCCCCTTCGGCCCCATTGGAGCCCACGTATCAAGGATATCCAAAGACCATTGACAGTTCCTCAGCAGGAAACTCCCAGTGTTCAATCCAATCCAGTTCTTCTCATCGTATATCATCTCGTTCCATCCGTGCATCACGAAGTTGTGATCTTTATACCTCTCCCACGGCACCTCGTACACCATATCCGTAAACATGGCATCACTGTCCATCCACCATAGGAACTCCACTTCCGGATGAGAGAGCAGAAGCTTTCTAATCAATGGCAGTTTCGCCCAAAAACCCGCCATTTCAGCATCCAGCAACGCCATATTGTAGAAAATCTCAATCCCGTGGACCCTACAGTAATCGATCTTGTTCTTGATCGCTTTCAACAAGTAATGATCCCCCACCGGATTCTCACACGGCTTCGGCGAAGAACCAGTAACCAGCAAAACCCTGGGCTTATTCTCAGCGATGAAATTGGGAAAACCCGGATTGTTTCTCAGCCATTCGGATCTCTGCTCGTCCCAATCCGATATCTTCGGGCCGAGAGAGTATGGCTTCGACGAATCGCGTTTGAATTCGGGGACGCCATCGTCCTCGTCCTTCAAAACCTTAGTTATATCGAACTCCGCGTAGCTGTTACTGCCGCTCTCCGCATTCCCGCTAGATTTCTGCTCGGCCGCCTCCACCAGCACGCGGCGCGGCTCGGCGCGCTTGCGGATGTGAGAGAAAGTCTCGCGGATCTCGTCGAGATCCTTCTCCGGCGTGCCGAACTTCCCGGCGCCGATGTTCGCGCGCAGAACGATCAGCGTGAGGAAGAGGCAGAGCACCGTCAGCTTGGCCTGCGGAAGACGCGGTGGATCCGCCGCGCGTTGAGCGGGCCGAGAACCCGATCCAACATCGCGATTCGGGCCCTTTCCAGCTACAGCCTTGATTCGGACGGCAGAATATGGGATCCGAAAAACCCAGAATCTTGATTCGTTGCTGTTAATCCCCTTTTTTTCGGGTCTGAACTGATCGGTGAAGAAGGGCGATTGGAATCTGGGATTGTGATGGAGGAAAATGGGGATCTGAGATTGAAATGCGGAGGTAAATTATTGAATTTAAAAGGGTTTTTGAAGGGGGGGAGGCGCTGTCGGTGGAGAGTGATGAAGAGGTGCAAGGCAAAAATGGAGGAGATGAGAAGGCGCTTTCAGACAGGAATTTTTTAATTACTGGTATTAGTTGTTAATTGTGCGTTTAATCATTTTGTTATTATTATGTAATTGCGCGTGTGGGTCCCGCACTCCGGCTGCTTTTTGGACTAGTTTTTGGTCAAGGATTTACATAAATTTTTTAGTAGGATTAGGGGGTTTTCGGAAGGAATATATGAGATTAGAATATCATTGGCAAATTTATACTACGGAGTATTTTTATATTAAATGTTGAACGAGTAAATATAGTATAAAATCTTTTCATTTATATAGTTTGAGATTTTGGTTGGAGTTAGATCCATCTTCTAATTAATTCGCGCTTAAATAATTCTATAGATAGACAATATACCTTTTTCGTTTAATTTAAAACACGTTAGGGCAAATACCTTTTATAAATAAATCTAAATGGTCCTTCATTGCGACGACAATCGCGGTGTAATTTCCCTCTCGAAGTGAAACTTTAATTGTTTTCGTACTTCCTTTCTATCAATAGATTGGGTCTTCCAATTAATATTTTTCTTAACTTCTATAATATAGACGAAATGAAGAATACTCCAATGCCTATAGTTGAGAATGATAACGTGAGAATGATATGTATAAAAAATATTTTTATATATATATAGAGAGAGAGAGAACTATTAAAAAAAACAATAAATAAAAATAATAAAATAAATAAAAAACTAAAAATCTAAATCCTAATTAAAAATTGCTAATGTGGCAAGTGCTATAGACAACGAAGCGCAACTCATCTGATAAGATACTCCACCTCCAATTAAGAGATCGAGAGTTCGAGTCACCGTAAAGAAAAAATGGGAAATCTATTGATCCTCTTTAAAAAAAATGTGGCAAGCGCTGCATTATTGAACACATTTAGTTCAATGGATCGAGTTTACTCACATGACATCCATATTTCAAAAATTTATTTCCTCTGCTCCTGTTTTGTTTTTGTTTTTATTTATTTAGTGGGTTGGTTTGACCCGATATCTAGAGAGTTGGATCAGGGCCCTAACGAGGCAATTCAATGAAAACTGGCCCAGCCTAATACTAATTAGCTCCATTATTTTAATTTTAAGCTTAGTCACAACTCACAATTAAAATTTGAGGCCGGGTCAAAGACAAAAGTTAACTCAGGCCGGGCCTATAAATGACAATTCAAATTTGGCCTGTAAAAATGGCTGGGCTAGCTTAGCCCATCGAACTTTTGAGTGCTTTTTTGAGTGTTCTCAGTTGGGTCGAAATTTCATCGAATATTAATTTTTATACTTTCAAAATCTCACAATTTTTTTTATTTCAATTAATTCTCTCGCTAGGACATTTCCAGCGAAAATTCCACTCCCGAAAATGGTAAACTACTCCAACCCCGAATGATCGATTATGAAATAATTAACGACGTATTGTAATATTAAACAATTGACAAATTTAACTGGGGATATTTTTTTTCTTGTAATCGTCTGCACTCAACTTTATGTCTTAATTATGCTCGCATGTCAAGCTATATTAATATAGACTTAAGAATTTTTGTTTCTTGCAGTATATATATTTTTTAAACACGTGATGTCCTATTCCTATATACTCATAACACGTGAAATATATATCACTCCAAACTAACAATCCATCCATCAAGATGCAATTTAATTAATATTTAAAAAGAAAAATCGTATTGGCATCTTATTTTGTTTCGCACTTCCAATGAAAATCGTGATATGAATTAAATTCATGTTCTTGAAACATAAGTTGGGTCCACGTTGCTTTTAATGGAACATATCAATACAGTTTTCCGCATTCAGATTAAAGTGATAAAGAAGAACTTGCACGAAAAAGCAGAAGGCTAACCTCAATATATATTTCCACTTTAGCTATTTCTTGAATATGCGAATCAAAATTAGTTAGAGCAAAAGTCGACGTCGCATAATTAAGCTTTCCATATTCTTAATGAAGCCTGCAAAATATAATTAAAAACTACTATATGAGCATATATATATATATATATATATATATCAATATTGGTCATTCATAATCAAACCAATTAATAAAATAATCAAAACAATGTTTATCAAACCTTTGAGTGATCATAATTAGCATTACTAAAGACTATCAAACCCTATATAATCATAACATATAAGGGGTGTTTACTTCGAGGTATAATAGTTGATTCACTAATTTTATCCAACTTGATCTCAATATGTTTACTTAGGATTACAAATAAATATTATTTTAAAGTCCGACTTAATCCCGCACTTTTTTCTTGGATTTGAAATATATCAATCATGGGATTTCAATGTCACCTACACATATGGAACACATCTCGGATAATTAACTATAATCATATCTCATCCAATATTTTTTCTCAAAATTTATCAATCTCAAAATTAAGTTGACTTACAAACTAAAAATGTCCCTAAGAGATTCTCCAAAAAAAAAAAAAATGTACCTAAGAGTTTTCTTTTTCCCCCAAGATGAGTAAGCAATCAAAGAGTTATAACATGCGTATGTATCTTTGAATATGTGAAATGAAGAGTTTAGCAAACATTTTATAATTTTAAAAAGTAATTATTAATAAGTAATTAACAATATTAAATTACATGCATTTATATTCTTAAAATGGATGCATACCATGGATATTAATAATAATTATGCTCGTTTACAATAGTGATCACATAACACAATATTTATGAAGAACAATGTATGGGAAACATGCACTAGTTTAATCCACAACCCATATGCAAAACATCATCATCTTTCATAATCCCTTCATCCAATTTCCGTAAACTAATTATATTCATTTAGTTATCTTCTCCACAAATTGGATAAATACTATATTTCCTAATTATAACCAAATTTAAAGATACGCAATCGCAACAATGTAATCTAATCTTGCCGTTAACTTGAATGCATGAAGATATGGCATGAGCTTTGACCATTGGTTTATATGACATACTTATTCATCCAACAAAATAGGTGCATATACGAAATCCATCAATATTAATTAAGATTAGAAGCTCTCACCTTAAATGATATGCTCGGACGGTCAAAATCTGATCTCCGCCGTTTAGAATCAGCACTGTGGCCGGCGGCGGAGCCAGCCCCCGGCGTGGTGGGTGGCAACATATTTTTGGTAAATCGTACATAAATAGGAATACTTCGAAAACCGAAAAAGAAATCTGGAATTCATGTAAATCTGTAACGAAGGGAGATATTGGAAAAATGGGGATGATTATTGAATTTAAAAGGGTTAATTTTTGAGATGGTGTCAATGGAGAGCGATGAAGAGAAGAGGTGGAATGGAGAACGAGAAGAGAGGTGCTTTCGGACAGGATTAAAGTAGGGTCCACTTTACGGCTGTGTATGGACCTCTTTTTTTGTCAATGATTATATATTTAGTTTATTAGGGTTCCCGATATTTGCAAATCAAGCTTTCCTCTATAAAATATTTAGAAAAAATGATCGACGCCTGTCATGGGGCGGTCGTGCCTATAGAAAATACATTTATTTTTATTAAATATAGGGTTATATATGAGGGGGCCAAAACGTGACGACGACTATCTTATAGAATCATTCATAGTAGACAAAAGTTTGATAAACAAAGAATTGATTGGAGCTCTATCTCTCGCATCGTGGTGCAGTAGTGATAAATAAACAAATATTCATTTTAAAAATCTCTCTGCAATTTTAATATTGCCATGCACTTCCTCAACCTTGAATAATTTACTCGGGAACATGCATGCATGCATGCAAGCATAACCTTCTTCCCAAACGTAACGTACAAAAATCTACGTTCGTTGCATGATCTCGATTGCGATTCGTTTCGATCTTTTTAGAGCTGATGGTGATTTTGTTGTGAGAAACATTGGCTAGTGGATATACTACTAATCATATTTTTGGAGAGACTAATTAAGTTAATTAAGCATAAGGTTTGTTAATCTTCAATACCAAAGTAAAAAAACATCATTGGGTGCGGCCATTTTTCAAAATTAAAGAACATGCATGTGGAGAACAATCACCCATTAAGAACAAATTACCAGAAAATGAAGGAATACACATCAACTACAACTCTAAGCATGATAGTAAGAGAACTACAAAATTAAGTATAAGCATCCATTCATGAAGATGATGAGGGATGAAGCAACCGAAGCTCATCTCTCTTTTCAATTTCATCAAGAGGATTACTCGTCTCATTCCTAATCCTCTTCACTCTCCTACTCCCAAGTGACTTATGCTCGTACCCATACGCTTGAAGAATTTGATTATCACCGAAATTAAACGCTCGATCCATCTGCCTAAAGCATCTCTCCGCGGGATAATCCCCAAACATCCCACAAGGCTTACACCCCACAAAATGCGTAATAAGAGGCCACCTATGGTCCCCGAACCCCGGGTGATATTTCTCAATCATCTCCTCGTATTTATCCACCAAAATATCAAAAAATCCATGAAGATAATATTTGTTCTCTAGGTATACCTTCTCCCCCCACTTCTCCCTCTGTGTAGCAAGTATATACACCATGGCCGACTGATCGTCTGCTTCGAACACGGGCCTCCCCTTGAGCTCCTTCGTCAGGAGCCTCCCGGCATCCTCCCTGATCTTCCCCTTGGGCCCCATGGGTGCCCACGTGTCGAGCATGTCCAAGGACCACTGGCAGTTCCTCATGATGAAGATGCCGGCGTTGAGCCCGATCCAATTCTTCTGGTCGTAGATCATGTCATCCCACCCGTGCATGATGAGGTTGTGGCCCTTGTACCTCTCCCACGGCACCTCGTACGCCATGTCCGTGAACATGGCGTCGCTGTCCATCCACCATATGAACTCCACCTCGGGATGGGAGAGCATGAGCTTCCTCACCAGTGGCTGCTTCGCCCAGAAGCTCGTCATCTCGTCGTCGAGCAGCGCCATGTTGTAGAAGATCTCGATGCCGTGGACCCTGCAGTAGTCGATCTTGTTCTTGATCGCTTTTAACAAGTAATGATCCCCCACCGGATTCTCGCACGGCTTCGGCGACGAGCCGGTGACTAGCAAAACCCTAGGTTTGTTCTCGGCGATGAAGTTGGGGAAGCCCGGGTTGTTCTTCAGCCATTCGGATCTCTGCTCGTCCCAGTCGGATATCTTCGGGCCGAGGGCGTACGCCTGGGATGGGTCCCGCTTGAACTCGGGAACGCCGTCGTCCTCGTCCTTCATGACCTTGGTTATGTCGAACTCGCTCGGTTTCTCCTCGGCGGCGGCCTCCTCCACCAGGACGCGGCGGGGCTCGGCGCGTTTGCGGATGTGAGAGTAGGTTTCGCGGATCTCGTTGAGATCCTTCTCCGGCGTGCCGAAGTTGCCGGCGCCGATGTTCGCGCGCAGGACGACCAGCGTGAGGAGGAGGCAGAGCGCCGTCAGCTTGGCGTTGCGGAAAGCGCGGTGGATCCGCTGCGCGTTCAGCGGGCCGACGACCCGGCCCAACATTTCGTTTCGAGTCGAGATAGAGAGCCTTTGTTCTGAACTGATTGATTAAGAAGGGAGATAAAAATCTGGGATTGTGATGGAGTTGGGATTTGGACGTTAATTATTAGATTTAAAGGATTTTTTTTTTTTTTTTTTTTTGGAGTGCATGCATTGCTGTCAATGGAGAGTAGTGATGAATAGGGAGTGGAAGCCAAAATGGAGGAGACGAGCGAAGGTGCCTTCAGACAGGTTATATTTGTCAATTTTATTTATTTTGATAATACAGTTGTTAATTGATCACTTCGTTATAATTTACTGTAATAGCGATGGTGGGCCTACTTTTGGACTTTCTTTAGTCAACGAATTGGCAGTAGAAATAATTACTAGTTAAATAGGGTTGCCAAAATTTCAACCAATTTGAGCATGTCGTCGATTTGAATTTGAACTTATGTTATGCCACGTACTACAATTAATTATCAAAGTAGTTTTCTAACAATTCTACCAATCATTTTTCTAAAAAAAAAAAAGAAAGAAAAAAAACCACCTTGTGTCATGTCAATGCATGAACTTGCAGGCTAATTCAAAATTGAAATTCATTATTTGTGGAGCTCACGATCTCTAGAAACATAAATTACATCACATACATATACATATATAGAGTTTGGTTCATATAGAAATAAATTATAGTGTGAGAAATACGAAAAATACTTAAAGTTATACAAAATCATGCTTAAAGCTATACATTATGATTTATTATGTTATACTCCCTCTATTTCACTCAATTTGAGTCATTTGCTTTTGGGACTTTCTGACACGTTTTACCACGCTTCTTGATGATGGGTTTTAAAATGGATTTTTGAAGATTTCTTTCTTTTACGGGATACTACAACAGGTATACTACGACATGTATCCCGTAAAAGAAAGAAATCTTCAAAAATCTATTTTAAAACTCATTATCAAGAAGCGTGAAAAAATGTGCCAGAAAGTCTTAAAAGCAAATGACTCAAATTGAGTGAAATGGAGGGAGTAGTGTTTTTTATTTTTATAAAAAATATTATAAATTATGATGTACCCCGTAATATTTATGACATTAAACAGAAAATAATACTCTGACGCACTCAAAGATCGACACAATATATATTGTACATATATTACTTCAAGATACAATAAAGTATGCCACACAGAACTTTACTAGAGTTCCAACCCTTCTCTCTCTCTCTCTCTCTCTAAAGCTGCCAATTTCACTCCAGATTTCACCACCTCAGCTTCGTCGGGAAATACTGTTAGAGAGAGAATAAAACATTACATTAGAATCAACAATACGTATATATTTACATATAATAAATACAAAAAATGTGATGGGAAATCCTTAAAACGGACCTTGTTAAAATCTAAAGTGGCAATCAACGAGAGAAATCTCTCTCTTTCTCAAATTTATCCACCACCGTCGCTGATTATCATCCCCCCTGACCCCTGTTCTCATGACTCTTCGCAACCTATTCATTGATCCTCACCCATTTTATATGAATCAAGTATGAATAAAATCAATTGCAGAAAAGGTTTATCATCCATTCACTCGTCCAAAATTGCTCTACAAGTATATATGGCGGATGTAGATATTTGGTTGTAGATCTTCTAACTCAAAACATATTAATTTTTACCAAATTTCTAATTTGTAGCGTTTTTTTGTTTTTTTAGAATATTGATTGCGTACAGATTGATTGCGCTACTAGCTAGGGTGATAGGAATTTATTTGGGGGTTATAATTAAGGTGTAGGCTAGAATATTATTTTTCTTATTATTTTTTATTATTTTTTAAATGGGGGCTATAGTGAGAGAAAAGGGGGCTATAAATAAAATCTCCCAATGCATTGAGATTGCAATAGAGTTTAGTTCATATTGAAATAAATTATAGTGAGAGAAAAGGGGGCTATAAATAAAATCTCCCAATGCATTGAGATTGCAATAGAGTTTAGTTCCTATTGAAATAAATTATGGTGTGAGAGATATGAATGAATTTGGACCATTGACCTTAGTTAGATCCATGATTGTTATTGATTTAAGCATATATAGTTACAAGACACCATAAGCATGATTATATTTAAGCATCAATTTGCACAGTCATAAGCATAATTTTATGCATAAGCATGATTTTGTAGCTCTAAGTATTGTTCTCATTTTCTCACAATACTATATATATATATATATATATATATATATATATATATATATATATATATATTACTCCATCTGTCCACGAAAACACTTCCTATAATTCTGTTTCAAGGAGTCCCTTAGGACTCTTCATATTCTATTTTTGGACATGGACTCAGTAACACAGTATCTATTGTACACTTTTAACATCACATATTTAATGTACACTAAAATGGTGGGACTCAATCTCCACTATCACAATAAACAATTCAAGTCAATTACATCATTCTTAACACTTGTGCCAGTCAAAACTAAGAATAGTGTTGGGAGACAGAGAGAATATTAAATAAAAATTTATATTGTTATAATTATTTTTTGATGAGCCACTAAAGTAAATTAGATATACATATAATTCACTTGCCCAACAAGCTAAAATCCATAAGCAAGCATAAAATTAAGCAAAAAGAAGGTTAAGTTCACTTTGATCATTAAAGCATAGCCATCTTTAGATATCTAGCATATAAAAAAAATATGATAGAGATATAACATAAATTCTAGAGTTAGACTATATAATAGCAAAAGATTGTATAATAGATAGGTCGAGAATGGGAGAATCTGTAGTTCATTCCCTGTTGCCACGTTCGTCAACTCCCAAAACGTGAAATAAAACATTGTAGAAGGGTGTGAGTATGCAAGCACACTGTAAATAATATAAACAATAATCATCAATGGTGCATTGCAACATACATGGCAAACCCGCTTTACTTAGTTGATCTGTATGAGACTAGCTTCAGTCCCTTGTGGACCTAACCCCTTGTGGGTCAACTAGTCTCGGTCCCTTGTGGACCTGACCCTTGTGGGCCTACCCCTTGTGGGTAACTCAACTTAGCCGATCCCTTGTGGGCCATATTAGCTCGTATGTATGTTGCTTAAGCACAATAATTTATACCAATGCACTTGCAAGTTAAAGTAAGGATTATAACATACCATCATTACATTTACCAATTAAAGTGTAAACCTCACCTCAAACGATGCAATTGAATAAACCTCCTCAAACTTCGTGCGGTTGTCCGTCCTCGAGCCTCGATCACCACTTAAAAACATTTTAGCTAAGGTTTGTGTTTCAAGCACTTAATCTTAATCTTGAGTTTGGAGATTCTCTATTCTGTAATCTCAAAGTTTTACGACATAATCATAATTCTTTAATATACTTATAATAACTTTAATAATTAAACTTAACTAATATAATCAATCAACCTAAACAAGAATTTAGTAGAAGCATCTATTTCAGTTATGAAGTTAGAGCAAATGTATCCTATTGAAGTCATCATATAATTATTAAAATTCTTATGTAATATTCTTTCTAGAGTTACATCTTTATCATGAAGCTTCAACATGATTAAATTAGAAATATAGGACTTAATATGATAATCAAAGCAGGCAAGTTCAAAATCAACAGTTCACATTGAACTCTAAGTAAAGCTTAAGAAACATAAACCATGACGAAACTCATGCTCCTCTATGCCGACTTCACCACTCAAATACTCCCTTAGACAACCGAGAATAAAATTAAATACATAGACAAGAAGCACATACCATAGACTCTAAAATCCCTCAATTTATTCTCAATTTTAACATGAAACAAACATCGAAATCACAACGACAAAGTCACCCTGAAATTTCCGCAGGAATCCCACAGGCAGTTGTACAGCCTGACTTCAGAGGCTTATAACTCACGCATCTGATGTCGGATTAAAATTCCGAAGGTACCGTTGAAAAGGTATCAAAAAGAGCTTTCAAATGGTACCTATTTTGCTATGTTTTGACAGAAAATAACGCCCAAAATCTGGCCATAAAGGAACTGCCCTGCTTATATAAAAATCTGGAATACTATCAATAATTTATTCTTCACGAATACCACACAACTGACAACACCACCTATCTTAAACCTCAAATGAACATAAACCGTAGCTAAAGACACATACATATAAAGGGAGAATTAAACTACAAAAAGTTTCAAACCCATGGCTGCCTATCTTCTAATATTTTCACGAATTTTCTCTTCCATACATATTTATCCACCAATTCACAGAAGATGGTATAAAACCTAGAAATAATCAAGTAATTAAAGAAGAATAATACCTTGTTGCGCAAGGATGAAGAGATAGATCGAGAGAGAGAGAACCAAGAAAAGTTTGGGGGAAAAGAGAGAGAGCAACGTCGGTTAAGAAAGAAAGAAAGAGGGGAGAGTTATACGTGTCTTCATGTTTTGAATCCTAATCTCTTCTTTAATTTATTTATTTGTTTTTCTTTTTCTAGACTTTAGGTATTAGTAACATACATCCACAATATATATTCTAGTTCACTTAATCTTTTATCTTGCACAATTTCTAAAATAAACAAAGCTATATAGCCATTAATATGTTATTCTAGTTCAAATGCTCATTTTATTAGAAACTTTAATTTTGCTAGGGGCACATCGTTGCTCTAAGCATCGGACAACCTGCAAACATAAATATCAAGTCCATAGTTGTTAACTTTTTTTTTAAGAGAATAATTTAACAAGATGAAATTGAAAATAACTTAATAGTAATCGACTTTATTTTCTTTTTCCTTAAAACCACTATTTAAAATTGTGTAGGGTATTACAACCTGTCTTTAACTATGTTGGAGTTTTGGATGCAATTCCCAGAGAAATAGGCCTTTAAAGGTACATGGCTGACTTTTGAAGAAGAACTTTCATTTTTGAATCCAAGTTAATTTTGTATAGAGTGTTATTTGCTCAGATGATAACCCTTCTTTCGTTCATTAGAAATTAGAGTCGGTGCCGTTTGTCCAAATGTTAAGGGTAATGTGAAGAAAATTACCGCCAAATTCAAAATTATAAAGATATAAGGATATTTTGTCAATTTCTTTTAAACTTTTTGAGAAAGAAGAAATAAGTTGAATCTGGGTAGAATGAGCGAAAACATGTGATAATTTGTAAATTGAACAACAAGGACACTTTCAGTACAAGGAAGGAATAATGAGCAAAAAATTTATTCTACCGATTGGTAACTTAAAATAACATAAATATTAACATAAGTATCAATTATGATGTAAATGTATAATGGAATTTCACTACAAATCCCATGAACTTGAAAATAAGAAATCTATATAAATCCTCAACTTAAAAAAGGAAAATGAAAGAATGCTAGATAAATCATATTACTTGGAAAAATATAAACAGCAAAACTTCAAGACCAGGTTAGATTCTTTTTGTTTATTGTTTACTTAAAGATTATATTTTTTTAGGAGAAAGAATCTTATAAAGAACCATTTAGCGCTTATGGGTATCGATGAGAGGGTTAACGCTTATGGGTACCGATGAGAGGGTTAATCAGATTATAGCTTTTTACTGAAAGAGGCTGCTTTTGACGATGACTGCTAGGTATTGATCAAGTGATCCATGGAATGAAATCTTGGACGATTGCACCCGATTGGAGAAAATGGTTTAGTCCTGAAATTGATAGAACACATGATTTGTTAATTTACTAGTGTAACAATTGATCTTCACCACATAAAAATTATAGGGTAGTATGTTGCTTGAATACATGCATCAAAATGTCAATAGTCTTCATGAAGACTATTAATAAAGGAATGAGTCTCTTCGATGGTGGAATTAGAAACATGAAGTACATATCTTAATAGAATTTAAAAAATAATAGTAATTTGGTAGTAAAATTTAATAATTATGCACATGAGAAAAGATGGATTGCTAATCAATGTAATTTGGCCTAACACTCCCTCCTTTTCTTATCTCTTCCACTCTTACAATCTTTTAAGGATTGGAACACATTATGCAACCATATTTTTTGAAAAGAAAGAAAGAAAAAAAGGATAACTCTCGAAATCCTTAATTTTCAAATATTTAAGCGTTTGATAACTACAGTGGAGACCCTTACTATTTTTTTCAAGAAGTAGATAAGTTGATGCTTACTTTCTTTTTTCTTTTTTTCTTTTTTTTAAATTTCAGTCCCAGGAGAAAATGGATGTACTTGTCCATTCTATTAAAGTACAATTCAACAAAAATAGGAAACCATTTAAGGATTTTGTAACGGATATGGCACCGAGAAATGCCAAAGTTTCTTGGTCATTGTGACCGATATGGACCAGTACATTGGGATACACAAAGGTTATTTTAAATTTCTACTTTTCTCTTTGTTGTTGCATCTATTTAATTAATTGTTCATTATGTTTGTTACCTATGTTTTTTCAGCTACAATATGATTAAGAAATCCATCACATGGGCCATCAAGCAGACCGTCATGCCACCTATGATGCCAAGTGAGCAATATGTTACATATAGTTATATAAGTTTTGTAATTGACACGTTATGTCATTAATTTTTAAATAAATTTTGTAGGCCGACATAATATGTCTTACAATTTCTTCAACTTCAAACATCAAAAGAAAGGTTGAGGTATCACAATGTACCTTGAAAGCCGGTAAGTGCCTATATGTCGACCTGGGTGATTTTGAAAAAACAAATAGAAATGCTAAAAGTTCTTTGAGATAAATGCATATGCAAACACATGCATTACATATCAAACTAGTGTTGCTCATGTACATTTGCACATGTTTTTTTTTGTTTGGAAAATAGTGATTGATAAATTAGTTTGAGTAATAAAAAGTATATCCACTTAAAAATTACAATAAAATACTAATTGTACAATTTGTAACATAAATTTTACCTATCTATTACTTATAAAATACTGGAACATTTGCCACACACGATGCATGGCATGTGCTAAACATTGATTAAATTAAAATTTAATAGATATATATGGAACAATTAACTCATTTCTTTTTCTTTTTATGAAAGGATGTGTGTTCATGGCACACACTACAATCTTGTGATCGGTGAAGTCGAGTCGGGTGTCATTAGCAAAGGCGATACTGTATTAGTTATGCCTTCAAAGGTATTTTTCTCTCATGATGATTTTAGATTTCATACATACCATACTATTTATGTTTATTACATAAATAAATGTATGACACTAATATTTTAGGTATGTGTCACAGTTGATGAAATATATGCTAACATGATTCCACAGCCTTCTCCAAAGTCCATCCCACAACCTTCTTCTTCAAGTCCAGTAAAGGACTGGGAGAGTTTATACTTGCCAACGTGCGTGATAATATTGAACACATCACAGAGGGTTTTATCATAAGCTTGACCAGTAAGTGTTTTAGCATATTTCTTACTATTTGCAAATATTTCGCATGCATATTGAAATGTGTGTATATCAGTGTAGTAAGTAGAATTATCATGTTTGGAAACAAGTGCTGAATAACATGACTATTTGACTTTTGTAAGAGAGAATTTGTGTTGGATACAAATTAATTTTACACATCCACTTTGCTGTAGTGGAGTGTGAAATTGTGCTTCTCCTTGAAGAATGTGATCCTCTCATAAGAGAGGCACTTGGGATAGTACCAGCCTATGCAAACAAGGAGATGACATTAGTCAAATGCTGAATTATCATGATTGTCACGTACTTTAATTTGGCTTTGTTTAATAGCCTCTCTTTGTTCACATACTCTAGTTATGTTCGAAGTGACTATATCGTGAGAGGATCAAACTCTTCAAGAAGTAGCACTATTTCACACACTACAACAAAGTGAATGTGCAAAGTTGCTTCGAACCCGACAAATCCCAACAAAGACAAATAACTATATTATTGTCAATATTAAAAATAAAAGAGAAAATTAAAATATATGTGCAATATTACATACATCGTATGTTATATCTTTCAATAGACATATTCTGACTTCAAATTCGGACACCAATGGCACAAAGTCTTAACTGATGATTCTGGTTTCTCTCAAAAGAAACAAAAAATTCAATGCAAAAGTCTTGCGGCTAGAGGTACGCAACTAAACCATTGGATGATTTTGTATAGGCATCTTTCAATAATTTATATAACTTGCACATTAACTTGCATAAGCTAGAATCCTAGCAACAACTCTCTTTTCAAGTGGGCAAGAAGCCTCGTACCAGTTATCTCATTTGTTTTGTTTTGTTCTAATTTTAGTTATGAGATCAATTAGATATGAATCTACTATAATCCTTACACTGGAATTGGGTTGTTAGTCCTACATGTACCGTGTCAAAACCAATCTTTCGATACTTAATTTGCTACTTTAATTGCCCTGAATATTTGCTTGAAGAAAACTTAAACCTTAGGTTTTTGTAAGGGTAAAAGATGGTGCCAATTTAATGATATGAATGGTACCAAAGTCGAAGCATGCTACTTGGATTCGAAGATGCAGTCATATGATCTTGGTGCACCATAAGTGTACATTAGAGATGATTCATGCCCTATTTTGATGGATATTGATTCTTGGGATTGATCGAAGATTTATATCAGGGATTATCTTTTTTATAGTAGAGATCTTAAGATAATTGAACATTTATTTGCTGCTAATTATGACTAGTTTGATAAATTGTGGTAGGATTGAAGATCTATTTTAGGGATAACTCTATTTGATTAGTTAGGATTTGGTTAAACCATAGTGTAAATTTCATCTATTTAACCCTATTAGTAAAATAGATATGATTCATTTACAACATTATATTATCTCCATCTATCCCTCAAAAAATGGTATAAAATGTAAATGCTAATCTAATTCATAATTAATTCCAAATCTAATCAAATTCATATAATTATATTAAATTACAATAAAATTTGATTTTTCAATTTAAAAAAAAAATCAAATCTAATTCATAATTAATTCCAAATATAATCAAATTCATAATTAAGTTTGAAAAAAATTTCAAACCATCACCAATGTCTATAGGATTAGTATCAACAAACACATCATCTCCTTATTTATTAATAAATGTTATTTTCTCAATAAATTATGATCATAAACAAAAATATCCTTATAGACCTCATTCAATTTCACATCTACAACTATAAAAATAGATTATAGTAATGTAGTTCAAAATTTTATTTTATTTTATTTTTATTAAGAACAATAACTTTGAAATGCACATATGAAAAAGAAAAAAAAACTGATAAACAAGTTTATCTGTTTTTCTTTTTCTTTCTAACTTCGAAATCTAAATGTATTACTATTATGCCTATGTTATCGTCATAAGATTGTCAATCTTCCTATTCTATTATAATATCAACCTGTTTAACAAAGCTCATATCGCGAGGCAATCTTTAAATGATTTCACACATTTTTTGTATTTTTTTTAATTATGAAATATTCTAGACTTGTTTATATTTTCAGATTAAGAGTTATGTTTTGATAGTCAATGTATATTATGCATTTTAAAGGTTATTTATTTATAAATGATAAACTCTAGAAGTCATATTTTTAATTAAGTAAAAACATAAATCAAATCTTATGAAAAGCGATTAATCTTCTGACTTTTAATTGCATAAAGATTTGAATATCACAAACTTATCTCCATACAAAATAGGATAAATGCACATTGATCAACCGGTAAACTATATTAAACATAATACCCAGTAAATAGAAGTATTATCACATACAAAACACTGCCAAAAATCCATATGATAGTAAATAGAAGTATTATCACATACAAAACACTATGTCAAAAATCCATATGATTGGACCCAGAAAGTATGTAGACCATTTAACCATCAAATCTTATGAAAATGAAATTTGTCCATCCACACTACAAAAAAATTGAGTATTTGTGACGATTTTTTTTTGTTACAAAAAGCTAAATCTTCATCACAATAGGTCATGTATATGTGAGGGAAAAAATTTCATCACATTGTTGTCATATTAGAGTCCTCACATATAATATAATATAAGAAAAATATAATTTCCTCACATAAGACGTATTCCTTATGTGAGGAAAAAATTCCTCACATATAGCCATATTTTTTGTCACATAAAGTCATATGTTAAAAGCTTATTTAAAAAAAAAAAACAAAATACCTGTATCTACACCTATTTTTAAACTGGGACAATAACAAAATATTTCATTCCAACAATAAAATATTTTATTTTCATATCAAAATATTCCATCAGAGTACAATAAACAATTTTAACAACAATCCAAATCGAGTTTTTGCTAAAAAGAAAAGGATGTTGGTAAGGAATCCTTATATGTACTGTCTTGTACACGAAATATGGAACGCTTTTCAGCACTCTTCTTGTCTACAGAGATTGTTTTACGAATACATGTTGAGCAACACAATATTAACACGCTAGTACTATCTAAGCTCCATAATCACTTGAAGTTGTTGGTTTTCGTATATTAAAGACATTTAACTAAAACAAGCAATCAAAACACAAATTAGGACAATAAACTAGCAAACAAAGACAAGATGTAACAAAGTATATATCAATCAAAGAAGAATGATGCCAATTAATAAAATATAAAATATACTTTAATCGTACCCGATTATGTTGACTTCTTGAAGTAATTACCTATTCGATTGGAGCTAAACAAATTAACCAAAGTCAATAAAATACTCTACCGATGAATATAGTCTTGGCATAGAATGTGGATATAAATAACAATAGTAGCAACATTCACTTTAATGCATAATATGAACCCATGTTAATATATTGACCCCTAAATGTATGATATGTCTTAGTAACCTTCCCAAAGCAATAGGGGTCTTCTAAGCTCTCATTAAGAATATAATTATTTATTAAATTTCATCTTACCAAATATAGACAAATAATTAAAGGTTAAAAATATCATACTAACCTCTAACTACTAACATAAATTATCCCAAATTAGGGAAATCACAAAACTTTTCCAAGTACTGGTCTGCCAACATGAGAAATCATAAATATTATAATAAAATAAGTTTCAAAATACATTCTAAAATAAATGATAGTCATATACCTTAATGCATCATGTGATTTTGTGAGTATCTGTTTAGGGCATGAGATCCTTCAACAATAATTTGACATTCATCTTCAAAGTAGTTTTTGTGTAAACTACAACTCATATCCTACAAAGGTCAAATAGACATTATATTGTTAATATTAAAATAAAAAAGAAAAATATAATAAATATATAAAATATAACATACAACACGTGACATATCTCTCAAGAGATATAGTTTCGCCTCGAACATTGACACAATTAATACAATGCATCATGAGAACAATAGGAGAAATGTAATACATATCATAGCAGAATTCAACTAGGCTCATAACAACTGGTATGTAGAGCAGATGATTCTTAGACCATGGAAGAAGAATTCGGATTGAGGATTTCAAAACAACAAAAATTGCAGAACTTCTCCATTGGAATTCATCTGCCAACCTAGAAAATCATATAAATGAATAATAAAACAATTCTAAAATAAATGATAGTCAGATACCTTAGTGCAACATGTGATTCAATTTGTGAGTCTATGGTCAGGACATGAGATCCTTCTACATTAATCGATACCCGATTCGGTACCCATTCAATACTGATAAATCGGGTATTGAAATTTTCAATTAAGTCGATACTTGTTTTGGTACTTATATATAGGTCTTACAAATAAATTCTATAAGAGAAACTTTGTTGTAAAGACTACATATTAAGGTATTTGACTATCATGCCATGACTAGTTGTGGAATATTTTTGGGGGATTTTGTCTAGTTGCTTGTCTTGGTAGATTTTATTTGAATTGATTAAGGAAATTTGTGATAGAAGATGATTAATAATGAATTGATATGATTTTATGTCTCATGTATTTTCACTATGAGTAATTTGTATGTCATCCTCATGATTGGCCGTGAGGCATTTTTATCTTTGATTGATTTTGGTGATATTGTTGATGTAAGTAGGAGGTGAGCTATTCTTTGAATGATGACTTATTATATCTCGTTGTGAATTATTGATGGGAAATTAGTTCAGAGGTCACATGCTCATCTGTAAATCATGAGCATGTGAAACCACATGAGAACACTAAAAAAGAAAAAAAAATGAATCGAAGGAGTTCTACTCATGAATGTTGACAATATAACTCGACTTTTTCCCAATTTTAAGAAATCAATGGGCACGTGCTTGTTGTTTTAATTTCTAAAATGGTGTTTCAAATGATTCTACCCCTCTTGATTGATTTTAATTGAAAATTTTCTTTAAGAGAGATAGATATGGGAAACCACGCTAGAAAATCCAATCTATATCGGAGGATATACCTAGTGAATCTTATCCAGATGTTCATCTTTAATTGTTTGCTCGAATTGTTTTAAATGAACTAAAGAGATGCCCGCTTCATGTTCACTTTTGAGTCTTGAACTTTTTGAAAACATTGAAGCCACTCGTTGATTGTGATTTTGGGTGGCATAAAAGTAATGAATAGTTAGATTAAACTTGAGATGGATTTGAGGTCAATTTGTGGTTAAGTATTTTTGAACTTATGAGTTTCTTGAATTGATTTGAAATAAGATTTGCTTGAGGACAAGCAAGGTTTTGGGTGTGAAAGGGTTGTTTTACCCGTTTTTTTGGTCTTGATTTCTATGTTTCTATGTTTATAAGTTGTGTTATTTTTCGATTTTTAGATGATTTTTGGGTAATTATTGTTAAGAGTTCACTAACTTATGTTTTTTTATGTGATAAATGCTCATTTCGAGTTTGGAAGAGTTTCGAGTGTGGAAAAAGGCAAATTTTGTTGTATTTGAGCATAGAGATTGTTGAGGAGGTTAACGAAGAAAGATCAGATGCTTTAGTCAGCGGTGTATGTGCATCAGAGAATGTTGAGTTCAACATGCAAGAAAGGACAAAACATTTACTCAGCGGTAGCCGGGATCTCTGAAGAAAGATAGAAGCCCAAGTTAGCGGTCTCTAACTTAGAGAGACTGATGACTTATGCAGAATCGGGTTTCCAGCGAGTGCATTTCGGCAGTCTCTAACTGTTAGAGACCAGTTATATCGTAAAATTTTTATAATGACACGAAATTCGAGACTGCGAGATAAAATTCTCTTTCATTATTATAAGGTTCTAGTTAGACAAAATTATCTACAAAAATATCTTAATTTAGTTTCGCTACTTAGAAGCTATTAGTTATTGATTATTGTTTTTGGATTCGAACTACGATTCTACACAAACGATTTATTACATTCTCCCACGAATTCTTCGTGGAATTTCTTGTAATTTGTGATTTCAATTTTTCTTAGTTTTCGTTATTTTAATTCCTGTTCTTCTAGGTCAATTTAGCTTAGTTCATTATTTTCAAATTAATTAAATTTTAATGATTCGTCTAGATTAATATTATTCAAGCATGCTAGGATTTTCATTAGATAGCATTTTTTTTATTTTTTATTTTTTTTACAGTTTTCAATTTCAATTTTTGTCTAGCTACTTTCAATTCTTGCCTAGTTAATTATTGCATTTAATTTAGTTTTCAATTCTAGTTTATTTATTTTTTTAGTATTTAGATAATCATAGAACAAACAATTTTCATTAGATAGCTATTTTTTTACAGTTTTCAATTTCAATTATTGTCTAGCTAATTTCAATTCTTGCCTAATCGATTATTGCATTTAATTTAGTTTTCAAGTCTAGTGTTTTTTTTTTTAAATGTTTAGATAATCGTAGAACAAACAAAAACCCAAAAACTGTATTTAGAGTGAGTCTTGCAATTATTGTATTTTATATCACAATTAATTTGGCTGTTAAGTCTTATCACACTAGGATGACCTTTCTATTGCTAACTAAGTTTTCCTGGAGAGACAATGGCGGATGTCAAAAACGAGAATTACATCAAAATCTTTTCGAGTCTGTCTCATTGTGATATTTTTTATTTTTTTCCCGAGAATCCATAATGCTCATTTATTAATGATTATAGTTATGAAATGATTAAACAATCGGGATCAATTTACTTAGCATACTATATTATTAGTTGATATTCAAAAAACGTACCTTTAGCATAATGACGATACATATTGATAACTATCGGGCTTGTATATGACTAATAGTTTGCATTTCTCGTCTCATGAAAAACCCCTTCTTTAAATGTGGGTGCTTATTAACCTAGATATCATAATTTGGGGATTGATTGTGATGTGGTGTGGAATGAAATATGATATAAAGTGTTGCATGTAAATGGATAGGATTATTATCCATATAGTCACTCTTTTGAGGATAAAAGCAAAACCAATACCAAGTCTTGAGATATTTCCAATTTTAAATATTAATCAGTAAAAAAAAAATAAAGAGGATAAAATTAATCAATTTGCATATACCCGGCTTAATAAGCGTCCAAGGAATGTAAATGGTGATTGGGCCATTTTCAAAACTTCATCAAATTAAATTATAAATAAAAAAACTTGCATGAACGTAGAAGAAGAAAGTATGTTCGATTCAATTCGATCAAATTTATGTACACCGATATTTCTAATAATTGCGTCTCATTTATTTTGTTTTATCTTTTGTCGTTATTTCTAGTAATTTGGGCTGCTTGAATTAGATCCGAATATCTTCGGACAAAAACTCGACGGGCGATTTTATTCATAGCCCCCATATTACTCTTTATAGCCCCTTAATTTAAAATATAAAAAAGAATTATTAATGAATTACTATTTTATCCTTCTAGCCCAATTTAATTTATAATTCATCACCGTAGCCCCCAAATGTACAGAAAGAAAACGAAGAACAAACATCGTATATGAAGTCATCAAAACCTATAACGGAAACCTCGATTATCATTAGATTTCGGCAGCCATCGTTCGTGTTCTCAACATCAACAAATCGAGAACTTCTCAAATTCGAAGAAAATGCTCCAGTCTTAGATTATCTCTTGGGAATCGATTTGCATGATTTCATGTTCTTTTCTCGACGAGAATGAATCGAAGAAGAAATTATTATTGATTATGTATATCTTTCAATTTATACAAACGAACCTTTTCAGATCTTTAATTATCAATAAGAAGAAAATGCAAAGACAATCGTGAAAACTCTATGTTTCATGTTTCTTCATTATTTCTAATTTCTATTTCTTCAACTTTGGAACTTGTTCTGTAAAATAACAGCCGTGCACCAAACAATCCATATTCATTACCATCACTATTGATTTCACGGAATTCGCGAAAGATAAAATATTTTTAATCGACAAGTTCTTCGAAGTGAATGTCATAAGGAATTGATGATTGTTTGGTGGTAATCGGTGGCTATGGCTTTTTATTTGGATGAAAATATTATTCAATTATAATTTTAATTGGAGCTATGAGGGTAAAATTGGACATCAATTGTATATTTTATTATTTTATTAAATAGGGGGCTATGCAAAGTGAAATGGTGGCTATGTTTAAAATCCCCCAAACTCGACATCTTAACAAGGATGAAGGCCCAAATAATAGAAAATCGATTCGGCCCAATAAGGATATGTATACTTTTGCTCGGCCCAATAAAAATTAGCTCGATTTAGATTTCAAATTTAAACTCAGTCACAGCCTCACAGGTCACGATTCATACTTTCAAAATCTCACAAATTTTCATCAGTTTCTCTCTCTAGGGCATTCCGGCGAAGATTTCCCTCCCGAAAAATGGTAAATTTCTCCACCAATGGATTCTATCTTAGATTTTCATCCCTACTCGTCGATCGTGCCTCTGGATTCTCGTTTTCTTTGGTTTTTACATGTTTAGCTGAAACATATTTCGCTTTAGCTGTTGTTTTGGATGCGATTTATTTGGAATTGCTCAATTGAATTATGATGAAATTGCTCCGTCGTTTGATTTGTTTTTTTGGGTGATTTCTGAACGTGTGGTGTTTCGGAGTTTAGTTTTATTTGCTGCTTGTAGATTCGGAAATGTGACTTTGTTGCCATTTCTGTTGTAATTTATGGAGACGGAGGCCGCATAATTCAGCAAATGTCATTTGATTTATTGAGTGTTTAATACCTATTTGTGTGGATGTGGATCTTTTTGTACTTGAGTGGATTAAAGTAATGTAGAAATTAGTGTTCATGTTGTGAGAGGATAATGGCGCCTCTGGAAAATTGTTGATATTCTTATTTATCAGCTTAATGGTTGATACGATTATGAATTTTATGATGTGTACCATATAAGGCATCCGTATGTTATTGTTGTCGGAGCTTCCTCTTCATCGGTGTGCTAGGAATCAGGAAATTCATGACTCATAGTATGTAATGTTCGTGAAATTGTTTCTCAGGGCGTGTGAATCTAACTTTTGGTATATATACTTATATTAGGTTGCAACATTCTTTCAGATGCTAATGTTTAAACTTATTGCGCTCTACTTCAACATATTAGTATGTATATTCACAGTTCCATATGACTTTCACTTTGTGCTACCTAAGTGCATTCTCTCCGTATTTAATTGTTCTACCTCATAAACTTTTCTTTTACTTGCTTCTTTTGGGAGACTTTCTTACAAAATTTGTACTATAATTGCAGGATGGTCAAGATGATACTAAACAGAGCACTGCTGACATGACTTCATTTGTAAGTTCTCTCACACGAACTGATATTGATTATCGATCTGTCTGTGATTCTCATTTACTGAAGAAATTAATCATCCGGGTTTGAAATTCTGTTGATTGTTCCTGTTTTATTGCTGGTACAAATTTTCATTGGGTTCTTTGACTCTCTTTTTTCTATTTCATGCTTCTTTTATGCTGAGGAAGAGTAGGCATTCGTTTGTTTTCTCTACTTGTGTATGTGACTAGATTAGAGTCCACTTACCAATGATACTTGTGCTAATATTGCCTCTTTTGACTGTTTAGGTGCAAAATCTTCTTCAGCAAATGGTGAGTAACTATTGCCAAGAAGCTAAGTTTTGATACATGTATTCTGCTCTTGGAATCCTAATTCATTTACTTTCTTCTCCGTGCAGCAATCGAGGTTTCAGACAATGTCAGAATCCATCATCACTAAAAATATCCTTCAGTACCTTACATAATTGCTTTCTTCTATGGACACTAAATCGATTCTGCATGAACATAGAATACATATTCAACTGAACATGGAAATGAAAGATCATGGCATGTGATGCTACTCATGATGTCTCAAGCATACAATTTAACCTCATATTATTGAACACTGCATCTTTGATTCTTCGTTCTCATTCAATTGATATATATTTTGCTTAAATTCCTTAACTTCACTGTACTTGATGAGATGGGAAACCGAATTGATGAGTTGGAGCAGAGCATCAACGATCTTAGAGCTGAGATGGGTCAAGAAGGCGCCCCATCTCCTTCAGATCCAGCAAAGAGTGGAGAAGAACCCAAGTCCGCTGGAGATAGTTGATGAAATGGCGTAAATATATATTTCCTGATGCTGCTGATGCTGTTTCTTGCCTTTTAGATTGTTATGAAGAGTAATCGTATGGTTTCTACTGTCTCAATTCTGTTGATAGATGAGAATCACTAGGAGCGCAAACTTGTGTCCGATATTCAACTGTGATTTCAGATTAGAAATTGTTTGCAGTGATGCAAATTGTGTGTGCATTTTTTTATGTTCAAGATTGTGCTTCATGTTCTATTCATGAAAATTAGCTATCATTTGGTAAGTTTTGTTATTTATTCAATCTTCTCCTTTTCATATGCATACTATATGCTTAAACATGAATAGATATAGTATTAAATATGGTCATAAGAAGTTCTGGACAATAGCAGGCTAGCCATGGTTGTCTTAAATTGGTACACTATGAGCTTTGGGAGTTGTACGTGGGCAGGAATTTTTGTGTTGCTTAGGCATAAGTGGCTCATGACTTTTCTACCTTTTCTTGCTAGCTGTGTCATTTACCATCTTTGATTTGATTGTTTTGTTAAATAAAACTTGTAAATTTTAAATTTATCGTCATTAATTGGGCCGATTAACTAAGGAGAATAGCTCACTTGACCATTTCGGAGAATAGTCTCATCATAATATATAACTATATGGGATAACGTAATTCGAGGCTCGAAAGCACCATTAGAATTTCAAATTGCAGCTTATACTTATACTACGATCTTTGAAGCTGATGGAGATTAAACTCCAACTTCAGAAAATTTTGAGTTGAGTTTAAAAAGTTTGAAGATTATGGAGAAAATCAAACTTTGAAATCATTTGTATTAGAATTAAGAGTTTCGTATAACAAGTAACTAGATCAAATATAACATTTGTGTAATCTGGACTTTTGATTATGGAATGAAAGCTTTATTCATCAAAAAAAAAAAAAAGAATCAAATATTTCAAAATTTCCCCCTTTAAAAAAAATAAAAACAAATTATAGGCTCGATTCAAGATAGCCACTAGACCTGGGCCTAAATACTAGGACTACTGAACTTGAGTATTATTGGCCTATTGGGCCTATCAACAAAATATCAATAAGGAAATCGGCCCAATTTGACGCTTATAAATTTCATGATTCAAGAAATTAGGGTTTTACCACTCGTTCAGTTTCTGCTGCTCGCTCTTCTTCTCCAGCTGAGATTTTAATCAGGTAAAACTTCTCTCATTCGAATTTAGCTCGCAAGATGAATAATTCGTGCATTTTTTGTCGACGAATTGGTTCCGTTCTCTTCTGAAATTTATCAATTTTACTGGCCTCATCGCGTTAATGTAGAAGTTGAAAATCAGGGAATTGGATTTTTGTTCGATTTTTTTTGTTTATAATTGTAGAGAGTAGAATCAAAATTTCGTGGCTCTTCGGATAAAATTGAATGAATTACGATGGTTATATATAATATGACTTGGTTTAGAATCTCTCACAATCTGCAAAATTTTCAATCACTCCTGCGTATTTATTTTCTTATTTTCTGTTTTTAATAGGCTACGCAGTGTTCGAAGACATCTGCCAAAATGCAGAATGAAGAGGGGCAAAACATGGATCTTTACATTCCGCGGAAATGGTATATGTTATACCAAGTGCATTTGTAGATTCTCAGTGGCAATTTGAATCTCCTTAGCTTTTGTTTTGATTTTTTGTTGAATTGCAATGGATTATATTGATGTGAGGTTTATATTTGTTTTTAGCTCTGCAACCAACCGTTTGATTACGTCCAAGGATCATGCTTCAGTGCAGATTAACGTAGGACATGTGGATGAGAGGGGAATTTACACTGGCCAATTCACTACTTTTGCCCTCTGTGGTTTCATCCGTGCTCAGGTACCATATCAGTCATTCATCACTGGTCTGTACTAATAAGATGATCTTCGTGTTGACATTCGCTTGTAGTCTGACTAATTCGCTGCTGTAATTAGTTGAATAGAATGCTTTTCAAATCTTGTTTTGGCTGTAATAGTTACTTTGTTAAGAGCATACAGCTTTCTGTGGAAAGGGTTATGTACTTTCATCAGTTTCTTTAAAGGACGAAATACTTGAAAGTGTGCTATGCACAGATCATCTTATTGATTAGTGTAAATTTGATAGTTTAAATATTTGTTTGATCTAGTACTATTATCTGTAGATGGGCCTTTGAAATTTCCAAGTTGAAATTATGTTTGATCAATATGTTGCTGGTCTGCATCTTCCAAAAGTTTTATGTATAAGAAAAAGATCACAACTATACATCGACGTATGCATTTTATTTTGAGGTCAATTCCGTAGGTTGAACTGCTATTATATTTGTTGCAAAGCCAAATTAATATGCACTCTTTACTGATTGTTTTATCAATGAGACATTGATCTGTCTCTTGCAATCTTGATTCCATTTGAGAACTTGTTGAACTGAACATGTTCTCTTACTCCAGGGTGATGCTGACAGTGCTTTGGATCGCCTCTGGCAGAAGAAGAAAGTCGAGGCTCGACAACAGTAGAATGTTATTTTCTGGTTCTTCAATCTTTAATCTAGTTTGGGGGTTCAAAACTTGCTCATTCTTGGATGTTTCCCTTTTTTCCAAATTGTGTTAGTGACTTTGGTGTAGACTCAATCTTGTCATATTACTAATTGAGTTCTTCTAAATTACTACTATAATTTTGAGCCCATCTTATATTTGACAGTTATTGCTCTTGAGCAGTATAATATCCTTACATCTGCCATATATTTTTGTGTTTGCTAGAGCTGATTCTATAAATGATGAGAGCAACATGTTATTAATGCATTGGTTACGTTTGTTTTATTATTACTCTCTCTGTCACATTTATAACTTTATTAAAATGGGCTTCTTATAAACGGGATTAAAATGTGCTTCTTATAAACGGGACAGATGGTAGAGTATTATTTTAAGACCATTAACCATTAAAGAGTGATCTTAATTCAAAACTTTCTCTCTCTGACCTCAACATCGGCCACTTGATGCATCAATTCATGCCAATTTGAAAAATCTATTTAATGACAAATTCTACTACGTTCGATAAATTAAAAAAATTGTTATGATTTTATGTCCTTCAACTTCAGGTGGGGCCTCCTTCATCGTTGCGGCATACATAAACTAGTTGCCATTGTGGACTAATTGCTATATGATTCTGATAATTTTGCTATTTTTTCTTGTATTGGTGGAGAAAATAGTGAAAAATCAAGTTGATGGGGCGTTGAAAGTCGGATATCTTCACTTAGAATGTAGCTAAATACACTGTTTATGGACAATTCAAAGCACACAAAATTCAAGATGCAAATTAATAAATACAATCATAAGTCGAGAGAAAAAAATAAAAAAAATGACCAACCTAGGCGTTATTTTTTGTTTTAGAATTAAAAATAAAAAAAAAAAAAAAAAAAAAAGGTATGTGGATAGTAACAATCTAATTATGTTTTAATCGAATTTGTTATCCCAACTCAAGTCCATACTTGTGATAGTTACTTGAAGATTGATTAAATATGGGCCACACGTAAAGGGTATGGACATGCATTATACAATCTGAATTGGGGCTTTAATTTCTTGTAATATCTTCATGTTTGCTCTTCGGCCCTACTATTTCTACTGTTATTTTAGGACTCCAGATAAGATATGAAAACGACCCTGCAGCAATTTAATCATACTCCTTCCGTCCCCTTTCATTAGTCACATTTGCTATTTTCGTTTGTCTCATTTATTAGTTACATTTTTTAAAATGGCAAAGAATACTTAGCTACAATTAACTTTCTCTCCTTATAATTGATTATAGACACATATCTCTTCATTCTTTGGTATTTGTGTCCAACCCAGATGTAACTAATACTACGGGACAAAAGGAGTATTTGATTCGAGATTGTTCGTTAAAAGTTCTTTTTATTTTCCTTCTCAAATTTGGTATTTATAAAAATTTAGTCTTGTAACTTTCAATTTTATAAGGGATAATTGCCCCTAAATACACTATTTTCGTCAATTTCTTATTTTTGTACACAAGTTCGAATTTTTCCTAATTTCAAAAAATTTTGTGCTGAAATGGAAGTTGGATATGTAGAGCAATTAGTGAGATTATAATTAACTCACATATATGAATGATACAATTTTCAATATATCCAACTTCCGACTTTCATATCAGCACGGAATCTGATGAAATTACATTTTTTTTAATACAATTAACAATAAATTTAAAGACAACGCGACGGTCGAACCCAAAACCTTTAGTGCTCGTTTAGTTGAAGTTGGGTAACGGAAAGAGAATGAAATCAAGTCAAGTAAGAAAATGATAATAATAATAGTTACTTTTATTGAGTGTTTGATTCAATAGTAGAAAGAGAGTCACTTGTGAGGGGGTTCCCTTTCTCCTTGTTTTCCCTCATTCTTGAGGGGTAACAATGTAATGGATTCGGTTACCCTCAAGTAAGAGAAATTGATAACCTATTACTTAAACCAAACAAAATGTAATGGAAATCAATTGCTTGATTCCATTTTCATACCAAAAAATATGGTGAACCAAACAAGGGCTAAAGAAACAGCAAAATGTTACAATTTTTTGTTTCTATAAATGATAGAGAAATGATCCTCTACCCACCGTGGACACGCTTAATGTGCCTACGGCTGACGTGACACTGCCACGTCAATAATTTTTCCTTTTGGGGTTTAGTTTTTTTTGTTAGGGTTTAGTTTTTTTTGGTATACTAATTAATTTTTTCCTTAAATATAATACCGACACCTCATCCGTGAGCATATTAAGCATGCCCACGGTGGGTATAAACTTATAGTAAGTGCTTGTTTGGTATAAAAAGGGGGATAAGAGGGGATAAGAAATATTTTCCAGGATGAATAGTAAAACATGAAATAAATTCACTGTTGAAGGGGGAAATGTAAATCCGGGGGGTGAAGGGAGAAATTATTTCTAGCTCCAACAGTGGATCGGACCGGGCCGTTCAAAATCTCTCAGGCCCATTAAATTTCATTTCCGGGATACCAAACATAGGATTAGCCAAGAAAACTAGTTATATCCGGGGTTATCACCCCTACCAAACACACCCTTAAGCCTCAGAACAAAATTTTAATTATTATAAGTATAGTGGTTAAATAAAATCAAACAAGAGAGATTTGTCTTCTACCTACGTGACAATAAATTGTTTGCTCCACTTGCACATACAATTAAACGTATTAAAATCAAAACATCGTAGAATATTTTAATACAAATCTAGCTATTCAAAGAATCAGATTAGTGGTAATGATTGATTTAGATGTTAATGTTTACTTAATAAGAACCCATTACGAAATTAAAGCTGACTTTCAATTTTCAATATTAAAATCAATATTTAGCCAAAATCCCCTATATTACCTCAAGCTTTTATTTATTTATATAGTTATATATAACAATTAATTTATTTTATTTTCGAAATACATGTTATTAGCAACGTAAATTAAAATAGCGTAGGAGTGGTGTGCGTTGAATGAATGCTGATCAATATAAAACACCCTCGACGAAAAAGGAGGGGTGAGAGAGAGAGAGAAGGAAAAGGAAAAAAGAGTGGCGAATGTTGAAGAGCATCTGGAAAAGGGGGAGAGTTTAACTGAGTCCAAAGAAGAAGAGGAGAAGAAAGAAATTATTTTTGCAGAGAAGAAAAAGGGGGATTCTTTACGAGTGAAGGGATTCAAGCAAATTATCTAATGCCCACCAAAGACTGATTCTTGATACCGGTATTGGTGAATCTTAAGACATTTTGACCTCTCTCCAGCCAGTAAAACCACCCTTTAAATTTCCTCTATATATAGCAACCTCCCTCCTCTCTCTCTCTCTCTCTCTCTCTCTCTCCCCCTCTTTCTCCTCTTTTGTAGTAATACCCTTTGTGCTTTTTTTGCACTTTTGCCACATAGTGTGTGTGTGTGTGTGTGTGTGTGTTGGGGCAACTCATAGTTGTACGTGTTCACCGACCGCGTCCCTTTTCGTTTGTTTGGAATTTGTGGAAGTGGGATAGAGAGAGAGAGAGAGTGCTGGCATTCTGAAGTTTGGAGGTGTCTTTGGTGGATTCTTGGTTGCATACAATCAAGAAGGTGAGTTGTGTATTATGTCAAAATTCATATCTTTTTGCTGTCTGGAGTGATGGGATTGCGTTTAATTTTATTTTATTTTTTTCTTTTTCTGTTTTGGTAAATTTGCTGTTCTATTCGTGTTTTCGTTTGGGCCCTTTTGATCTTCTTGTTTACAGAGTGTTTTGGTTGGTTGATTGACTTCATTTTAGATAATTATGTTATTAACGATGTAATCTTTTTATGGCCGTAAATTAATATATTACTGAACATCGTTTAATTTCAATTGGATTCTCTGATAAAAATTAGATCTTGTTTTCTGTGGAGAATTTTTCTGATAATTTTAAGAAAATTCTAGAACATACCGGAAAATTTATGAATTAATGAAATATTTTTGGAAGTTATGTTAAAATCTAGCAGTAAGATACTGATGATCTGTGTTTTGCATTTCCCAGATATAGTGATAAAATTATTGTTTGATTTTTTTTTCAATTCTAATTACCTTCACGAACATATTCCTGTTATAGGACAGATTAAATAGAAAAATAGCAAGATTTTTGATATCCTTACAGTTCTGGAGTGATTGTCATTGAATGTTCTTTACTTCTTGAGAAGATATTTCCTTTCAATTATAGTATTTATGAATCAATTGCTCATGAAAGTTCTTGAATCTGCATAATTTTTTAGATTAATCACGAAGAACATCCTATCATCACTATGCTCAGTGAAAAATGACATATTCTGCTGAAGCTTTCGAAGAGAGTAAAGAAGTACTATTTGCCGTGTATTTTCATGAATACTAATTCGAGCTGCAGGGATGTTTTTGAGCATATGATCATGAGAAAGTGGATACCTTTTGTCCCTTGAATGATCAATCTTGTTAGCATATTTCTTTGATAATTTTGTCTTCTCTGTGCCGTATCATATACTTTTTCACTTTTTCTTAACTTCAATTGTTTGCTTATTAATTTGTGGCACGTATATGTGCATATCGATGTTTTAACCTCAATCTACTGAATAATGAACTGATAGTTCTCTTCTTAATTTGTGCTTATCAGTTATGATGATGCATGGTGAAACCATAAGCGGTTCTGAAGGAGAGATTAAGGTTAGCTTTGGCTATCATTGTAACAGTGAAAACGATACTTCTTGGGAAAGGCCTAATTATATCGAGATCCCATCTTCTGGTGGACTTAAAAGAGCCAATAGTTCTTTCTCTTGCCTCTCGGGCGCTGCATTGAGTGCTAATGCTACTTTAGCTAACACAAATATCTGCAATGGTCTGATTGCATCTGAGCTACTTCCGACTCTCGACTCTCCCAATTCCTTCCGGAGGATTCCATCTTTATCGAAGATGGATTTCTTATCGTCTTCTTTACAGAGTAGCATGTCAATCTTGAGTTTCAGTCCTTCCTCACCAAGTGAGAATCTTGATTATGATTCTTTTTCACTCAAATCCATGAGTGCCCCTTCAAGAAGCGAAAGCTTTCTCAATGCTATGGAGTTGCAAATTGCTGGAGGCGCAGCTGGTGAAGACAGAGTTCAAGCTGTTTGCTCCGAAGAAAATGGCTGGCTGTTTTGTGGGATCTATGATGGTTTTAATGGAAGGGATGCCGCCGATTTTCTTGCGGGCACTTTATACGAAACGATCACGTCACATCTCAACTTGCTCGATTGGGATCTCGATCACGATTTCTCAAAAAATAATCATGCGGAACATATCTCTAATGGTGACGTATTATTCAAGCAGAGCGTGCTTAGTAGCCTTCAACATGCTCTGAATCAAGCAGAAAATGAATTCCTTCACATGGTTGAACAAGAAATGGATGATCGTCCGGATCTGGTTTCTATAGGATCTTGCGTTTTACTTGTTCTTCTCCATGGGAAGAATCTGTACTTGCTCAATCTCGGGGATAGTCGGGCAGTTTTAGCTACGTATGATAAAGGGCACGGAATGAAGGGAAGTGGAGGGCTACGTGCAATTCAGCTCACTGATAGTCATACTGTTGATAACGAAGATGAAAGAATCCGAGTTTTGAATGAACATCCGGATGACCCTTCTACCCTTGTGGCTGGAAAAGTGAAAGGAAAGCTAAAGGTTACAAGGGCTTTTGGAGTTGGATACTTGAAAAAGGTATTGCTTTCATAAAATAAAAAGGCTAATCTACCATTTATTTTGAGGATTGGTTAATTTTCAACTTGTTTGATCATCTAATCCTTCAAATACTCAAACGTAAGTTATATATGTTACATTCGTCATTATATCTTAACATTCTACCCTTTTCTCTTGCAGAAAGAAATGAATGATGCTTTAATGGGAATTCTTAGAGTCCGTAATCTCATAAGCCCTCCTTATGTTTCCCTCGAACCATCTCTTATTTCACATGAAGTATCGGACTCTGATCACTTCGTTGTTCTTGGAAGCGATGGCTTGTTCGATTTCTTCAGTAATGACGAAGTTGTAAATCTCGTATATTTGTATATGCTAAAGAACCCTTTTGGAGATCCAGCAAAATTCTTAGTTGAGCAACTTGCAGCCAGAGCAGCAGATTCAGCAGGTATTTGATCGAACCCCAAATATTTTTTCGTTGAATATTTCATTTGATGTGAAGAGGTTGATGGATTCGTAATATTTTATCGAATAAATCATTCAGTGCTTGCAATTATCACAACAATGTACTCTTCTGCTAATATTTTCTATGTCAAACTACTTGATTTGCTTTTTTGCTCATGTCACTTGGACTATTCATTTAAGACTTTTTTCATTGATTGCAAGAACGACGAAAGAAGATTGATTTTTTCGTTTAATATATCATTCAATGTGATTGAGATTGATGGATTCATTTAACTACCCTTGCTTATATGTTATTACACTTCATTAAATTGCAAATAATTCACTGCGTGCAATTAACACAGCAATGTGTTATTTTACTAATTTTTTATTAAGTCGAACTACTTGATTCGCTTATGTCACTTATTAGACTATACAATGGTTATTACCTGCTGCAAAATGATACCGTCACTTAACTATTTCGAGTATTGACTTCCTTCTTGAAAATCTTATTGTAAGCCTCTATGACAGCATTAGTACATGGTAGGCCAGATTAAACAATTCATCTTAAATTATAATCTTCAACTTGCATAATTTATTATAATCTCTCACTTATGATTTGTTGCCTAGTTTGATATTATATTTGGTTGTGGGGCATCATCTACCTCAAAAAAATTATTGAACCTAGCAAAACTTCTTGAATAGGTCACTTGACGTTACATGACTTTGCTTAAATAATCGTGTTATATTTATATAAATCATATTATTACGTAATTTGCAGGTTTTAGTATGGAAGAGCTGATGAGCATCCCAGCTGGAAGAAGACGAAAATATCACGATGATGTCACAGTCATCGTGATTTTTCTCGGGACGAACAAAAGAACATCAAAGGCATCAACGTGTCTGTGAAAGCAGACCAAAGTCAAATCTTTTTTGCAGCTTCTTAGATCTAATTTCCTCCTTTAGGTAAAATCTGCAATAAACTCGGGGACGTACATATATTTTATATCGTGTTTGTCGTTGCAAAATCGTTTGAATTTTTTTCATGTGGAATGAATATCTTCATCGGCAAATTGCAATGGAAAAGTGCCTTTGCCATTCCTTTTTTTGTTTATTTTTTTATGAAGAGTCAAGAAGCTTGATGATGAAGTTGGTTGAATTTGTCGAATATTTCTATGGATAATAATAATCGCATTGTAGAAAGGTGGGTTGGTTCTTTGTTCCACAAAAAGCAGTCACATTTTAGTAAGAGGGAACAGTACAAAAACCCCACTTTGGATTCGATGATAATGTCAATCTCTTTGGAGCATAAAACCTAACGCTTTCGTTTTATGCTCCGATTCCTTGTGTTGGTGCTCGTTTTATGCTCCGATTCCTTGTGTTGGTTTTACGAATGCTCGAACTATTAGGATTTGGTGAACGTGGAATAGAAACCATCCTTTTTAGCTTTTATGCCCTTTGTGTTCCATTGGATCATCCTTTTAAGTTACTTTTTGTGCCTATTTGTAGATATATATCACATCAAGATTTTGTTGTGCGGAAAATGGTTCATGATCTCATGCTAGTTTGCTTAGATCTTGACCTAGAATAAGAACTATTTAGGGCATGGTCCTATTTCATGTACCCTATATATATATACGTGTCTTGATACACATCTTCAAGGTTTGCGTTAATGGCATTAAGGATCGATTCTAATACCATTCTGTTACGCCCATCAATAAATTCTTTCGTGTTTTGACTTTTTACACTTAAAAACTCTTTTTGGGACACTAAGAGATAGACATGTCTATGTGAATAAATAAGCACATATCTATATACATACATATCATGCAAATATTTATTATGCCAAAAGGGTTGTGAGAATAAGAACCCATATATATATATAGGTAGGGGACCTCTTCTTCTCTTCCTATGGAATCAACACTATCAATTAATGTTGAGTAGATGAGGGTATATGTTTTGTGGAAAAGTATGACTAGTTGAAGTGGAAAAAAATAGAGGGCTTTCTTGAATTTGAGCATTAGCCAACCATTTGCCAAGTTAATGATGATTATTTTAAGGTTGTTCTTCAAAAAAGATGTGCATAAGATATTATATATAGGGGGATGGGTAGAGATAGATTGATGGGTGTGAATATTATGCATTGATTGGTGAGGCTGAATTATTCCTCTTCCATCATCAAAGTGCCTGTAAAAGTTGCCCTCACTTTCAGTGGAGATATGATTACACACATTCTTAAGAGATCATACTCTATGTGTCACACTTAAATAGTCCACATTGCTTTTGATACAAGGATCAATGCAATTAGAGATAGTGAATTTTAAAATAGTTGTGATATATAATTTTACCATTTTAGAAAAGTGGACTATTATATGTGACAAACCAATTAGGAAATGTGGACTATTTAAGTGAGACGGAGAGAGTATAAATTTGTTGGGATTATATTTCATCTTGCATATATAAAAAATATTTTTTCTAAGTACTCCCTCCGTCCCACTTATAAAGAGCTTATTTTATTAAAATTGAGTCTATTATAATATTCAAATGACTTTTTATAAATGAGACATATAGAGTAATAAATAAGAGATTATATGAATCATAGATCAATCTGTAATTTAATGTCCATATTAACTAGTGTATGATATACTCCGTACTTGTATAGTTGTATTGCGAATACATTGCAATAAACGATGCAAAGAATGCATTAGTATTATAGTTATGTTTGAAATGCATATTATTTTTTACACAAAATCTATTTAGATTAAACGAGTTTTTTTTTTTTTTTTTAATGGATGGGTCCGGTATTAAGGTTAAAAATTGAATGTGGGTTTACATTCTCGTCATGGACATCCGCTAAGAAGTTCAATATGATGGATGGAAAGAGTAATGCATACACGATAATGATAATTATTTTGGAAAGAATTTTACTTGATCTAATAAGTGTTACAAACTCTGCTAATGAAGTAAGAAATATCGATGACGATTTTATTGTATTGATTTTGGCATGCGAAATAAGAAATAAAATATTCCTTCATTTTTAGTATTTACTCCGCGTAATATAGTGAATGCTAAATCTTCTTTTCTTTTTTCTTTTTTTTAAAAAAAATCTCAAAAGGTGAAAAGGGGTTTTTTGAGCCATATTATGAGACAACAATGGGTTCAGATGTATGAATAAAACCAACTATGGGACTTTGAGTTATAGTTCAATGTTCATGTATGTATCAATTCAATACATTTAATTTATTGTTTATCAAAACATTTGGAGTTATTTCATATGCTTCCAAACAAAAAAAAAAAAAAAACAAAAACAAAATAAGTAGAGGAATTTTGCTTGTTTTCCCAATTTAATTCCATCTTAACATCATAGTTAAATTCACACATCAAAAATTTCCTCAAATTTCTCTATATACATTCCAACACAAATCACACAATACAACATCCATTAGGATTTTCATCACTCAGCATCTCAAACGAATCCAACGGCTGAGATTGAACCCGGCAATCCTCCTGCTGTCCGTACCCGTACGCATACGAGTACGGCGACGGAGGCGTATAGTAGCCCGGAGCAGCAGGTACGGTAGGATACGCCGCATTGTAACTCACCACGTACGCTTGTTGTGGCGCATAACTCGGAGGAGGATACGCATCCTGTGGAGGGCCCAGATTGATTTGATCAACGGCTTGCGTGAATCCCACCCTCGGAATCTCCAATCCCATACTTGACGGTGCACCATTAGCCGGTGCTCCCGCATTGTTACCGCTACTGTTATTATTATTATTACTGTTACTGCTGTTATTCCCCTTCCGCCCTCTCCTTTTCTTCTTTTTACCGCCCTGCCCTCCACCGCCGCCGCCGCCGGGACCGCCTTTATTCTCTACCGGCGGCGGCCTCTCCTCGCCGGAGACATTTACCGGCGGCTGCTCCACCATGAACTTCACCGTAGCTCCTCCGTTTCCGCCGCCGAGTCGCGGGGAGCTGATTTTCACGTGCAGATTGCCGCCACTGTTGTTGCCGTTCTCCGCCGGTTGCTCCTCATCTTCTTCTTCGCTATTTTCGCAGCTTTTTGAGTCATTCTCTTTCTTGTTTCCCTTTCCGGCCTTCTTCTCCTTGCCGGCGGCGGGCTTTTCCGGCCACAGCTCTGCATGTTTGCCGGTTTTCACCAGCTTCTTGAGGAGGGTTTGCGCATCAACGTTGCCGGTTACTGTAACTTTTTGCTGCTGGGATTCGATATTTATTGTATAAACACCTAAAAATAAACAAGATTAAATACCAAAAACATGCAAATTACTTCTAAATAAGCAAAAGATTAATTAGAAAGCTGTACCTTCAATGCTTTGAAGCACTTTCTTAACTTTCCTCTTGCAGCCTTGACAGTGGATGGAAACTTTCAGAACCCATGTCTGAAAAAACCAGAGAGAGAGAGAGAGAGAGAGAGACCATTGCACACATGTTAACACAAAAAAAAAAAAGGTGGTAGAACTAAAGAAGAAACATCAACTTTTTTTTTTTTTTAATTTTGTTGTTAAGTTTTGTTGCAAGCTTTTGTTACCTGGTACTGAAGAGGGGGTTGAGAGGGTTGTTCTACTACTTGTCCTTGCGCCATGAGAGGGGGTGGGGTGTTGCAGAGAGAGAGGAGAAATGGAGTGAGATGAAGGAGAAGAAGTGAAAGATGAGAGAGTTACTACTTCTCTTCAGTGGCGCACAAAGTGAGGAAAAAAAAAAAGGCCCTAACTGTACTCTAATTTTGAAAATGACAATAGATGCCCTTTGTCTTAGGTGACAAAACTCTCTTTTTCAAATATACACATTTTTTTTATTCACATTCATTTACATATATTGCCAGTGTGCATCAATTTGCGATAAGTTAGGAATGTGTGTGTGTGTGTGTGTGTTTTTTTTCCAATACTAAAAAACTACGTACATACTTTTAATGGACGCTAATTATAATAATTGATGCGCGCTCTTTATGAATGAAGGAAATAGCATGTAATTTTAATTTAATGGAATGTACATCTTATACTTTACCATACTAGAATGGACCAAATCAATATGTTGAGTATAGTATCATTATTATTAGGTTTGACAATATCATAAGCCTTGTATGCATGTTGTGTATTTGTGAACTAAAATATGAAAATGTGATACTCCTTCATGCCCCCATTAATAATGAACTTTTTTTTTATATAAGTGGAGTCTATTATAATAATAAAAATATTCATTATCAACGAGACGTAAGGAATATTTAGCTAGTTAATTATGTAATTTATTTATTCTACATAAATCTAATCCACACGTAAAAAAACAAAGTGGAATATATGAATATAGAGAGGGTGGGAACCTTTTTTCTTAATTTTTTTTATTCTTCTTTTTTATTCTTTGTTCTCTAAAGTGAAAAAGAATATTTAAATTTGGAAAATTATTATTATTCTAAATGAATAGAAAAATACTATATTATCATAATTTTGAATGAACATATACAAAATAGTTGTCTAAGGAAAAAATTTCCTATTGCCCATGGAAAATTATCCATTATACAGAATACGTGAAAATAGAGAAAAATGATATATATATATATATAGAGAGAGAGTTTGGTTCATATAGATTTAAGTCCTAGTGTGAGAAGTGCGAATTATGCTTAAAGCTATATAAAATCATGCTTAAAGCTATACAGAATTATGCTTATGGTGCATTTTGTGCTTATAATCATAAAATAAACAATAAGCATAATTTTATACCATAAGCATGATTCTGTATAGCTGTAAGCATGATTTTGTATAGCTTTAAACATAATTTGCACTTCTCACACTAGGATTTATTTGCATGTGAACCCTTCCCTATATATATATATCATTTTCCATGAAAAAATCATTATAAAGAACGGGAGCCTTGTAGTTATAACCACATCTATGTAAAGTTTTTAGGTGCAATCGTTCAAGTCATTTAATTTTAGCATACAGCAAGACATGATTTATTAGTCTCTAAGTCTCATTTCATTGACCAAAAATGATGGTATCCTCAATTATTCAAAATTCAATTTATACTCTTTGTAACAGTATCGTTTACCTACTGGCTACTAGCTTAAAGCGACATTATTTCATTATAGAATATCAAAGAGGTTAATTTTCTATTTTTTTTATTTTTTATTTGCGAGATAAAAAGTGGCCAATGTAAGTAAGGTTGTTTCTCCTTATTCTCCATCATTGTTTGTTGATTTTAGCTTATTCATATCGGATACACTTCCTCGTTCGATAGCCATTCATAAAATATTTCAATCGCATAACTGTTTAAATGATACTGATAATAAAATTTTATATTAAAAAAAAAGGATAATAAAATTTAGATTCATAAATATTCAGTGTCATGTTATCGTGACGTCTCTAGACATTTGAAAATTTTGATATTGATAATTCATACAACTGCCTCAATCAATTGTACTATCTTTAATAAGCTTTCCTTTATGAAATAGTACATTTCTGTGTTCTCAATCTAAATATTTAGAAACCAGCAAAAATAAATGTCTAGCTTTGGAAATAATTTCTCTTATTTCAACACCACCTACCAAAATCATCAAATCTGCAATTTACTCCAAGGTTAGCTGGAGACAAGACAGATGCAGGCACAGCTCCTCCATCCCTGCTTCTTTCTTTCTTTCTTTAATGTATGTGTGTGTGTGTGTGTGTGTGTGTGGGAGAGAGAGAGAGAGAGAGAGATCCTATCATTGTCTCTTATAAAGTTTTTGAATATTGATTGCCTTAGAAGTGTGTGAAAAAGGGCCTAGAGCTCATAAATGAAATGGTTTGTTTACAATTCACAAGGCAAAAAATTGAATTCCGGAAAGCAGTTAAGCCAAACAGAAAGCCATTCCATATATCCAGGCCTTGACAACTGTGACAATTAATCAGCAGAAAAGCCAAGAACAAACTCACTTCAAATACAATACTCCAATACTCCCCCAAATTCAAAATGAAAAAAACAAAAAAACAAAATGAAGAAGATGAAGATTTATATGGATAAAAATATATTGGCATCACTATCAGTGATACAGAACTAATGTCACATGATAAAATCTGAGACAAAATAGAAAGGCCTTTTAAGACACATAAACATCTGGGGTGGCCAAATAAGTCATCCCAATAGTAGTACAGAAAATTAAAAAAAAAATCAATCTACTCATCTGTTGGTAAATCTTGATTTATACCTTGCTGTTTTCTGCATCTCTCGGGCCTACAACTTCTTTTGCATCTCCCGCATCATCCTGCAGCTGTAAACATGAATTACATGAATGGAATTGGGCATTTATATAGATCTTACAGAAAGCTAAGTAGAGAAGCCATGCAATGTTAGTAACATACTCACCCCTAGATTTTTTAGGCTGACCGCAACATCTTCCTGTTGCTGCTGGAGAGTAGACCTCAGTTCTTGAAATTCCTTTGTTGTCAAACAAATAAACATGAGTTAAGTGAATGCATTTCATTTTATATGTGAGCTATGAATGTGAAGTATAGGAGAGCTACTGACTGTTCGGAGCTGATCAACTTCAGTATTTAGCGACTGTTTGAGGTCTGAGAGTTCCTGCAGGAAGAAAGGAAGCAAAATATGGATGATATGGGAGGATTGAAGGTTCAAATTCATTGATCTTTAAGTACAAAAAAAAGATTTTATCACTATTGATTGCTATGTCCAGACAAATTTACAATTTCTTGGCTGAGGCAGCATATATTTCTTGCAGTAACAGAAGCATGAAAACATTGAAGCTCCAAATCCTTACACATTAGGACACTTATTGATACACTTGTTTAAAAGCATGAAGTTCCAAAATTACTACCTCTTTAATTACACAAACCACATACATATAGTAGTACAATACCTCCATAAAACTAATGTAAATTTGACAATATTCATATCCAGACTCAAAAGGTTCAGACTGACACCCACAAAGCATGAGTTTTTAGTTAAACAAAGAAAGCCCAATAAAAATCGTTTAAAAGTTTTTCCAGAGGTGGTCAGTGGCACTCAAACACGAATATTAATCATAAGCCCCACAAGAACAAAATCCACCTTTGTTTACCCATCAAGCCAGATCATTCTCATTCTCATCAGTTTTCCTACATTTAAATTGTTGTCTGGACTAACACATAATCACATATATGATTTAAGCTCGCCTTCATTGGTTGATCAGTATAATACGGGTTACTTGTTTAAGTCCCAGTCCCAGTTCATTGCTCTGCAGGTTTTTGAGTTTGATGTGCACTTCGGTGATGGATAATAGATGAAAGCAGATAAATAGTACTTAGGCAAGGGTCAGTCTAAAATTCATTCTAAGCACTAAAGGTACAATCTTTTGTAGCTTTTAAATAAGATATGTGCTCATTACTGACATCATCAGATACATGTAGCATAATGCCAACCAAAGTACAAAATTCTGCTTCAAGTTAACCTAATCTTATAATCCACCACAAAGAATAGAAACAGCATGCACAATCAATGTGAGCATAACGGAATTAGATGGATAGTCTACAAAGACACGGCAACTCATGGAGATGATACTTATATCCAAAGAGAAATACGGAGTACTAATACTTACATCACGGTAAACCTTGACTTGAGTATCCAGCTTCATCCTCCAGCTTTGTAGGTCCTAAGTTTGCATACATGGGCAAGTTAAGAAATTGGTAAACTCAAAAGCAAGAACAGAACACCACCCGACAACATGGCAAAACACAAACAACAACATATACCCTACAACAAATACTCTGCAGCAGGTTCAACTTGGGCTAGTTAATTTCTTCAATACGATCCTCTAAACTATTCGAATAACTACATTAAACATTTAAACCGAACAAACCCTTGATTCAATCAAGTCGGAAGCTTAAAAATTGAACCAACGAGCATATGTTTAGTAAATTACCTGTTTTAGATTCTGTATTCTGTTAAAAAGCTCTTGCCGCGATTCAGCCAATTCCTGTAAAACCCCAAATTCAAAAATAATTCAAACACTATCTAAAGTCCGACAGGAAAAAAAGATACAGATTTGCAATCGTTACCGCAATCTTAGGATTAGTCGGCGCTACATTGTCCTTTTTCTGAAAAATTAAGGGCGAAATCACAAACTAATAACGCAGAATAAACAAACAAACGAATGAATAAATAAAGAAGATGGAGCAATATTTCTTCATACCTCGGAAAGAGGAACTTGAGGAGGAACCAAGGGAGCGGATTCCGAATGTTCCATCGGAAAATTTGCAGCTAATCGGAGAAAAATTGAATAGAATTGGATCTGAGATTTTTTTGTGGAGGAAAATATTTTTGTTTAAAGCTGAGGTTTTTAGCAGTATTCGAAAAGTCTGAAGCAATTATTGAAGAAAATGGCAAAACAAATTGAATTTCAAGTTCAAATTTAGGGCGGGGGCGATTTTATTATTCCGAGTGATGGAATATTAGGACTCTATTTCAAATCTAGATTAAGATCCGTTAAATCGAATCTAGTTATCTATAGCGAAATTTAATTACATAATCAAATTTTTAAATATGAATTTTAATCCAAGTATAGATATTGATGTATCAGTTAGCGTTTAAGTCATTAAACATAATAATTTTATGAGGAAACGTTGTTGAAAGTGTGCTTATTTAATTTCTACTATTGTCCATGGACATATGTTCCATTAATATTACTTTGATTCACTATTAAATCCATTTTAATTAAATGTTGTTTGTCGAATAATGATAATTTTGGCAGTGGACGCTTTTAGTATTATGTGCATGATTTGTGTTAAAAGAAAACCTTCAAACTACTCCAGCAAATAATGATCATGCATTTACATTAATTTTTTTATACTCTCTCCTCTCAAAAATTTAATCTCAAAGGTCCCACGTAGATGTTAAGAATATGTTTTTTATATATATAAAATTCTGAAAGGTAAAGTAGTAGTATAGTTTAAGGATAATTTTATTAACTTTAAAGTTAATAAATATACTATATTTGAACTTTGAACGCCGAGTGAATTTCAATGGTGCAGATCTCACTAATTAGATTGTGCTAATTATTGTTATTTTAGGTAACAAAATTAGTATGTTGGACATAATTGAGAAAGTGAAATTAGTATGTTGAAACAGAAGGGGAAATATAATTAGCTATAACCATAATATACCGACTACTATATTATCGGTACAAACACTACAATTTATTTTCTATTTCTTTTTTGTCTAAAATAATTTTGAATTGATTATCGTTGCAATCGGAGTTTTACATTGGTTAAATATGGTGATATTCAATTTCATGAGCATGTAACTGAAAAACACATCTAATATTAATAATTTATTACGAGATATTTTGGGAAATCCACTTTGAACCTTCATTATCAATAGTGTATTACTTCCTCATCCATACGCCAACTTGAATTGTTTTCATCATGTAGATTTATTTATTTTAATGAAAAACCTAATAATTCTAGATGCAAAAAGGAGGCTATAGATCCATTGTCTTATAGTGGACTGTTATGTTAATAATATGTTGTCTCTATCTATAAAATAAAAGGTCAAAGTAACAATGGTCATAAGAGAACATTTAATTATCTTAGACAAAATCTGTGTCTCCAAATCTAGTCAACAAAACAATGCTAGTATATATACTAAACAAATATCTTATGGTGATCTCTTCAATTTTTGTTTGATTCTTTGCCTATGTCTCTCTACCTAATTAAAGAATAAACTTGTATTTTGCTACCTTAATTGCAAAGCAAAAAAGAAATCTATGTTTCCTACATTGCGAAAATTCTAAACCAAATTATTCTAATTGAACTTGAATTGACTACCAAAAAAATATCTCAATGTGTTTCGATGCCTATGAATAAATAAATTAAAAGTTCAGACGCAATAAGAAATTCCAAAAATTGGTTAGAGTTTAATTTTACTAATTCAAACCAATACAAAATTACATCGACTCGGTTGTTTCTCGTACCATTAAATAATTTAAAAAAGAAAAGAAAATTCTTCAATCTTCATTCGTGTTTAAGAAAAAGGAAAAGAACTGGAAATGCTATTGAAAATGTGATCTCGATTCTAGAAACTTATTCATCAACTTTTCAAACTTATTCACTCGGTTACTCAAAAAATAGGACAGAATAAATATAAAAATCAATTTACTCAGTTTTATAATGTGAAAATCATAATTATAAGAAACGATTATATAACAAAGTTTGCAAGCAGAGAAAAAAGAAAGATAAATAAATACAAAAGAAATTAAATATAGACTAAACAAAAGCAAGAAAGTAATCAAGAAACAGCAGCTGCCAATCAGAAGCAGCCCACCAGCGAAAAGCGCGGCGGTTCAACGTTAAAGGAAGCAACTTTCGACTGCTGCGGCGGTGGGTTTCGCGAATCGTTGCTCAAATTCTGCTGCCTGCGGAATCGGTGGGTCGACTCAGTAGTCATGGGCCAAGAATCGTTCATATACAGCTTCGTGGCGCGTGGCACGATGGTGCTGGCGGAGTACACGGAGTTCACCGGCAACTTTCCGGCGATCGCAGCTCAGTGTTTGCAGCGGCTGCCGTCGACAAACAACAAGTTCACGTACAAGTGCGATCACCACAATTTCAACTTTTTAGTTGAAGATGGATACGGTAGATTTCCTATCCCTGTTTCTATTTCTTTTTCTCATCATGATTTGGGCTGTCTGAATCTCTTCTTCTCTTATTATTTGTGTTGATTTGGGTGGGAATTTAGAGTTGGATTTGAACTGGGGTTTTCTTGGATCTGAGGTAGAAAGCTAGAATCTTGATTTTTGCTGCTTTATTTAGATAGAAGTTGCAGTTTCAAGAAAAATTGGCAGTTTTCCAATTTCGGTTATTTCTTGAATTCTTTTTGGGTTCTCGAGATTTGAGCCGTGGATCTTAATTTGGGACAGGTGAAAACTGCTGACAAATGGTAGAACCAAGCTTATGATTTCTTGATTTTCCATTTGCTTTCCTTCTTCGTTTTCATTGTAGAATAGTTCCAGTGTCGAATCATATCATAATTAAATTATGTAAAAATAAAATAAAATTAGAGCTATCTATCTATCATGTGGTTTTGCAGATTTCTTGTTAAACAGGAAAAAACTCAAGCTTTGAAGCATAACAATCGTGTATCATTTTCAGAGTCTGATTTTACATATATATAATGAAGAGTTATGTAAATCTTGTAAAGTTCTAACATCATTAGCTTTTGAATCTTTGGTTTCTGTACACAATCAATTCTAAATTCTAAATTTATTGAGGAATCCTTTGATAGCGCTGTTAAAATTTGAATAAGAAAATCTGTGATACAAATACTGGAGTTGATAAATTACAAGATTTTGCACAATACTGATATCTGCTGTTATAAGTATTAGATCTTTTATCTTGTTGGAACGGAAAATTGGAAATATTTCGTAAATACTGTTCTGAACTTTGGTTGCTTTCATGATCAAAGCTGGCCTAAACCCCTCAGCCATGTTTTACTAGCATTTAAAGATGTGCTGGAGTTTGGAGTGTCATACTTTGAGTGGACAATAATCAAATATATCATATTCTATTATACATAGGCTAGTGAACATGATTATCACAATCTCACTGCATGATTGCTATGTGTTCAAACTTCAAACTTCAAAAGCTATCTGCTGTTTCTTATTACTTTTCTTCAAATTCAAGAAACTGATATTAAAGAGTTTTGCATTTAGTTCTGAAAATCGACATTTCTCTTTCTTTGAATTAAGGATGTTTTTTTTTGCATTTCTCTATGGTTGAAACCTTTCTTTGTCGTGTCATGCAGCTTACTGCATCGTTGCCAAAGAGTCTGTTGGAAAACAGATCTCATTCGCATTTTTGGAACGTGTAAAAGCTGATTTCAGGAAAAGATATGGCGGTGGTAAAGCTGATACAGCAGTTGCCAAAAGTCTTAACAAAGATTTCGGGTAAATTTCTCATCCCCAAAAGGCGAAATATGCTTATTTTTTCTAAATATTTCACACGAGTGCATAACTCGGAAAATCATTGAAGTGCAGGCCTTTAATGAAAGAACACATGCAATATATCATTGATCATGCTGATGAGATTGAGAAGCTATTGAAAGTTAAAGCTCAAGTTTCTGAAGTGAAAAGCATTATGCTGGAGAATATAGACAAGGTAGGCTAAAGGAATTTCACTCGACTAATGTACGCCTTGTTATGTTATTGCTTTAGCTAAATGTAGGCTTAATTCTTCTACCTTGTTATGTTATTTCTTTAGTGTGGGTATATATTGCTTTCTCTTATTTCTGTGGAAAACAGAGGCAAAAAAAAAAAAATCTTGATCTAACCTCAGTTTAGGAATATGGTTTTCGATTTTCGTGGTGCCTATAATTCAACTTACAAACAGTTAAACCTTAAACTAAACGAAAAATAAGGTGACTACTATCTTGAAAACAGTCTTCCATTTTAGGATTCTGCATATTGAGTGATTTTAAGGCGTTTGAAGATAAAAACAGCCTTCTTCATATCTATGTAATCTAGACAAGTAGACCCGAAATTTCATTTGATTTTATTAGTTATCTTCTTACCCTCTGAATCTTGCAGACTATTGAACGAGGCCAAAACTTAACTGATCTCAACGACAAAGCTCAAGACCTACGTGATTCGGTGAGTTGAGCTATCATTCTTCCCGTCATCCTGTACACGCATTTTCTTGATTTTAAGCGTATTTGGAGTTTGATCCTTCTTAGTCTACCTTACGCATGAGCTTGAAAAAAGGCTTTGTATGGATTGAAACAAGCTTTGCACTAATTTTCTTCTCGTCTCTGTAGGCTCAAGTATACAAGAAAAAAGCGACACAAATCCGAAGAAAGATGTGGTACCAAAACATGAAAATAAAGCTGGTTGTCCTCAGCGTCATCATCCTCCTGATCCTCATTATCGTACTCTCAATTTGTCGGGGCTTCAACTGTTAGTAGTCAAGCCTCCATTGTAGAGCTCTTGGTTGAAGAGGTTTCTTCCATGTAGGAAAACTTCCCTTTCGGGGGAATGTTGTTCGGTTTCCATGTAATTGCTTAAACTGTTTTTCAAAATTCTTGATGTAAAATAGACATAATATTTTTTAAGTTTCACAGAGAAAATGATAGAGATTTATACTTGATTGATCGGACGCTGCTAAATTTGATCTCAAGAACTCAATTCCCTTCACAACTATAAATATATAAATAATGCCATTGGATACGAGTTTAATTTTTGTGAGAAGGCATTCGAAATCTGTAAACACTCTCCTTTTAGAAAGAAGGCGTTCGTCTAGTGTCATAAATTAGATTAATGAACTATACAATCGAGTATTTACCTACAAAGGGAATGGTTAGATTAATCTCTCTCACTTTTATTTATTTATATAAATGTAAAATTTGCTGTGATAGATGCCGTTTTGCCCAATAATCAAGAAAGTATGTAGAGAAAGATAAACCAACCGACTCTTATTGATATGCCGTGTGCTAGTATTTCTTTTGAACTCCTACTTGGAATAAGCGGTTTCGGAGTTCTACTTCTGCCGTCCCACATCGGTAAAGAATTGAAAGAATTCAAGACAAGAGACTATAAAATGAGCCGGGCCGTGTTAGGCAGAGTTCATACCTTTCTCGGCCTTTTGGCTAAGATCAAGTGTAGTATCTGTTCTTATCAGTTTAATATCTGATATGTGGGCCAATAGCCCACACGATATTAATCTAATTTTTAAGGGGGAGGGCCCACCAAGATAGCTTGCTATCTGGGCCTTCATGTGTTGCCTCAGTGTTGCACTACTGCTTGGGCCTGTCGCACCCCACCAATACTAGTTATGAAGTTATTACTGTATGTTTTTTTAGTACGGCAAAATAAGGTTAAATATCAACTACTATTTCCATCTTAATTAATTAGGAATATTTACTGTAGATTCAAAAATTGTAATTAATTCTGATAAATGAGATGGAGGTAGTATTATGTTAAATCCATATAATTATTAATGGCATCAAGAAGCTAAGAATGAAAATTATATGATTGTGCAATTTTTTTTAACTAATTAAATTTTGGGAAAATCTAAAATTTCGAAGAAGAATGAAATAGTATAATGAAAAGGGAGTAAATAACCCTCCCCTCCCCTCGTCCACATAGACACATCGTACACTAATAAGTTTGTTTCTTTTTAAGCCCAAAAAATGTTCAAAAGTATATATATTTTCAACATAATATTTTTTTAATAAGTAGGAGGATTTTTTAGAATTTAGCTAAAACTAAAGTGGCTACGTGAAAGATATACTTGAAGGTGACTAGAAAAGCTATCTTTTATCCATAATTCCATACCATATATAGTGGTTATTTAAAAAACTATGCACTTCAAGAAGTAGTTGTAACTCGTACTTAAAAACAAAATATTTTCCTGTAAAAATAGCTCGTGATTCAAGGATAGAGCCTCTTATATCATTTTAAATATACGTCGTAATACGTTTCTAAAACTTCACTTTTTTAGAAGGGTGCTCACGTTTTATTTTAGATACACAAAAGAAGTCGTATTTTGCCTAACTTGTGAAATTCCCTTTTTTGTAGGAGCAGAAAGACTTTAGGGGAAAAAAATGAGTAACAATTCCACAAAACATGGTGGGCTGCAACACCACTTAAACATTAAAGAAATCTTAAAGGCCATTCTTTTTATATTTAACATATTCTTGGAATAAAGAAAAGTTCTCCCCCCCTAAAAAGTAATGTAGCTTAATATGTATGGCAAAATGGGGTTGCCTTTCTCATCATATTCTGAATCACTAGGGTTGGGGAATATGTCTTATTTTTCCCTTTATTTAATTTTAAATTTTGGTTGGAGAGTATTGAAATAGTTTTTTGAGGGTGGGAAATCAACAACCTTTTTGAAGCACCTTTGTCAAAAATGGAGGTTTTAAAGTAAGAATCTGTCCAAACAAGTTACTCCCTCCGTCCACGATCTGTTGGTCAAATTGACTTTTTGATTTTTTTTGAAAGTATGTGATGATAGATTTTTGTATTTTTGGAGTTTACTCTTTTTTGCAAGGTACTACGAGTGTTGTAGTACCCTGTAAAAAAAATTAAACTCAAAAATACAATTTAAAATCTATAATCACAAAGCTCCAAAATCATCTATAAATTATTTTTGTCAACAGATCGTGGACGGAGGGAGTATGAGATTAGGTAACCACAATCAAGGAGAATCAATGACAATATTGTAATATATCTTTGGATAATTTTTGCAGTTAGGCTTTAATTTGTAATAGTAGTCCGTAGTTTAATGACTGTGCGAGGGTGTGTTATATTTAATGGAAAAATAGAGAATAGTAATAAAAAAAATTCAAACTATTCTTGTTTTATTGAAAATACTTTAAACTACTGAAAATAACCAATTAAATCTTGAACTATTTATGTTTTAATAAAAAATACTCTGAATTATTGAATGACCAATTAAATCACGAGTTATTAAACCATGATCACTACTTCAGGTGCCATTTTTGGCAACAAAGTATTCGCGTGGCACATCGAAAGTCACTCTAAATTTGTGATTAACTTTAAAATATGATGTGTTGTAAAACGGCGTAATTTAGTTCAACTAATTAATAATAATAATAATAATAATAATAATAATAATAATAATAATAATAATAATAAATACAGTTTCTACCATGTTATCATGGTGGAAATTACTTTTAGTATTCTTTTAATAAGCCAGAAATAATTTGAGGTTCAATTGATTATTTTCAATAGTTTTAGAGTATTTTTTAGAATATGGAAATAATTTCAGATTTAATTAATTATTTTTAATGATTTTGAGTAATTTTAATAAATGTAAATAGTTTAGGATTTGATTGGTTATTTTTAATAATTCAAAGTATTTTTAATAAAATGATTTGATAGTTATCCCAAAAATATATACTATATTTTATACCATTTTTCCCATTTTCATTTGTTTTCTATTGTGAATAATTTTCTCCGCTGGCGATGAACAATTTTTTTTCAAATAAATATTTTTTTTCACTTTTTCCTTGTAGTTCATGATAATATTTTCATGAGCTATTAGAGTGATAATATTTTTCCACATGTAATATGTAAATAAATTTTATATTTCACCTTAGTATTCATAAGATAGAAAAATGAGAATGAATACATATAGCATTTTCCTATCATAGAGTTACGATCAAGACATGACGTATGATGAGAATTGAGAACATAGTTAGTCCATATAAATACTTAAATACAAGGTACTAATAACTTATAGCGTTATTTATGGACTTAAACACGAGTTTGGTTCATATAGAAATAAATCATAGTGTGAGAAATGCGAAATATGCTTACAGCTATACAAAATCATGTTTATGGTATATAATTGTGCTCATAGCTTATATTGTGCTTATACCATAAGCATAATTTCGTATAGCTTTAAACATGATTTTCTATAGCTTTAAGTATTTTTCGCATTTCTCACACTAGAATTTATTGCATGCGAACGCTTCCCATAAACACTCCTCTACTTACTATGGGTATGCTAGCTCAATGTACCCACGGTTGATGTGATAGTGTTACATCAATAATTTTTTTTTCATTTATGGTTTAGTTTTTTTTAATAGGGTTCTTTTTTTTAGGATTTATTTTTATGGTATATATTTATAATATTTTTTTAAATATAACATTGTTACGTCAACCATTAACATGTTAGGTTTGCTCACGATAAATAGGAGAGTATTTCTCTGGGTAGTAGACATGCCAGATTTAATGATGCTTGTCATATTATATATTATGACAATATGAAGGTTGAACTTTATATTACAATTTTTTTTTATAGATACATAATTATATATGGTGTGGTCCGTGTGGACTAGCTAGAAGATTTCATATATTATCTACACATTTGATACGGCGAATTAATTAGTAAATATGTGATGATCATCCTATATTCTTACCCTCAATACCCAAAGCACTTAAAAATATACTGTGTTTTTTTTTCTTTTTTCTTTCTTAAATAAGGCAAAAAAAAAAAAAAAGGAATTTTATTTGTTGGAGGCTACTTAATCAGAGTTTATGATTTATATTAAATTAGAATCCCCATGTTGTGAAGCTAAAATTGATGAAAATAATAGAAAATAAAATGATGTAGTACATGTAGAATTCATGCGGCACTCCTATACTATCGTTAAGAACTTAAGTATATTAACTTATCCACTATATATTACTATATGAATATATGATCAATCTAATTACCCTATGGAAACATGCATAATTTATGTACATTCAAAAGCCACACATATGCAAATTTATTCTTGATAACCTATACGATTGTCATTGAAAGATGCACAACAGCCGTATATAAAATGCATAATTATGAAATATATTATTTATATATATATAATGCATTACTATGAAAATAAGTACACAGATATAATTGTATACATGAAAATGCATTGTTTCTGGCTTTCACAAAAATTATACATGCAATTTTTCCATAAATTAAATATTTTAATCACCGCACGTCCATATATGGATTTTTTTTCTCCATTGATTTGTTATGAACGTGCGAACCGCAGACATGCATTCTTACTGAACCTATTAGTATTTTTCATACAGTATATATATGTAGCGAGTAATTAAACTATCAATCAAGTAAAATTTATAAGATGAAAAAGAAAATCAAAAAAAATATGAAGTTTTATAAGGCTAGCCTAGGCATACCATATAATTCCCAACTAAAATACCCTATCATCTATGAGTTAAATGGGTCTTTGATAAATCATAAATGCTATATATATATATATATATATATATATATATATAAAGAAAGAATCAATTTCACTTCATTTTGTTCGTTCAAACGACATATCTACTCAAGATAAACGGTAATCATCTACCTTGTCGAAGCATAGAATTGAAAATTCAAACATTCAATTCAATCTGATAATAATACACAGAATATATAAAAAGTACATTAATATTTTTCACAGAATATGGCATAAAAACAACACTCCCTCTCTAGCTCGGAAATTGAAACTAGACAAACCTTGTACATTACACCATATATACTTTATATGATCCCTACAATATATAATCAACCCTTTATTCCATCTTTTTCTCACTACACCTCACCCCAAATCAAGAATATAATATTTCAATCAAACCCTAATAACTTTAATCAATCAAACGCCTCCCTTCTTTGGTATATCCAAAAGGGCCAACCCTAAAACACACAAACACACACACACACACACACACAAACAAACAAAAGCTAATAATTAAGCAAACACTCACAAAAACAAACCTAAAAATTCTATCACAAGATCATCACTTCACTGCACATCCCTAACTTCAAACTGGTTTCGATTCTTGACAACGATGTCGTACATGTGCATGGATTTGAACTTGTTGAAATCCTTAGGGAGAGAGATGAGATCCACCGTTGATCTCTTGTGGAACTGCAGGAGATCAGGATCATCATAGTACCTCTCCCATCCAAGGGCTGACAATTTTCTCTCCAGCACAGCATATGATGTGATGACGTCATTTGAGGCTACATGAAGAAGCATTTTCTTGCTGTGGCATTCTCCTGCGTTCTCCACTAATCGAACGACACCGTTTTTGAACACCCAAACACCAGACATTGTTATACTATACTATACTATGTTTCTTGAAGTTGTACTAAGAGTTTGTTGAGGGAGAGGAGGTGAATGTGGAGATATATATAGAGTTTATGCGTTGTGGAATTTGCCCAATATTTCTTTTGAAAAAAGAAAAAAGGGGTGGGAAAAGTTGGAGCATTTGAGCTAGCAAATAAGCTATATATGGAATTGAATTGTTCCTCTTTTTTCTTTTTTGTATATAGTTTAGAACTAGGTTCTTTCTTGTATTGAATTAAAAAAAGGCTGCTTTTTCTAATATGATTGCAAGCATCGGTATTTTATTAGGCCATAGGGAATTAATAAAGCCTACACAATTATATTATACATGATTTTGTCTTAATGGGTTCTCAAGAACCTTCCCTTCACATTCTTCCAAGAAAGTGTAGGCATTCACGTGTGTGTGTGTGTATTTTGTGTGTATATTAATGATATTTTTTTTTTAAATAAAGGGATATATATATTCTCACCCTTATGCATACTAATTCCTTAAGCATTTTTATTTTTGTCATAATGGGTTCTCAAGAAACTTCACCTTCACATTTTTCCAAGAAAGTGTACACATTCACTTTGTGTGTATTTTGTTATTTTGTATGTAGATATATGTAAATGTTAATGAAATTTTTTAATCAGGTACTCACAACTTCTTATTTCCTAAAGCATTTGACAGAGGATTGAATTTTAATTAACCAAAAGAACATGAGAGCCCATCTTATTCTGATTAAGGCATTGTGTTGTTGCATGGGTGCATGCAAATTATGGAAAATCATATTGGCGATTTATGTAGAGATAAATTCCGCTGTGCTTAAAATTCCATGCAAGTTTATTTATTCAATTTTATTATTTGGATAAATATGAAAGGATATTTGGTGGAGATATGGTTGAAGATATTACCATATCTTGGAGGATATGCAAAGATCTTCTAGGGTTAATTCTATTCCATATTGGAAAAAGTATAAAAAGAGAAGATCAGCATTCCCTATGCTCTGCCGCTGTTTTGTGAGATTGAAGGTGAAATCTCTGCGTTTTGTGTTCTTGAGCGTGAGTTCATGAGTGTGTGATTTTTGGGTAGAGAGTGTGTACAATAAAACTACTTCTTAGTTTTATTGTTGGTTGATTCTGAATTGTGATTCAGAGGTTGTTCTTTCCTTTCGGTTTTCTGAGGGTAGGACGGGTGCTATCTGCCGATAGCTGGAGCTCGATTACGTTTGTGTTCGTAATTCAATCCATATTTGAAAAGAGGTTGTAAACGGAAGTAAGGTGTCATATTGGTGTAAGTCCTGTACTTCTCTGCTTCATAATAGTGGATTGATTCTCTCTCGGATTTGTCCCCCAGACGTAGGTGTTCTCACCGAACTGGGTTACCAAACCTTGTGTTCTTTATTTCTGTTCGTATTATTGTTCTTATATTAAGTACATCTTAAAGAACATTATAAAGAACATATAATTGCACAACATAGCAATTTCAATTGGGACCAGAGCAGGTTTTCGTGTTGATTTGTTATTTTCGATCTTGGGAGTATTTTTGCTGAGTTGTGCTATCTCTGATGGAATTTCTGAGAGATGGAGGATCCTCTAAAGGACCACCCATATTGGATGGGAAGAACTATAATTATTGGAAAGTTCGAATGACTGCTTACATTAGATCTGTGGATGAAAAGGCATGGAGATCAGTAGTAGAAGGATGGACTGAGCCTAAAGATACTGAAGGGAAGCAAAAACCTATGGAACAATGGAGTACAGATGACAATAAGGTTTCTTGGATGAATCAGAAAGCATTGAATGCAATACTTTCTTGTGTAGATCTTGACAATTTCAATCTTATTTCTACCTGTTCCACTGCAAAAGAAGCATGGGAAACTCTGCTAAATGCTTATGAAGGAAGCACTCGTGTCAAAGCTCAAAGACTTCAGCAACTAATATCGAAGTTTGAGATGCTAAAGATGGAAGAAGATGATAGTGTGTCAGACTTTCATGCTAAATTAAAGAGCATTGCAAATGAGTGTTTCAATTTGGGTGAAAAAATGTCACAGGAGAAATTAGTCAGGAAAGTGTTGAGATCGCTTCCCAGAAGGTTTGATTTCAAGGTTGCTGCAATTGAAGAAGCTAGAGACTTGACTCAAATGTCTCTTGATGAACTAGTTGGATCTCTCAGAACCTTCGAAATGGGAATGCGTGAAGAAGATATTCCTAAAAGAAAGAGTCTTGCTTTGGTTGCTGGTGGAAAGTCATCTGTAAAAGTTTAGCATAGCCAAGAAAGTGAAGAGGATTTTATAGAGTCACTTGCTCTTCTCACTAAGAAGTTTAATAAGACAATCAAGCAATTTGAAGGGAGAAGAAACGAAGGTGAAAATTCTGAGAAGAAGAACGAGAAAGATCATGACAAAGACATTGTTTGCCGTGAGTGTGGTGGTAAAGGCCATATCAAGCGTGAGTGTGCAAATCTGAAGAAGAAGGGAGACAAATTCTATAGAGCTTCATACAGTGATGAGGAAGAATGTGATGATAGTGAAATTGAAGATGATCCTACTCCTCCAAACAAGGCTTATACTGTTAAAGCTAGTGAGAACGAGGAGCGCAAAAATGATGATCTTGAAAAAGTGTTTGAAGAAACTGATGACAGTGAAGATGAATCGGATGCTGAACAGATGGTTACAAATGCTTATAAGGTGATGAATGAAAAATGCATTCTAGTAGCTGAGCTGAATAAGGATCTCGTGAAGGAACTCAAGGAAGTGAAGGAAGAACGTGATAAGTTGATTATAAGAAATAATCAGCTGCAGAATCAACTTGCAGAGCTCAAAGAAAAAGATGTCAGTCAAGCTAATGAAGCAAATCATCTAATGAAACTGATGAGGATGATGAATTCGGGCACTGCAAAGCTCGATAAAATCTTAGAAGGTGGAAAGAATGCGCATGATAAATCAGGTCTGGGATATGGTTCAACGAGCTTCAACAAAGGTAAAGGCAGAACTGAGGTTTTAGATATGGATGAGCAGAATGTTCAGAACTCAGGAACATGAGAAAGAACATCTAGAAGAACAATTACTCGACTTTGTCATTACTGTGAAGAACCAGGGCATATAAGGCCGTACTGTAGAAAACTCAGGGAAGACAGGTTCAGAATGGTTAGGAAATTTAATCCACAACATCCTAGCAGAAGAGGAATTAAATTTCAAAGGTTTCCTGAGTATAATGAGAGAGATGGAAGTTTTAGAGGATACGTTGCCCATACTGCATTTCTTGCAGAAACTGGAAATGCGTGGTATCTTGACAGTGGCTGTTCCATGCACATGACCAGAAACATGAAGAATCTGATAAATCTTGAGCCGGTTAAAGGTCAAACAGTGACTTTAGGAGATGGTGTTGGCTAGTGGAGAACTTGCTGTTGCAGGTATGCCTAAGCTAAAAAATGTGTATCTGGTTGAAGGATTGAGAGCCAATCTTGTCAGTATAGGTCAGCTTTGTGACGAAGGTCTGAATGTGAAATTTGATAGAGAAAATTGCATTGTTTCAGATAAAGAAAATGAGATTCTTGTTGGGAGAAGATCTGCAGATAATTGCTATCTTGTTATGAACTCACGAGAATGTTTGACTACAAGCAATAATCAAGAATTCAAGGTGTTAGATAACCGGAAAGAGACGATCATGGAATCAGCAGATGTCAACTTCGATGTTGGTGTTCACACGGTGGAGAAAACTACTCTGGAGAATGAATCTCATGTTCTGAATAATGTTATTGAAAATGTTTCTGGTTTTGTCGGTGAGAAGACTAGTGCTGAAAAAGCTGAAGAATGTGTTAAGTTGATAAAAGATCCAGTTGGGGTTTCAGTTAATCCTACTGGACACGAGAGTAATTCTGGAGGTTGTTCTCGACTTACATATATTCTCACAAAAGCTCTTGGTAGTAGAAAGTTTGAAAAACTCAAAGTCTCTCTTGGTCTATGTGTTAGGAGAATTTTCCGATGAAAAATTCTCACTTATGGCTGTGTATGTAGATGTTTTTTTTTAGTAAAAAAAATAAAAAATAAAATAAAAAATAAAAAATAAAAATGTGAGAGAGAGGGATGTTTTGCTGATTATGGTCATTCAAGAGGTGGTTTTCTCTGTTGTCCTCTGTTGGAGAAGTGGTTTGCTTCTGTGAAAGTGTTTTGAAGTGTCTTTCTTGCGGTGGTTTTCTATGGTCTTGCTACCTATGTGCACGAGATTATTATGGAATTCTATGTCAACCTTGACTCAAGTATTTTGGTTAAAAAGTCTGTGAACCATATGAAAGTTTTGTTCGAGACAGATTCTTGTTCTCTTCATCTATTATTGATGTGGCTGTTGGTAGAATGTGGAGTCTAGGGAGTTCATTTATTTTTGTCGCGTGAAGCTCGGTTGTGAAACTGGTTATGTTGAGCAATGATGTTGCTCCTTCATCATGGTAGATGTTTGATGTTGTTATGTCTCTAAATATGAGAATGATGTTGGAAAGCTACATGGGATTTAGTTCATTTGATATTGAATAGGCTGCTACAGGTGAGGATGTACCTCAACATGTTTCTGAGAATGTTCCCGAGTATTCTGCTTCATCTGCTCTGTCTAGTAGAAGAGTGCTACTGAGAGTATTCATTTGATGTCAAAGGAGATCTGTAGAGATGCTTTTCAAGGTGGTTCTTCAAGAGATCTTCATGCTACTACAACTCAAATTGCGTGCTTAATGTGGATTTTTAAACTAAGTGAATTGTTGCTGAAGATGTGCATAAAGTTTCTGCACATTATGTTATGTGTCGCAGATTGGTTCAAGAGTTAAATATTGCAGGTCTTTTTGTGGATTTTGAGGCAAATGGTCATGACGGTTATAGTGGTGTACCTGCTGATGAAGATGATCAACTTGGATCAGGTATTATATTTCTTTTCAAGCATTCTGTGGAGTTGAATGCGAGAATGCAGGTGTTACTACTGAAGATAGATGTTGAGGAGTTGTTTGGAGTTCCATGTTCTTGTGTTTTTAAGAAAGAAGTTCGCATTGAGGGGGAGTATTGTAGCAATGTTGCTTGGTTCTAATAGAAGTTATGTATCCAGGGGGAGTGTGCTACGTACTGGTGTGCTGTTGCAAGTAAAGCATGTTGGTTATGTGAGTGTTGGTTCCCTAATATTTGCAGCAATTATTTATTTATTTATTTATTTTATTGTGTGGATTTCTGGTTTGAACTCGTTGTGAGTTATCAACTGAAGTGGATAATTTTGGTTCTTTAGTTATTGATGCTGCTCTTAACAGAAAGTATGTTTCTGATATTGGGAAGTTTCTGCCACTGTGCAAATTCCTACAAGTGCTACTGTTGTGAAATGTGTTCAGTACAGTTAGGAAGAAGCTTGAAAAGGAGCTAGGAAAGATTTCCAAGCACATGGAGTTTTTGTTTGGATACAAGTCCACTATGGAGAATGTATTGAAGTTACTCCCAAAAATTGGTGTTCCAAGTCTTCAACTGATGGATCTAGTGGTTCAGGGGGAGCAGATCAAGAGGGTACAGCCGGTGATGGAACTAGGACTGCAGTTAACAATAGTACCATGCTGCAACTGCTGATGTATGTTCTGACATAGCAAACAAGGATGCTGCTGGAGATGTTCCTCAAGGTGCTGATGTAGGTTCTGATAGGGCTGTTGATGATGGAGAGAGTGCTACAGCTTATGCTTTGGATTTCTGTAACCAAAAAGGGGGAGAAGCTTCTGGTTTTCTGATCTTCTGTGTTTGAGTTGGTGTGAGTTTTTTATATTGGTATTGGTACTGTGGTGCGCTCCTTTACCTATCAATATTAAAACTCTGGTTTGGATTTAGGGGAAGAAATGCTAAGGTAGATTGTTTATGTGTTCTACCTTATGTGTCTGAATATGTTCTACCTTGGAGAACATTGATTGCATGAAATTTGTTTTGGCTACATAAATGCCAAAGGGAGAGATTGTTGTTGCATGGGTGCATGCAAATTATGGAAAATCATATTGGCGATTTATGTAGAGATAAATTCCGCTGTGCTTAAAATTCCATGCAAGTTTATTTATTCAATTTTATTATTTGGATAAATATGAAAGGATATTTGGTGGAGATATGGTTGAAGATATTACCATATCTTGGAGGATATGCAAAGATCTTCTAGGGTTAATTCTATTCCATATTGGAAAAAGTATAAAAAGAGAAGATCAGCATTCCCTATGCTCTGCCGCTGTTTTGTGAGATTGAAGGTGAAATCTCTGCGTTTTGTGTTCTTGAGCGTGAGTTCATGAGTGTGTGATTTTTGGGTAGAGAGTGTGTACAATAAAACTACTTCTTAGTTTTATTGTTGGTTGATTCTGAATTGTGATTCAGAGGTTGTTCTTTCCTTTCGGTTTTCTGAGGGTAGGACGGGTGCTATCTGCCGATAGCTGGAGCTCGATTACGTTTGTGTTCGTAATTCAATCCATATTTGAAAAGAGGTTGTAAACGGAAGTAAGGTGTCATATTGGTGTAAGTCCTGTACTTCTCTGCTTCATAATAGTGGATTGATTCTCTCTCGGATTTGTCCCCCAGACGTAGGTGTTCTCACCGAACTGGGTTACCAAACCTTGTGTTCTTTATTTCTGTTCGTATTATTGTTCTTATATTAAGTACATCTTAAAGAACATTATAAAGAACATATAATTGCACAACATAGCAATTTCACATTGTTTCTCTCTCTCTCTCTCTCTCTCTCTCACACACACACACACACACACACACACACACACACACACACACACACTACTTCAAGTCTGAATATGAATAAATTGGATCATGGGTGTAGAGAATCAGAGTAGCAGATCTTGTAGAATAGGAAAAATCATGAATGATCAATGTTTCCAGCAATGAAAAGACAATAAATTTGGATTACTATCAAGAAAAAATAATATAAAGGATTTTTTTTCATACAAATGGAAAAAAAATCATGCATGGCATGAGTGTGACAAATGCTGTAGCAGTCAAAATCAAAGTCATGAGGGCAAATGGAGAACTATCTTTCCCCATGCTTTATGGATAGGGTAAGAGCTGAGAGAAAGATCTAGATCACAAACAAATCCATACATACATTTTATTATAATATACAATTCCTTTGATGAACATGACTATTTTGTCTCTGATCAATTATTATTAGAGTCAATTATATATTAAAACTTTTTTTCTGTATAAATGATTACTGAGGAGGAGAGTGAAATGTCATAGAAGCCCATTCAAGAAAAGGAATGGGCTTTTTTAAAGAGTTTTACTGTTGAAGGAATTGTACATTCTGATAAGCCTCTTATCTTCATAACTCTCAATTATAGTATACTACTATTTTATATCATTTGAAATTGGGATATTTTTGTTGTAGAATTTGAGAACTTTTGTTTCCAGGTAGAATCTGAGAATCCAGCTTATATTAGGGAGATATATGAGTCCTGCAGCTTTTGAAGCACTTTTTTTTTTCCAGATAATTTAATATTAATCTCCCATGTCTACTATATTATTTCCCATATATGGCTACTATAGGTATAACTTGGTTAAAAATTAAAGTCTTTTTTTTTCCTAGGTCTATTGAATTCCATCGTATTTCAATCTTGTATAATTAATTGATTTCACAGTTGTACGCGTTTCCTGCAAAAGTAGCTACATACGAGATGTTCAACGAAGTGAAATTCAAGATTAATCAATAAGAAATATTACAGGTATATAAGAATAGACGAATTTGAATTAATTCCTCATTAATATATATTTCAAGAATATTTTGGTCATTTGAATCTTCTGCATGGTTAGCACTATATTGGAACTATCAACATTCACCAAAATCTTCTAGCTTGAAAGCATATACATCAACATATATTGTTTTTGGCCTCTCTCTCTCTCTCTCTCTCTCTCTCTCTCAATAATGCTAGCTTACGCAACAGCAGTACTCTTGATTCTTGAAGAGTCATATCTAGCAGTAAAAACCAACACAGATGTTGATCTTTTAGAGGCTGTGACAACTGCTGTACCTAAAATTGTACCCTCCATTAGCTGGAATCTTTACTTCTAATTAAAGAAACTTTTCTATTTCTGTCACTAATCAAATCCAGCAAGAAACTACCCATTTCTAGCATTAATCACCTCCAACAACGAAGCCTATACTATAGCCACGACCCTTATTAATGGAATCATATCACATTTCCTTGCTGCTAATCTTTAACCAATCAATCAACTTCCCATGCACACTTTTAATTCAATCCCATTCACTCCCTCAATGATGTGCAGCTCCCCGATTCTTGAACACCGTACCAATCGTCGTTTGTTCACTTTAATATTAATGTTTCTGATTGTTTTATAATTTGCTTGTTACTTTTGAAATGTCTTGAATTGCCTCACACATGGACTTATTCAATTGTAAAATCAAACAAACCATCATCACTATTTCTGTCAACACTTCGGGTTTAGTTTATGTAATACCCTGTAAAAGATAAAAATCAACCTAGCTCTGATATCAACTTAAAAATATATCCAAATAAAAAACGAAATGAAATGCACGTACACCAAGCCCATTGCATAAAACACACGAGATTTCAATTCGCACAACCAAATCCCAACGACTTCAACAGCAAATAATTAAATCAACAACCCTTTTGTACAATCACACTATACACCTAAAAACAAACATCCTCAAACAAACCTAAAAAAACCACACAAACAAACTAAAATCATAAATTTCTTCAGACAAGAGACAAAGATCATCATGAGGCATCTCGAACTTCGAACTCGTTTCGATTCTTGACGACGATGTCGTACATGTGGATGGATTTGAACTTGTTAAAATCTTTGGGGAGAGAGATGAGATCCACCGTCGATCTCTTGTGGAACTGCAGGAGATCGGGATCATCGTAGTATCTCTCCCAACCTAGAGAGAACAAGATTCTCTCTAGAACGGCGTACGACGTGATGGATTCGCCGGAGCCCACGTGGACCATCACTTTTCGCCGGTGACAGTCGCCGCCGGCGTTCTCCACTAGACGAACCACGCCGTTCTTGAACACCCAAACACCAGACATTTTGTTAGATTTATTTCTTCTTCTTCTTCTTTTTTTTTTTTTTTGGGTGATGTGGAAGTGAAGGTGTGGTTGCATGAATTTATATAGGAGCAGCTGTTAGATTAGATTCTTCATTATGTAAGAATTAAAACTAAAAAGGCATTTACTATGACCCCACAATACGCATACACGATTATATTTCATGAGGAATACTCCATTACCCATCCTGGGCACGACGACTAACATGGCAGTAGTATATTTGAGGAAAATTATTATTAAGATACTTTATAAAAATAAATTTTAAAAAATAATAATTAAAGTTTAAATGGAAAAATCACCTGACGTGATATTGTTACGTCAACCGTGGTAGGGGAACATTCTTGTTATTTTATGTACTAACATACAGTAATTAATAGTAGAAGATGAAAGACGATCGTCTATTCAATTCCAACGTTTCGTTTTTATTTGGTATATTTACGTGTGTACTACTACTACTATATAAATATGGATATATATGTATTTGACAGGACAGGTATTTTGTTATTTTGCATATTAATTTTGTTTCGATTTATAAATATGGACTTAACGAAATGTTTTGAAACCCGGACCGGACCGGCCGGTCCGACCGGTTTAACCGCGAACCGGTCATTGGTCCGGTCCGGTTCAGAATATTTTACAATATTCGTTTGACCCGGACTGACCCGGAAAGAACCGTCCAGAACCGGAAAAAACCGCCGACCCGTGACCCGTTTCAGAAAACAAATATGTTAAAAAAAATCTGTTTAGAGCTTCTTTTCTTCTTTTTTCCACCCGCTTCGGAGGAGGCACAATGGATCTTTACTAGCAAGTTGGAGGACGTGGGTAGTATATTTCGGGGAGATCGAGTGAGAGGGAGAAATTGTTGGTGCTGGTGGGGAGAAGAATCAGAAGATGCAAGAAATAAAATTTGCAGAGCAACATATACCCGAAGAGACGGAGAGAGAATAAAAAGTTGGGAAGAAGAGAGAGAGAATGTCTTGGGAAGAGAGAGAGACGTGTGTTAGGTTTAAAATTTGAATTGAAAAGGTCAAAAGCAAAGCACTACATATTTATAAATGACAATATAATTATATAATTGGAGTATTATTATTTTAAGTAAAAAAGAGTGACTATATAAATTTATCTTTTTTTGCTAAATTAAGCATTTTATTGAAGAATTGTTAAAATCAATTAGATATTTATTGTATGCTGAGTTTTTAAAATTTTCAAATTAAATTTAAATAGTAATTTGTTTATATATGTATATTTGATTTCTTTTAACTAATGAATGTTTAAATTATGAAAATTTTGAATTGGTATTGTTTTATACTAATGCTCATATTTTTCAAATTTGATTTAAGATTTATAATGTTACTATACTTTAGTATTCATATCATATATACAGTTAAAAAATTATTAATGATTGACGGGTCTTCCGGTTTTTTCGTAACGGTTCAACCGGTTGACCCAGTAACCTGGTAACCCAGTTTAAAGTCCGATTCGTTATCCGGTTCGGATTTCAAAACATTAACTTAACGTGGTTTGGTCCACTAGTACGGAATAGTGTGTCTCCATAAAAAAAAAATTGTACACATTTTCATCGGTAGCAACAGCTGTCATAAGAAAATACGTGAATAGTTGAAACGTTTAATTAATTAATTAGTTTTTGAAACGTGGAGGAATATCAGATTTGCTAGAATAATAACTAAGCTTTAATTGGAAGAGCATAATATCGTTAGATTATCAAAGGTTTCGTGCATGTATATACTAATATTGGTTTTTCCTTGCTTTATATGTTGTTCACGTGGGTGTATAGCCTCTCTCTCTCTTTCTTTCTTTCTTTTATTTTATTTTATTTTATTTTATTATTATTTGAGAACAATTATGGGATACGTCTCGTGGCAAGTCGATAGATACCTTGTGGACCCCGACCCCCCATATGCTAAAATTTGAGGAAGAAATTCTAAATAATAAAATAAGATAAATATTTCTTCAAATATTTTTGTCTTTGGTGCATATTAGTAAGAGAATAATTAACCAATTTTATTACCATATGTTATTTGAATTGAATTAAGAAATGGTTCGGATTGAGAGGAATCCAATTTTGTGCGATTCGTTGTATAACCCTTACCCCACACCATGGGAGAATATTTGGAAAATTCTTGAAATCCTTATCTAGAAGGAAAAAAGCTAATGGAAAATGACTCCGATGTATTGATGCATAGCAAGAAGAAATGTATTTCAAAGTGGTGCCTTAACATTTTTGTCAAAGAAAAGACGACCACATTTATCTTTGGCTGCAGCCATCACAAAATCTTGCAAACAACAAAAAAAATATTATAGTGTTGCTGTCAAGAAATGTACTAGCAGAGAATCACGCAATATTAGTGGGTGACATATACAAAAGCTTTGTTGCATTCATATGGAGAAAATATATTGACATTAGATTAAAAGAATAATATGCGAGAAATAAAGGAAGAAAAAATTATCACGCACGATAAAACTAATGTTCAAAATTATACAATAACTTCTAGAAATATAATGTAACATACGTATATACATACCCTAGCGAGTAGGTTATGATATCAATTTCACAAATTATTAATTAAATCTTCTTCTCTTATTTTTAATAGAATATGAACGTGATTATAAATAACCTCTTTTTTTTTCTTTTTCTTTTTCTTTTTTTTTTTTCTTTTTTTTTTTTTCCTTTTTTCTTTCTTTCTAAACAATTACTGACATTTCTGAAAGAAGCATTGAACCAAGCATTGCATACTACTACCTCCATCCCATTATACTTGGCCACTTTCACTTTGATTGACATCTCGCGCACGCATTTCCACCGAAACCTAGTACGGGTTTTAAAATATAATTTTGAAGTATCGTTTTTTTACGGGATACTATGACACTCATAGTATCCCGTAAAAAAAACGATACTTCAAAATTATATTTTAAAACCCGTACTAGGTTTCGGTGGAAATGCGTGCGCGAGATGTCAATCAAAGTGAAAGTGGCCAAGTATAATGGGATGGAGGTAGTACTATATATGTAGAATCTTGTTAACTTGTAAAACAAAGTTGAAGAGAAAAATAGGAAGTGTTTTGACACAAGTGTGTGAATATAATGGGGGATGGATTAAAAATGTGAAGAACTTTTAGGAGGCAAGGCATGGCTCTTAATTCTTACTATATGGACCAGAAACAAAGGGAGATTCTTTCATTCTCATTGTCGACACCACATTCACTTTAATTACCTTTATTCTAGATTTGACCCAACCCCTTCATTATTGGCTCTTACACCTCCATCCCTAAAAGTAATTTCTCCGTTATTTTTGACTTGTCTCATTTATTGAATATATGTGTGGTATAAAATAATAAAACGAGACAAGTCAAAAATAACAGATGAAGTAATAAACACAAGCAAATACCTTGCTTTAGGGGTGTGCACTGTCCGGTTTGGTGCAGCTTGATGTTTAAACCAAACCAAACCGTAAAATACGGTTTGGTAATTTTTTGAAACCAAATCGAACCACACTAGCACTAAAATCAACCCAAACCAAACCATATTAATGCAGTTTGGTGCGGTTTGGTTTGTGGTTTTCAAATATTTTTTATTTGCTTCTTTTTTATTTAAGATATATTTGTACTTAAATTTTAAATAGTAAAACAACATAAATTGTTTTATGAAATCAAAATTGACAATAAAAAAAAGGTTCATTACACAACAAAAATTATGAACTACAATCTATCATTTACATACAAAAGTAAATAATTAAGAATTTAAATAAAATTTAGGATATTTAATAGCGTAAAAAGAAAACCTCTAAATAGTTGGAAGTATTATTCTATATAAAAAATTAGATTAAATTGTATTAGCTTATTTATTTTAATTAATATTTTCAACATTCAATGGTGGTAGAATAAAAGACAATGTAATATGTCAAAAATAATAATTGATACTAATATTTATTATAATTATATTTTTGGTTTTACAGTTCACGGTTTGGTTTGATTTACATATTTATAAAAATCAAACCTAAACCGTAAATCATAATTTTTGAAAATAAAAAACAAAACCATATTTTTTTCAAACTATAAACCATACCAAACCATATAATACGGTTTGGTCTGGTTTGATTTACGATTTTAACCAAATTATGAACACCCCTACCTTGCTTCATGATTTATTCGCTCATGAATTTATAATCAATGGCATTTAATTATACTACTGGAAATTGGAGATGAATTCTTAATCATCAAGGGCAAGGGCATTGGAAAAATATTACAGTTGGTTACTTAATTAGTTATAGATAAAACTAAGAGCGCAAAAGATTGAAATTTACATTTGGTAGCGCCTTTATGTAAAATTAATACTAGTATATATATATTCCTTATTAAAGGACTCACATGTATGATGAACAAGCAAGGGGTTTAATTTCCGATAGTTAACTACTCTTTTCTTCTAGCATTTCTTAAATGATAAGACAGGAAAATCTTCGATCCTTTTTCTAATAAAAATTCTTGAATTTTTTCTTTCTTGAAGCATGCATATGTAAATACTGGAGTATACTACCTTCATCTCATTACATTAGTCACATTTATTATTTGGCACGCTTTTCCACTGAAACCTAGTACGAGTTTTAAAATATAATTTTGTAGTATCGTTTCTTTTACGGGATACTATGAGTGTCATAGTATCCCGTAAAAGAAACGATACTACAAAATTATATTTTAAAACTCGTACTAAGTTTTGGTGAAAAAGCGTGTCAAATAATGAATGTGACTAATGTAATGAGATAGAGGTAGTATATTTGATGCCGTCAACAATTTCTGCAGTTTTTCCGCCACGGGCTACCTAAGTACGTAGACTTTGGCGTGCCAAACAAAGTTTGAAATTTATATGCAAAAGCATACTAGAAAACTATTCCGATATTCTTGGCTTTTTAATTTATCCAGAAATTATATAATTAAAAAAAGAAAATGCACAGAGAAAGGAAAGGACAGTTTGGTGTAGGACTTTATGGCACACAAAATCTGGGGTGACCTAATACTCCGTAAATTGTTTTACTTGTCCCTCCTTAAACAAGTATGAATGCTCCATAAACAATACAAAGATTTTGATTTCTCTCTCTCTCTCACACACACACACACAGGGGCAATTCAAAGTCTCTATAGTATTTTCTATTGTACCGTCAGATAATCGTTACGTATTAAAAATATTTTTAAAATCAATATTTTTGTTAATTTATAGATTTTATTATTATTATTATTATTATTATTATTATTATTATTATTATTATTATTATTGATTCTGAAAATTATTTTAAACACATCCACATATACAATAGGAAATAGAACGCCGAAATCTATTTCTATTACTATTGTAAAAGAGTCAATTCTTACAACTTTTGTCTTGCCCCATATTCTAAATCTATTTTAAGGGTAACAAAGTAATTCTGAATATAATTTTATTATTGAATTAAATTTATATAAACTTCTTATACTTCAACTACAATTCTACTTCTCCGCTCTTATTTATATTCTCAATTTTTCAAGAACATTATTCATCTCCTCAAGAATCTATTATTTCCTACGTGCTATATCGTAAAACTCACATTAATGGAGTAATAACTATGATATAAATAGTGAAATATAAGAAAAAAATTATTTTTAACATATTCTTAAAAATTAATAAAAAAATATACTCACTTGCAACGCACATAATATCTGCTAGTTCAACAAAAAATCTAAATCGACACATGAGAGATAGATAGACTCATAGATGCGAGATTATCTCTATTAATTAGATATAGACACTTTATTGTCTACTGTGAGCACACTTAGCACATGTTTGGTTATGGAAAGACAAATAATTAATGGATTTCATTACTTTTTATTTGATTTGAGTAATAGGTTATCCATCTCCCTTACTTGGGGGTAATTCAATCCACCAAATTGTTACCCTTCAAGAAGGAGGAGAAACAAGGAGAAAGGGAATCCCCTAATTACTAGTGATTCTATTTATACTATTGAACCAAACACTCAGTAAAGGGAACAATTATGATTATCATTCTCTTACTTAACTTGATTTCATTCCATTTCCATTACGCAATTTGAACCAAACGAGCTATGTATATGGAAGCCCTTCCCAGTGAATGGTCGGCCTCCGCTTATTTCATGTACATAAGTAATCACACTTAGTACTGAGTACGTTTTTATTTTATTTTATAATACTTGCGGTGATTAATTCCTCATAAATAACGATTTATTATAGCTTATGGATGCGGGAACACCAAAGCCTGATTAATCAATGAGAAAAGAAGAAGTAATACAATGAAACATATCTGATTTATTAAAGATTGTTATAAGATCAACGTTTTTTAGGAGAAAAATATTGACACGTCTCGATCGTATCTATTGAAGAATATTAAGAATGAATTATGCCCTTAGTAAATGATGTAACGAGGAATAGACTGGTATAACGTGTCGTACACTGTTTATAGATTCTACTCCATAACACTATATTTCGATTAATTCAGGAAAAATAAATAGATGAAGCTTTTAGAAATATAAATGTTTAGACAAAAGAAACAAAATAATTAGTGACAGGGATTGGAAATTGATACTTACTACAGTATTCGTTTGTACGAGTCGCTACGCTAGGTTTATGATTCGGAGCTTTATTATTAATTTAATTAAATCATTTCAAAAAAAATATTAATTTAAACATGTCAATAAATTAGGATTTTTTTTTTAAACAATTAGGAAAATTTATTAAGAAACTAAAGTTGATTTTGATATTAAAGAAAAAAGACAAAATATTCTTCTTCTTTCTTTTTCCCCCCCTTTTTAGACCATTCTAAACAAACACGACTCTCGTTCCATATATAAAAATTTAATGGTTGATCTTGATGCATGTACCGAATATAGGTGGAATTGTTGTAAAAAAACACTATATAATTCAAATTTACAACTTAACGTAAAATTGTTGTAATTACAACGCCATCTTTCATTATTCAACTTCAGAACTTCTCAATATCTTCCATTCCATGGTAAAACTATTAGTATTTAAAAGGATGACGAAACACGATTTAATTGGTAAAGTGTTCCCATTTGAATTAAGAAGTTGGGGAGTAAAATTAGACCATTCTCCTCTAACCGAGAGTTCAGAGGTTTAAATCATCTTATGATCTCGAACTTTCGTCCATTCTTTTGATTATTTCATCCGTTTCTCCAGAGTTTCTCAAAAAATAAAACAAAAAACAAAATCTTTACCATCCTTTATAAATGAATGCATATGATTGTATAAAAATTGAAGAACAATAGTCTGTCTTGATCAACAAATTAAAGGGGCCTAACTATAAATTAATTCTCGATTATCATGACAACATTATTTAATTACTAATCGAATCGAATTTTCTCAAAATGTTATAGTATTAATATCATTGAAATGAGAATTACCTTTCGTTTCTTTCTTTAATAATTTTACTTGAATTGATTCTCCAATACTCACAAGAAATGCGACATCCCAAAATGTAAATGGGAATTAAAAAGTGGACACTTTCCAAAGGTAATTATTTATTTTAGTGATTCATCCGAATCGTTCTTCCTAAAGAAATGAAAAGGGGTGGAATTCTCTATTTGGCTGTAAAGGGAATATCAAAGGCAAAAAGGAGCTATTTAAGTATACACAATATACTTTTTTTTATTAATAAAAAAATCATTATGGTTGCTATACTCTAGAATATAAATGATGGGATTAGATCAATATCGTAGAATAACAGAATAAAGGTAAAACCTTTGGAATTAAGGACTTATTCCATATTTTTTTTCTAAAAAAAAGGTAACATTTTCATAAAATCATCTCGAAATACGTAGATGATGACGTCCACGGTTGTATTATTTGTTCAAATATTAAAGATAGGAAATTGAATACGCAAATTTTTAGAATCATAACTTTATTCCTTGTCTTAATGTGAAGTTTAGCATCATAGTTTACGTATTAATAATTTCATTATCTTTGGATTGGGAGTGCGTTATTATTAATTTCAATCTTATTAATGTTGATGAATGATGACTGTATTTGAGTTCCGTTTTTCTCTTTTGTCATCTTATAAATTTTTAGGCGCATAACATATATATGTACATTACAATTATTTTTGCTTACTCTTTCAATGTTTATTAATGCATCGTGTATAGAATGGCGAACTTTATTTTGGGTATGTTTTACTTTTATTGCATACATATATGGTATATCTAGTTATTGGGAAGACGCCTCGTGGTATATGGATTTTGGGCTATAACGTTGAACTTGAAGTTTTTGGGCTTATATTTATGTACTTAAAAAAAATAAAAATAATATATATATATATATATAGGGAAAAGTTCACATGCAAATAAATCCTAGTGTGCAAAGTGCGAATTATGCTTAAAACTATATAAAATCATGCTTACAGCTATACAGAATCATGCTTATGGTGCATGTTGTGCTTATAAGTATAAAATTATGCTTATAAGCACAACATGCACCATAAGCATGATTCTGTATAGCTGTAAGCATGATTTTGTATAGTTTTAAGCATAATTCGCACTTCTCACACTAGGACTTAAATCTATATAAACCAAACTATATATATATATATATATATATATATATATATATATATATTATTGTTCAAAATGTCAATGTCTTCCTCTTAATGCAACCATAGGAAGTATTTAAAAGTCTATAATAACAAATCCTAATTCGAAAAAGAATAATACTAGAAGATAAAGAAAATGAAAAAAAAATAATAATAAAAAATAAAATAAAATAAAATAAAATAAAATAAATCAACGGACTTGAAAATGAAAGAATTTGAGCTTTGAACCCCATATGTCATTGCAAACACATGTGCCTTCTTTATCTCGCCGATTCGCTTATGAAAATACATTATAATAACGATTTCGAGCACAAATGTAAATATTATATCCGTTTCGGTTTGGCTCGTGTTTTCTTCTCTAAATAAGAACAATTTGTTCCACATCAATGCTTCTGTTTTTGTAGATCAATTATACTTTCATTTTTTTCAAAATTAAGCTTAGGACAAACAATTTCGACCATATCAAAGGGTGCTTTACGGAATTACGATTAGAGGGAAATTAATATATTTTGGCTTTTCGTAAACCTAACACCTGTTAGATTAGGACGTCTTCTATAAAAATTGAGATTAGGACGTCTTCTATAAAAATTGAAACTCATGGAACTTGCTTGATCTTGGTACGTTTAAAGTCCTAGTATTTCTCCGTATCAAAACTTCGAATTACAACCAGCGGCGACTCTAGAGTGGGGCAATGGGGGTACAGCTGTACCCCAAAAAAATATATATTTTACTAGTATTATACTATAATTAGTATTTTTCTATTTTTAAACAATTATAATTAATATTGAAAATTAGGAAACGGAGAAGCAATGAAAAACGTGAAGTTAGAAGAGTCAATTTCTTTCTTTTGAACGATACTAGTGACGATGAGTTTCGAAATTTGCACAATATTAGCATGATAAATTAATTTTTAAATGATTGTTTGGTCACTTTTCATTGAGAGAGAGATGTGTTTCTACGAGTTTCTGATGACCATGTTGTAAAATTAAATCAGGTATAGTTGTAAAATTTACTATTTCCGTTGTCATTATTGTAAGATGGTACTATTAATGTTCTATAATTATTTCTCGCACCCCCGAAATATAAATTTTGGAGTCGCCACTGATTACAACAATGCATCTTGAAGTAAGATTCTAAACGAAGGGTAATTAAGATATAGATATATAAATATAGGAACAAGAAGCGCATCTGGTGTAGTGGTATCATAGTACCCTCCCACGGTACTGACCAGGGTTCGATTCCCTGGATGCGCAGCTTTTTTTTATTTTTCTTTTCTTTTATTTTTCCCATTTTTCTCTTTTTCATTCGGTAAAGTATTGTTTCCCCAACTAAAATCTGTTTCTCTGCATTTTTTCTTTTTTACCTATTGACTCGATTCACAATTCAAAAGTTCTTTTTTTTAAAACTTATTCTAGGCATTCATGTAAAAGCTAAATTTTGTATAAAAAAAATAAAATTGATACTCCCTATACAATAATGAATGAGACTATTAAAGTGGGACGTAGGTAATATATCTTATGCCAGACTATGATGCATTCTATATACATATTTATAAGACAAAAACTCCTATCAGCCATCCTTACGGTGTGGCCGGATCTCAACCCGGCCCATACCTGAATTAACCGGCCCGATAATATATAATTAAAAAAAAAAACCCACCTAGCCAGCAAACATCGTTCGTTCTGCTCTCTCTTCCCTCTTCTGCCTTTTCCCAATTCACCTCGCACCTACCACCCCTCCACCGCCCCTACCGCCGCTGCCGCCATCGCCACCGCTACACAACCACCTCTACTTTACTAATCACCCTTCAATCGGAGGATCCCCAATTTCTCCAATTTTTATCAATCTGCAATCGGAGGTTCCCCAATTACTCTATCTCGTCCTGCGTGAAGAAGTGTTGCCGCCATCTTTTGTTGTTGTCACCGTCGTCGTCTGCCCCTCTCCTTACTTTAGTTCATCATTTGAAGGTATACATACATATAGCTTGTGTTTCATTCATCATTTCTGAGATTTGTGTATAGATTTGTTGTATCTTAGCAATTTTGATTTCAGAGTCCACTTAAAAAATATTGAGTGGTTAGTGGAGCGGTCAAATGCGGCGGCATTGGAATTAGTTGATTGCTGAAATAGAATGTGGAAGTAAATGTTATTCTGCTGCCTCATGCTTCATTATTTGTTGTAATGCTTCTGTATGTAATGAAAATTGCAATTATATGTAGAATGGTGGAGGGTTTCTTGTGTGATTTATAGGGTGTGTAGGAGGGGTTGCTCTGTTTTCAGTAGTTTGTTCTTGTATAATGACTACTTAGTTCAGCCACTTATCTGTTACTGTTGGGTTTGTAGTTTGTATAGAGTTCTAGAAATGACACTGTTTTGTGCTTAAGGACTTTGTTCCTAGCTTATTTATGGCGTGGTTGTGTCACAAAAGATGGAGTTCACCATTAAGTACAATCGATTGATGCCACAGTTTAAATCAATGCCAATTTTTCAAGAAAAGGAAGTCATTGAAGAGGAAGTAATGTCATTTTCACTATCAAAAGTAGTTGTATAGTGGAGTGGCTTGATGCTGCTTTTATTATAAAGCACAGAATCTGTAATTTTACCACTGAATTTGGAATATGTAATTTTACCTTGAATGCAATCACTTGATTTTTACTAATGATTCATTGAGCGCCACTAGAAGATAACCTAGATGATTTGACAACATTCCTGGAGCAATTTGCTTTACATTCTTCATACGGAAATTTCTCGTTATGGATCAGTTTTGCCTTTTTTTTTTTTTTTACTTATTTTTAAAATATTGGTGCAGTTCAAGGGGACTGAATACTAGTCCGGACGTTGCGGATTCGTTGTTAAGGTATGCATTTCCAGTCTTAGGCTTAGTTCCTTTCTTGTTTTGTCTTCCTCAATGTTCACCTGCAGTTCACTTTTCGAGATTTAAAGATTGTCACAACTCTTTATTTTTCCAAGTTGCCTCCTTCATTTTTGTCTATTATCACTTATGATCCGACTTAATGGAAGTAATCTTCTTAGCTTTCAGTTTTATCGGTTATCAGGTTCCTGAACTTTTTTCTTTTTTACAGTATAATTAGACTTAGAGCAAGGAAAAGATAATTGGGAGATTTTCTCATTCTCTCATGGTAATTTTGATTCATGTAGTAATAATGATTTGTTAATTCTACTTCTGCTTGTGTCGATCTTTACAAATTGATTGATGCATGTTAACTAATTTGAGTGACTACGCTGAGGATGAGGGATTTTTTTTCATTTCAACGAGCGATTCCAATTAAATTATGTGAGACATCTTCCAATATTGTTTCCGGCAAGGGATGTCGGAGAGAAACTTGGTCTGAAATTTGACGTTTTTCTCTGATTTATGACAATTGACTTTGCAGCAACAGTGGGTACATGTAAGAGAATGATGGCTTTGATATTTCTTGGGGAGAATATGATTTTTCAGCTACTTTTTGTTGCTTATTGTATTGAATTGCCAGTCCATATCAAGTTGTGAAATATAGATATATAGAGTGAGATAGAGAGAGAGGGGACCACATAAACTATTAATTTTCTTGAGAATTTTAACTTCAATTGGATCTGCTCAAAAGATTTAGGTATAATGAATATATGTTGATGGCAAGAATCATATATATTGTGTTGCATAGTACTATTTATTGTTGTGGCTTATGCATTGATTGTCATTGATGATTAAAAGTCGTTCAATCAAGTTGTGAAGTTGAATTTAATCTGATTTATATATGCATACGATGAAATTTTCTTTTATGAGAAGAATTGATAGCTTATGAGAACCATCTAGGATCTACTCTGTTTTTTCTTGTTAATTTTTTCTTGTTTTTTAGTGTAGTTCTCTGTCATTGTACTATGTTATTTGCATGCCCTTATTCATTCTAATTCTTGATGTATTATGTCTAGAATTGCTCCAAAAGGTCTCGAGTTCAGTTAGACTATGTTAATGGCAGCTTTTGCATAAACAATTAGTGAGGCTCAGCTACAGTTTTCTTCTACGCTCCTGAAACATTTTTTTCCCTACAACAGTTCGCTTTCTCAAGTTCAAATGAATGGTAGTAGTTTTCAATCTGAAAATAACTCAGTTAGAATAAGTTGTCTTTGTTCTCTTTGTGTAACAGCTTCAGTGCAATGAAGACACAAAGAAAAAGAATACCTGAAGATGAGTGCAATAGAAGCAGGAGATGCACAAACCCTCATTGACATTTTGCAGCAACAAGGCGTTGAGGATCTAGGTTTGAGGAATGTGGGCTACTATGTTGTCATATCTTGAGGGTATTGCATGCACATTAAGTGAATCAAATACCACAATGTTATATTATGAAAAGATGGACAAAGGTTGCCAAACAAGATCTGTGGGATAAATCAAAAGGTTCATGTGAGAAGAGTACAAAATGTGCTCCTTGGAAACATCAAATGGTGAGAAGATTCTACAGTGTTGTTCTAAAAGCCCAAGAAAATGAAGATGACAGATTGGTTGTTGAAGACGGATTGAAAAGTATCACTTCTTCACTTGATGCGTTGATGGTTGCAAGGGAAAAAAAAGAATCAAATGCAAGATGTTGAAGTATCAAGCTCGTTGAGGAATGTGGCAGATCCTCCACGTTCAATCACAAAGGGACGAAAAAAGTGTAGAATCAAAGGACATCTTGAAAAAGTAAAAAGAAGAAGAAGACTTGCGATGCATCAAATCCAAGTCAGTCAAAGGAGTTTGGTACCAAAACTCCGAATCCAAAATTATTTTAGAAGATTTCACTGTAAGTTTTCTTTTAATAAATGGTAAAAACCTTTAAGCTTATTGGATAAATATTATATGTGTTTCTTTTATTTTTTTTCTTCTTTGTTTTATTCTTAAATGGAGCTTAACTTCACTATATGTGTTTTGTTTTATTGTATGTGTGCAAATAATAATGGACGGTGGTGGAATCATTGAAGTTCTTCTTTCTCAATGTTCATTTATTGATTAGTTGATTTATGTGCTATTATTCTACACTATGGATTCTTGATCTGCAAATATTTAATCGTGATGGATAGCGTAATTGTTTAGACAAAGTTTACTAAATTTTAACTAATGATTTTTTGATTGGAAAGATTGTTGATTTGTGGGGTTCAAAAAAGATTGGCACTTTTGTTCTTTAATATTGGCACTCTTGTTCATAAAGATTGGCACTTTTAGTAATCACGATAAAAATCAATTATGTTGCCGCTTAAAATCGTACAACATGTCTTGCTCTCTCGTAAGGTATCGTATACGTAGGCATAAGAAGGTTAAAATAATTAAAAAATTATCGATTTGTGGGGTTCAAAAAAGATTGACACTTTTGTTCTTTAATATTGGCACTCTTGTTCATAAAGATTGACACTTTTAGTAAACACGATAAAAATCGATTATGTTGCCGCTTAAAATTATACAACATGTCTTGCTATCTCGTAAGGTATCGTATAGGCGTTCGAAGGTTAAAATAATTGAAAAATTATTGATTTGTGGGGTTCAAAAAAGATTGGCACTTTTGTTCTTTAATATTGGCACTCTTGTTCATAAAGATTGACACTTTTAGTAAACACGATAAAAATCGATTATGTTGCCGCTTAAAATTGTACAACATGTCTTGATCTCTCGTAAGGTATCATATACATAAGCGTTGGAAGGTTAAAATAATTGAAAAATTATCGATTTGTGGGGTTCAAAAAAGATTGGCACTTTTGTTCTTTAATATTGACACTCTTGTTCATAAAGATTGACACTTTTAGTAAACACGATAAAAATCGATTATGTTGATGCTTAAAATTGTACAACATGCCTTGCTCTCTCGTAAGGTATCATATATAGGCGTTGGAAGGTTAAAATAATTAAAAAATTATCGATTTGGGGAGTTCAAAAAACATTGGCACTCTTGTTTGTGTATGTTGGCACTCTTATTCATGTACATTGGCACTTAAAAAATAATACTCCATCTGTCCTTGATTTACTGACCCTGTTGACTTTTTAGATGATTTTGGAGCTTCATGATGATGGATTTTAAATTGAATTTTTTGAGATTAGTTTTTTTTTTACACGATACTACAACACTCGTAGTACCTTGTAAAAAAAACTAAACTCTAAAAAATCAATTTTAAATCCATCATCACAAAGCTTTAAAATTATCTAAAAGTCAACAGGGTCAGTAAATCAAGGACGGAGGGAGTAATAAAAATTGATTATGTTGCCGCTTAAAATTGTACAACATGTCTTGCTCTCTCGTAAGGTATCATATACATAGGCGTTGGAAGGTTAAAATAATTGAAAAATTATCGATTTGTGGGGTTCAAAAAAGATTGGCACTTTTGTTCTTTAATATTGACACTCTTGTTCATAAAGATTGACACTTTTAGTAAACACGATAAAAATTGATTATGTTGCCGCTTAAAATTGTACAACATGTCTTGCTCTCTCGTAAGGTATCGTATACCCATAGGCGTTGGAAGGATAAAATAATTAAAAAATTATTGATTTGGGGAGTTCAAAAAGATTGGCACTCTTGTTTGTGTATGTTGGCACTCTTATTCATGTACATTGGCACTTAAAAAATAATACTCCCTCTGTCCTTGATTTACTGACCCTGTTGACTTTTTAGATGATTTTGGAGCTTCATGATGATGGATTTTAAATTGAATTTTTTGAGATTAGTCTTTTTTTTACACGATACTACAACACTCGTAGTACCTTGTAAAAAAAAACTAAACTCCAAAAAATCAATTTTAAATCCATCATCACAAAGCTTTAAAATTATCTAAAAAGTCAACAGGGTCAGTAAATCAAGGACGGAGGGAGTAATAAAAATTGATTATGTTGCCGCTTAAAATTGTACAACATGTCTTGCTCTCTCGTAAGGTATCATATACATAGGCGTTGGAAGGTTAAAATAATTGAAAAATTATCGATTTGTGGGGTTCAAAAAGATTGACACTTTTGTTCTTTAATATTGACACTCGTGTTCATAAAGATTGCCACTTTTAGTAAACACGATAAAAATCGATTATGTTGCCGCTTAAAATTGTACAACATGTCTTGCTCTCTCGTAAGGTATCGTATACCCATAGGCGTTGGAAGGATAAAATAATTAAAAAATTATCGATTTGGGGAGTTCAAAAAAGATTGGCACTCTTGTTTGTGTATGTTGGCACTCTTATTCATGTACATTGGCACTTAAAAAATAATACTCCCTCTGTCCTTGATTTACTGACCCTGTTGACTTTTTAGATGATTTTGGAGCTTCATGATGATGGATTTTAAATTGAATTTTTTGAGATTAGTTTTTTTTTTTACACGATACTACAACACTCGTAGTACCTTGTAAAAAAAACTAAACTCCAAAAAATCAATTTTAAATCCATCATCACAAAGCTTTAAAATTATCTAAAAAGTCAACAGGGTCAGTAAATCAAGGACGGAGGGAGTAATAAAAATTGATTATGTTGCCGCTTAAAATTGTACAACATGTCTTGCTCTCTCGTAAGGTATCATATACATAGGCGTTGGAAGGTTAAAATAATTGAAAAATTATCGATTTGTGGGGTTCAAAAAAGATTGGCACTTTTGTTCTTTAATATTGACACTCGTGTTCATAAAGATTGACACTTTTAGTAAACACGATAAAAATCGATTATGTTGCCGCTTAAAATTGTACAACATGTCTTGCTCTCTCGTAAGGTATCGTATACCCATAGGCGTTGGAAGGATAAAATAATTAAAAAATTATCGATTTGGGGAGTTCAAAAAAGATTGGCACTCTTGTTTGTGTATGTTGGCACTCTTATTCATGTACATTTGCACTTAAAAAAAAAAACAATAAAAATCGATTATGTTGCCACTTAAAATTATACAACATGTCTTGCTCTCTCATAAGGTATCGTATACATAGGCGTTGAAAGGTTAAAATAATTAAAAAATTATCGATTTGTGGGGTTCAAAAAAGATTTGCACTTTTGTTCTTTAATATTGGCACTCTTGTTCATAAAGATTGACACTTTTAGTAAATACGATAAAAATCGATTATGTTGCCGCTTAAAATTATCGATTTGGGGAGTTTAAAAAAGATTGACACTCTTGTTTGTGTATGTTGGCACTCTTATTCATGTACATTGGCACTTACAAAAAAAAACACTAAAAATCGATTATGTTGCCACTTAAAGTGTGATTCATGTCGTGCTCTCTTGTAAGGTATCATATACATATGCATAGGCGTTGAAAGGTTACAATAATTGAAAAATTATTGATTTGGGGAGTTCAAAAAAGATTAGCACACTATGAGTGTATGATTGATGATTTATGAACAAGATATTTGTTTCGAAAAAAAAATAAAATCAACAGGCATCGATCCTCCTTGGCGTACCACCCAACCAAATTGATGATTTTGTACATGATTTCTCATTGAAATCGGAGATTGTTCATCTGAAAAAAAGCTAGATCTAAGAATGGCTGTGGATATTGAGGTGACGTTCCTCCTGGAGAATTTGGAGAAGCTGCTGGTTGACCGGGTCATTCTCATCTCAGGAGGGGATAGTGAGTTGACTCAGCTGAAGAACGATCTCCAGGTTATGAAAGCCATCTTCAACAATTCAACGAAAAATCGGTCCGAGCATGGAGCGTGGAGAACACTTGAGAGAGAGTGCAGAGAAATCATTTACAGCGCCGAAGACATGATCGACACTTACCTCTCGCAGACTGCGGTAGCTGAAAACTCGATCATTTTCAAAAACCTCAATCGGATGTCTACGGCTTTCTAACCCCTCCAAAAGGATCAAGGTCTTCAGGAAAGAGCACCTCCGTTCTTTTATTGACCGTTGGAAGGCCTTTTTTTTTTTTTTTTTTCCATTTCTTATTAGACAGGCCGGGCTGTATAATGGGCTGGCGGGAACTGGGCCACACTATGAGGCATGGCTCATGCAAGTGTAGCCCTATTTATAATATACTACTACTATGCATCATAATACATTACCAACAAAACGGGTTTTGTGTTGTGATGTACGCAAAAAAAAAGAAAAATAATGCATTCCTCTAATCTTCAACGTTCAATGAAAGAGAGTTAACGTTCAAAGGGCATCATACTCTTTATACTCCTCTAAACGTTTGCATCAACAAAAGTCGAACGAATTTAAGCTTTACATTAACACGCACACAACTAAAACTATAACCATTCATAAAAAGGTGAATCCAACAAACCATGATATGTATATCTTAAACCAAATACTCAGCACAAACCATGATCACGTCAACTTTAAATCATACAACATAGCTATAAAGGAGTAAAATGACACTGGGTACGTACAGGCTGTTGATTCAAGAACAATTCCCACAACAAAGCAAACAACTAATCCAGCAGATAAATTGTCTGATGTAAGATTCATCGGAATAAAGTAGCAAACATTACAACCTTGAACAAAACCATCAGGCACTAACAAGATGGAAACCAAGATGCAAAACATGCCATATACAAGGTAAAGAAGAAATTTAAGAGCTGTTCGGAAAGCAGGTGATGATTTTCAGACAACAGTTTGGGCAATGCTCGGTTTCACTTGATGGTCACAGCTAATAGGGTGAAAAAACAAGCAAACTTAAGACGTTTCACTGTGATGAAGCTGCTAAGGATTGATACACAAAAAATCTGGAGAAATTTTTAAGAAAAAAATTACAGAGGTCAAGATATTTTTACCACCACTGGTCTAACTTAAAAGAAAACCATGATGGTCAATTCAAGAAAATACAAGCATCCTAACTCAAACGACACATAATAGAACAACATGAAATCGAGGGCTGCAGAGCAATTAGATACATACAGATACAAATAAAAACTCGTAATCCTCACAAAATCATCTCTGTTCCCAGCAAGAGAACACAATAATCAAAACTACAACTACAACTATCAAGTTTCAACGAACAAACAGCATATACTATCAAATACTTGCATCAATATCAACCATATTTTAAATTGATCGCCAAAAATTATATCATAAATATCACCAAGATTCACCAGCCAAATCAAGTTTACACTCACATAATTCATCACAATTTCCCCTAAAAATCGAAGCTAGAGGTCGTCCTCCATCCTCAAATACTCCCCGATATCAGCGTGTCTGTGCACAACAATCCCATTGGGGTCCATTTTCCGGCAATCCACAGTGCTCTTCGCCGCATCCCCAAATCCCAGGGGCACATCCGACATCGAGAAAACCACCACGCCATCGTTCACTTGAATGCTCTCCGTAATCCTCCCAACGCCGCCCTTGAGCACGCTGTTCCCGTACAGGAAGCTCATCTCCGCCGTCGGCTTCAGCCACACCTTGTGCTTGGCGTTCGCCGCCAGCAGATTCAGGCACTGCACCGTGAGGTGGAATTTCCCGCCCTTGGTGAATTTACCGATCTGGGTCCCCAGAGAGACCAGCTTCTCCCGCTTGACGTTGGTGGCGCGCTTGACGAGCGATTCGGAGACGTAGAAGACGCGGTTCTTCTGCATGCGGAAGCAGTAGCGGCCCGGGTTCTGTTCGGGTCCCTCGTGCGCCTGCGATTCGAGGACGATGTTCTTGAGATTGTTCCCCACGAATTTATGGAGCTTGTTGAAGACGAGGGTGGTCTCGTTCTCGTCGAGAGGTCTCATGGCTGATTAGGGTTTAGGAATTGGGATTTTTTTTTACTAGGGTTTAGGAATGGAGAAGTTTCTACTTGAAGGTTTTGGAGGTGGCCAGGTGGGGGTGTTTTGGGCGTCATGGGCTTTGAGTTGGGCTCGGGCTTGGTATTGGGCTTAATTATGCACACAAATGGGCTTAGTTGAATGTGTTGTGTATATAACCGATTTTAATTGGGCTTAGTATACATTCAACATTTTTTTTTGTTTTTTTTTTGAGAAGAAAGACCTTTTATAAACTAAGAAGCACCCAAATTTACGACATTTGTAAGCCAAGAAGGCCAATTACCAGTCCAAACCATCTGGCTATCAAGAGTTCTTGCAAATCTCGCTAATTCATGCGCAACTCCATTCGCCTCTCGCCTTATATGATTGATAGAGAGCACACTGTTATTATGAGCAGTAGCAATAGTAGTAAGAAGCATCCACAGAGCAAATTCTTAGTCGAATCTTGTTCCGCGATAATATGAATTGCAAGTAATGAGTCGGTAAATGCCTCGACTAGGGTAATCCTCTTCTCCATATATAGGCCAATCCCACAGGTAATCGTTCTTAGTTTCCCCAAAAGAATAGTAGCCATCATTTGTGTTGGCTGAGCTAATGCCACAATGATCTTATTTTCTCAGTTCCTCACAATGGCACCAGTTCCACCGTTTCCCACCATGTCATCGATACTATAGTCAATATTGAGCTGAAATCGGCCATGGACCGGTGGTTTCCGGTTGGCATCTCCTTCTTTGGTCAACAAATAATTCTGTAAGGCCATTCTCATTTTTGCATCATCATAGCTATTTAATAGCAAATTGCATGCGCTTTCGAGATCGATCCATTTGATGGTGCAATCATCATGTTTTTCTTTGCAAATATCTATCCATGTGATCCACATTCCTACCAACCATTTACGGAACTCTTTATCTCCAACTGCATTTCTCATATTTTCTCCAATATCCTCCATAGACAATTCATGAAATCTTTTAAGTACATGCCAAAATTGAAAATTCTTCCATCTTTCGCGAATTTTGTCACAAAAGTTCAAGGCATGTGGAATAGTGCTCCAATATTGGCCACAAATTCTAGAAATTGGTATCCGTCTAGTTCTTAAATTCAGTTCCGTAGGTAGCAGGTTTTTGAAAACTCTCCACACAAAGATTCTCACTTTTGGAGGTAAGTCAAAACCCCATAAAAATTTCCACCAAGTCGAGAACTTACTCTGTGTCGATTGGGAAGGTGTTGAATTCTCCCTCTGTTTTTTTTGATCTGACCCAGTTTCCTTATTGGGGTGTTTTTTTTTAAGTGACCCATTTCAATTTTTGGGCCAAAATTAGCACATTAACCCAATTACCTACACCAAACCCTAATTAGTGAGAACCCTAATTCCCCTTCAACTTATGAATGAAAATTTCTTTCTTTTTCTCTCATTATTGGTAATTAACGTTTCTGTTTTTCCTTACAAATATGAAAGGCCACGAAAATTAAAAATAAAAAAAATAAAGGAATAAATATATCACAGCTACTTCAAATAAAAAAAAACAAATATAATAGAAATATAATAATTATAGGAATAAGTTAATATAATAATTATAGAAATAAAAGAAACAATCAATCATCAACTTTAATATACACTAATGATTCTATAGTGAGTAGTGTTTAATCTCTAATCTTTGTTTTCTTAATTTTTGTGCAAAAAGGAACTAGGTCAGATCGAAAAAAACGGAGGGAGTAGTAGTCTGTAGCCACCAAGTAGCATGTTTTAACATTATAGACACCTTTCTGGTTAAATTAAAAAAAAGAAAAGAAAAACACATTACTAAAGAAAAATTCCTATCTTTTTCATTTGTGTCATATTTTCTTGAATTATATAATTATATATTGTTGTGGTCGTGATTTCCATTTCAACTACTGAGAACTTGTTAAGGGTCACATCAAAGGGTAATTCTATACATACTCTTCATAGCCCCCTATTATAAAATAAATGTAAACGTGTATATGAATGTTCTATTTTGTCTTATTTCCCTGAATATTCATTCATGAAGAAAAACGTGTATAGCCCCTGAAAAGATGAACTCAGATACTGTATCCATTTGATCTTATGGTTTTCAACTTTTCCTGAGCCTCTCTCCATGAAGAACTCACCTTCATTTAGTCTTCATGAAACGTTTCAGTTAGCAACTTGTCATTGCTGCTATGCCAAATAATGGCTTGTGGATTTCTATTATGCTGCAAAATTACTCTCATTTTTATTTTCTTAATAAAAGATGCAACTTTAAATAACTCTATCGTATAGCGCCTAAAATCTAGGTTTCGAATCTGCAGTGCAAATTGATTTGAGATTTTTCATTTTCTTTTTTACTTTCATTTTGTTGTATTCATCATGTTGTTGGCAATTTGATAGATTTTGACACAATATTGGGGGAATTCATTGACAGAGGCGGCGATAGGAATCATAGTAGTGTTGTGCAATTTGACATAGTTTTTCAAAATAAGAAATCATCATTGAAGTTACATTAAATTCTTTGAATTCTGGGGAGGCTATACAATGAATCTCTGTGTTTTCATTTCTAAGATTTTAGAGCCACGAATTTATATAGATTTGGGGGCTATAAGGGTAAACTTGTAAATTTTGCAATTTTATTATTATTATTTTTAATTAGGAGGCTATGAATAGTCAAATGGGGGCTATTCCCCACGTCAAATTCCAATATTTCAATCTTAAGCCCAATTTTTCCAACATGATTGCGTTTTTGGTATGGAATTAAAACAAGCATCTAGATTAATGGGTAATTAGCTTTTAGTTATGATTTGATTTAGACTGCGCTCTCTCCAAAAGATATAGTACGTGATTTTTGTATCCAACATGAGGAGAATATAATCTCCCATAGTGAATACATGCCCACCATATAATTAGTTATATATCCACTATATTGTAAAACTAGAGTTTATAAACCAATTGGAAAACTTCACCCGTTCAACCCCACTAGTTACTGGTTTCCTCCTCCCTTTAATTGGGTCGGGCTCAGCTCAAACGCATCGCTTTCGCCTTCGGACTTGACGGAGCAAGATGGTGTTGTCGAGAGTCGACCGTCAAACTCTTCACTTTTATAGCATCTCCAGCTGCAAGCCCCTTTTAGGGGCTTGCGGCACTATTCCGGTAGGGATGGACTCTCCCCAAATTTTATCTCCACCCGCAAGTCCTTCTTCCTGACTTCATGGTGGGGCTGCAATAAAAATGGGCCACTTCAGATAAATCCCGTCGGCGAGGTAGTAGCCCATGTTGTATTGCCTTCTGTTGGCGAGGAAATGAACCGGAGGTGCTATTCCTTTGACGATGTCGCTGAACACCGGCGATTGATTGAGAATGTTGATGTCGTTGAGCGTTCCATCTACCCCGAAAATGCGTGCCATATCCACATATCGTGAGATGCAACGGCCTCAAGGATGATGGTAGGGTGGCCCTTATCCCCACGTGTGTACTGGCCCCTCCACCCCACTGGACAATTCTTCCATGCCCAGTGCATGCAGTCGATCGAATCGAGCATGCCTAGAAAGCCGTGGCGAGCCTCGTGCATTGTCAGAATTCGATCAACATCATCTACTCTTGGCTTCCTCAGGTAATGAGCACCGAAAATGGTTTGAATCGCCTTAGCAAAGTGCTTCAACGAATCTATGGCGGTAGTCTCCGACATCCGCAAGTACTCGTCGAATTGGTCGCCGGGACCTCCGTAGGCGAGTTGACGTATAGCGGCGGTGCACTTTTGCAGTGTTGTGAAACCCGGCCTGCCTATTACATCATCTCGTTGTTGAAAATACTCGACGCGATTCTCCAACACCCCCACGATGTTTACACTACAACAAAATGCTCAAATAGTGACAATTTTAAAGGAATTGTGACACTTATAAATGCCACTAAAAAAAATTGTGACACTTTATGGTTGAGCGACTAATATGTGTGTCACAAAAACAAAACATATCACTAAATTTAGTAATATTTGAAGGTGCAACTAACTTTGTGACATGTGAAAGTGTAGCTATTTTTTTGACAATTTATTTATAATTATTGCTTAAAAAAATATTTTATTAATAATAAAATTATATATATATATATTCCCATGTGTGTGTATGCGTGTGTATATAATATGTATATATATGTATGTATGCGTGTAGCGTGTGTGTTTTCTTTTTCAATTTTTAATTGTGTACTCCAATTTTCACTTGGAGAAATTAGTTTTTGTCATTGTTTCATGATCCTTCTCATATAATGCATGTCTTTTTCTTATATTTTTTCGATGTGGGACAATTCTTATTTATATAGTTGTTTGTATCATCGAGAGATTGTGACACCTACGTGTGCAACAAAAATATTTTGTGACACTTTAAGGTGCAGCAAAATTTAGTGATATGTATAGATGTCACAAAATTTGTTACATTTCTAGATGTAACTAATTTAGTTATATTTTTATGTGTCACAAAATATTATAGATGCATGTATGAATGTAATTAAATTTTGCTACACTAAAGGTGTAGCAAATTTTGTGACACCCACTCATGATGTCACTAAAATTGTGTCACTATTAGATACTTATGTTGTAGTGTTAAGAACAGATGCTTCGACATCCAGAAAACATCGACGGAATAGATTATCGGAATATGTGGGCCTCTCAGCGAAATAGTTGGAGAAAAGTTGCTTTGCTCCGGTGACTCGATCTCGTTCGATCATTCGCCTTACGGGATACCTTCGGCGTTTTGTCGACTCGGTGGCTTTTTCCTTATTCTTCTTCTTCGCTTCTTTATATTTCTGAGCTTTTTTGGCATTCTTCTGGATTTGTTACATAGCTTCGAGTTCGTCAGAGGATGATGATGAATTGGGTGAAATTTCAGAAGAGCTTGACATATTGATGGAGTGAAATTGAAGAAAATCGGGATTTTTTAAGATAGATTTGTGTGAAAATAATATAGAAGTTGTGTAGAAATTGTGTAAATGGGGGTACGAATTTATAGGGGAAGAAATTGGAGGTAGCCGTTGGAGACCAACGTTCAATTTTTTTTATTTATTTATTTTTTTTTCGGCCTCAAAAATCAATTTTTTTAAAAAATAAAATAAAATAAATTGCTCAGCAGGGGAGAAGGAGCGCAAGCTCGGCTCGCAATTGCGCACCCAGCGCGAGTCGCCCTCGACTCGCCAGCGGGAACGGGACTCGCACAACGGGCTTGGCGGCGGGCTCGAGCCAGCGAGCTCCGGCCCGCTGGAGATGCTCTTACACTATAGTGTGGTTATTGCCCTTGCTTCTCGACAGAAACGATGATTGGACATATCTTAATTTTGATTCTGACTATCTTTCATAGGCTCCAAAGAGCGTAAAAATCCCTTGCTCACTAGGATTGCAAATCCTCGTAGCTTCTTATATATAATTCCGCAGCGGATTCCTGATACCACAACGATCTATGCGCTTACGTGGCGTCTCTCTACATCCTCCGTTTTCTATTTATCTAAAATATAAATATATTTTCTTATTTTATATTTAAATTACATTTTCATAATAATTATATTATTATTTTATATCTTAATTCCGCAGCGGATTCCTGATACCACAACGATCCATGCGCCTACGTGGCGTCCCTCTACATCCTCCGTTTTCTATTTATCTAAAATATGAATATATTTTCTTATTTTATATTTAAATTACATTTTCATAATAATTATATTATTATATCTTATTCCATGTATATCTTTTATTTTAGTTTTATATTATATTCATTTATTGATAAGTATTTAGAATAGTTTTTTTTATTCGGAGCATTTATAATATACCTAAGCAACTCATAAGCACACCGTTAGCAACTACATAGATTATAATTAATTATTGAATATTTAATAAACTTCATGAATATCTCAATTTTCCAACATAAGATTTCTTAGAAGATTCTAATCAATTTTCGAATATTTATCATTGGTAATGTCTCATAATTTTGTCTTTTTCGTAAATATTTTTTTAATTTTCATAATTTTGCCTTTTTCATCAATAATTTGATCTAATTAATTCACAATAAGGACTTCAATCCCACATCGATTTTTTATAAGAATTCAACGAATGAGTACCTATATAAATAGCTATATATTCCCAACAAAATTCACAATTTGATTTGTGGAGCCACAACATTATTGTGGAACCCTAAAGAAAATATTAATGTTAAATTTAAAAAAAAAACACATTTATCATTGGTAATGTCACATAATTTTGCCCTTTATTTTCATAAATTCTCATAATTTTGCCTTTTTGATCAATAGTTTAATCTAATTAATTCACAATAAGCAATTCAATCACATTTTTTATAAGAATTCATCGAAGGAGTACCTATATAAATAGCTTTATATCTAGGAATGGTAATTTGGGTTCGGATTTTCAGGTAAGAACAAAAATACCCGAGCCCGAACGGGTATTTTGGGTACCCGAAACTCGAAAAATTTAGGTTCGGGTTCGGAGTCGGGTAGTGAGATTTGAAATTGGGTACGCGAAACTCGAAAAATTCGGGTTCGGGTAGTGAGATTTGAAAATTTCAGGAATCGGGTATACCCAAACCCGGAAAAAAAAATTCCGAAATCCCAAAATTTATATTTAAATTAATTATAAAATAAATAAATAATAGAGCTAATAAATAAAATAATTAATAATGAATAATTAACTTAACAAATTAACACTTTAGACTTCAGCCACCATTCTCATTTCTCATTTCTTCATTTGATGTTTTATCAATTATGCAATTGTATACATAATATCCTTATAAACTAGGAAAAAATACCCACTACACGTATTTTATTTGATTATTTTATGTTAATAAATATTAAAAATTACAAATTCCGATTTTATTTTAAAATGAACAAAAGAAAGAATAAATATTAAAAATTACATACTCCTACTTTGAATACTAACTGTGATTTATAGATTTAGATTTTGAATATTAAATTTCTGGTCGAGGGCGGCTGGACGGGTGGCGGGTTCACGGGTACTCGACGGGTGGTGGTATGGGTGGCGGATGGTACCCGTCGCGGGTATGGGTATACATTAAAAATTGTAAATGATTCTGTCAAATTTCGACGGGCGCTACACTAGAAAAGTAGAAAATTAAACAAAAAAAGTTGTTTATAATTGAAAATATTTTTTAAATAAATTTTTACTATCATTTTGAAACAAATAATTAAAAATATTTTTTATTTTTTATTTTTAAAATTAGATCCCATCAAATTTCGACGGGCACTGCACTAGTTTATTATTAAAATTAGAACATAGGATCCCAAGTGCTCTTTACCAGTAGCGCTTAGTCACAGTATCTCGAGAAATGCAGCTTGTAAATCTTAATTAATTAATGAAATTATTTATTCTAGAAAAAAAGTTATAAGATTTTATATAAACCGTTGGGCGAAATAACTACTATAGGCTAAACACCACTGCATAATTCTTATGAAAAAGGACACGCTACATAATTAGCTTTCATTATGAATACCATAGATATGAATGAATGTTATGAATCGTGTTTATATGAATACCATACGTTAAACGCTTTATGTAAATACCATTGGATAGTTAATAATATGCGTTAAAATATGAAACAAAATTCACGTTTAATCAATTCTGCAATTCAATGTGTATAACCAATCTCCAACGCGGAAAAGGAAAGATGATTACAATTAAAAACATGGCGTTATGAATATTATCCGAATCCAACGTTATCCATAACATTCAAGCATTTCAAAGCAAATATCAGAATCAAAAATCTTAGTTCACCAATATACATAAAATAGAACTCATTTTAAAAAAAAAAAATTAAAACAATTTAAAAAGTCCACGATATAAATACAGATCAGCAATCGAACCCACCGCCGAAATCTGCGCCGTCGGAAATCATATCTCCGATCAGGAGTCCGCCGAGAGCGCCGCCGAGCAACCCTGCTCCCATTCCTAACCCAAACTTATTCTTCTTCTTCGGCTGCTGCACCGGCGGTGGCGGCGGATAACCATAACCCTGCTGTGGCGGCGGCGCATACCCGTATCCCGGGGGAGGTGGAGGGGGGTACCCGTATCCCGGCGGCGGAGGAGGAGGGTACCCGTATCCCGCCGGAGGTGGAGGAGGATAGCCTCCAGGCTTATGAGCATCGCCAACCGCCGGGTAACCTGTCGGCGGCGGATAACTTCCGCTTCCATCAGCAGCTGGATACGCCGCCACGGGTGGCGGTGGTGGATAATGGCTACCTCCTTCGACCACCGGATAACCCGCCGGTGGAGGGTAAACTCCGGGCGGCGGATATCCGGAACTGGACCCGGCAGGGTACGCCGTGTAGGGCTCATAATCGGCCTTCCCGACCGGGGCCGGGGCCGCGTACGGCGGAGCTGAGACGGCGGGAGCGGTTTTCTCGCTGAATTTGCAGGCGAAAGTGAGCTGGCCCTTGGGTTTTCCGCTGGGTTTCCGGACTTGGTAGCTGACGAATTGCTTGCCGCCTGCGGCGGCGGAATTCGCCGGAGAATCAAGGAGCTCTTTGATGGGGACGCTGACCTCGCCGACGTCTTTGTCGCCTAGCGCTCGCTCACATACGAGCTTGAAATCGAGGACGAGGCGGTTCATCTGCAGCGCCGCCTCCTCAACCGTGAACTTCATCGGGAAATTCCATGCGGGGTTGGCGTCGCCGTCGTGGTCCACCGGGGTCCTGGTCTTCTGCTTGGAGCTCTTGTCGCCGCCGGAGATCGAAACGACGGCGTAGACGTCCATCTTCGAGATGAGGTTGACTTTGTTCAAGTCTTTACCCGACTGGAGCGTGATTTCCAGAGTTCGATACTCCATGGTTTCGGATCTCAGATTGCTTCGACTGCGTGTGCGGAAGACGAGCGGAGTTTTAGAGAGAGAGAAGAGGAGATAGAGAGAGAAAGAAAGCGGAGAATGCAAGGGAGAAAGAAAGCGAGAATGCGAGGGGTATATACTAGTAATAAAATATGGAACGACGACGTAACGTGTTAGCGATTGTTGAAGTCAACGTTTACACGGTGTCTGTAATTACTTGGCGGCTTCCGTAGCTTAGCCATATTTACAAACTACTAAAAATACTATTTATATCCATTTAATTAGTCCACTTTTATTATTTTATATATCCCTTTCTCCTCTTTCTCATATAAAGTTATTTTAAGCGGACAATATTAATGTTTGAAGTACTAGTAATTAACTAGGAATGTGATATTGTCAATGAAATTAGTTAACAATATTACAATGCAGGGTCTTGAAAAGTAAAGGGTTCACATATTTAGAAAATGGAACAAATCATTTGATTTAATTTATTGAAATGCATCGCTATACAACAATAATAATAAATAAATAAAACATGATGGTAGGACTGAGACACCAACTTAGTGCACTTGCTCAAAGTTTAATCGCTTTTTAAAAAGATTGCCCACTTTCAAAGCAATTTGATAATTTGCTAGTGATGACAAGTCAACTCTAATTAAGTCTCTCTCTCTAATTAAGTGGTGAGAAACGATGCAATTGTTAGTTGTGTTCAAGTCCTCTCTGGCTCCTAATTTTAAAGACTGCTTCAAATAGAATATTCGGGTGAAAACTTCAACCCAAAAAAAAAAAAAAAAAAAATCTTTTATTTTACAGTCGATCTAGTCGTTTAATGTTATTTTTTTTTTAAATTTTTTTATAGGTATTTTCTAAATTTGTTACTCACTGTAGGTGGACTTCTTATTTTATATGGCGATGTAATATACCAATAGTAACTAAGGCATCCAATAATGTTCATTGTTTAAAAAAAATAATTAAATTATTGTCTCAATTATTGCACAAGCACTAACGTTATAAATAATGGACAACAAGCTAGTATGACATATATGGGAAACTAATCGGTGATCTCGAGTAGACATTGAAAATAGCAAAAAAAATAATCTGATTATTAATCTTGAGTTAATTGATGTCTAATTTGATTCGTACAAAATAAATAATACTAGTATTTCATTTCATCAAGTAAAATATCATTAGTAAAATTGATTAAAATCCCTAAATGTCGGCTGTCACCTTCACTACTCTCCAATGCTGTTTTTAACATTGATCATCCGATGGCAACGACCTAATTCCCCAAATTGCCCCTCAGGCGATACAAAATGACAAGCGGGTGCTGCTATTTGCACATCATGATCTAGGTAAATATGGCCGGATGATGTCTTTTGTCCCAATTTATGCATATCAATTGTGTCTCAAATCTTAATATCTATTACTATTATGTTATCTATTTTAGTTTCGAGCCATTCTTTTAGAGATTGGCTATGTGATCCCAGGCTCTAGTTTGTAAGACTTTGGTCTCTTGGATCACTGTGTTTTGTAGAGTAATTCGCGTACTCAGTTTCTTCTATTCTATAAAATTTTATTTTCCTGATAAAAATGTATTATGTTATTTTTTTATTAAAATAAAAACTACTCAAGATATAATAAATCGTAGTAGATATTTATAAATAAAAATTAATCTTTTAACAATTACAGTATATATCTTAGTTTTGAATTTATCAATCCTATTATAAATAATAAAAGCAAAATTAAATGCTAAAATATAATTGTAAACCTAAATTGGATTAGTGAACCCAAGAAATAATTATAAAATTAAAATAAATCAATATAAATTAAAATTATTGAAGAAAAATACGTAAAACTAATAAAAATTGAGAATTAAAGCACGATTAAGCCAAAAAAGTTGGACAGATGATCCCAAATAAAATGTGACCTTAGCATAAAAGTGTCTATAATTTAATTTTTTTTTATTATCATTATTATTCTTTTAATCTTCATGGCTAATTAATTTTTGAGTTTGTGATAACAAAATGGCTACTTCAATGTCATAGCTACTTATTAACCCATGAAAGCTGGTAATTCATAATTAGCAAAAACATAACTTATAGTAGTATATAGTTACTCCGCATATAGCTCTTGTGGTTAAAAGAAATATTTTCTAATTTACTACACAAATTGAATAGTTTGCATACTCAAGCAAAAAAAACCATAATCAATCATAAATTGGAAATCACGTATAAGATTAAAAGGAACTGAAGAAGCCATATTTAATAAGTGCACTAAAAATTGGAGAAAAAACTAGAATACGATGGCTGGGACAACATTTGACGGACGGACGTAATCAACAAATGTTACACAATTACTTGAAAACGAAAAAACATGGCATTCTTACCTAGATTTTATTTAATATTATATTCTCATAATACAGTAATTTATTATGCATTAAAGATGATATATATCATCAATAAACACGATAAAATTACTATATGGTTTTGTAATATAATATAGTATTACACAATCTGCAATTAACGTAAGATTTAATTTGACACAACGTCTTCAAACTTCCAGTCACTTGATTATACCGTCCATGTTTATCCTGTTTATCCAAACACAAAAGAAACTCAATTTCTACGTTGGACAAAAGATATATTATAGCAAAATAAAATTTGAAAATTCGTGCCTTATTTTATTTTACTCAATTAAGAAGAAGAAGAAGAAGAAGAAGAAGAAGACACACCTTGACGACGAGTAGCGCTGTTTCAATCGACGTCAAGCTTAGCTATCATAATAAATAAATAATCGGAATCAGTATAAATAAATTATTATATATTTGAAAATCAAATTTACGATATTTGAAATGCAACCATAAATGATAAATATCTCACCTAATTCAACAACAGCATTAACGGCGCAAACCACAATTTTCTCTGTTGCATTTGTAACTCCCGTCAGAATTTTTGTCCAGTCCTGTCCCCTGGGATGGAGGAGGAGGCGGCGGATCAGACGACGAGCTCGGCGGCGGCGGCGGCGGGATGGTTCCTCCGCTGAATTTGTAGGAAAAGCTGAGTTGGCCGTGGCGTTCTCCCTGGACATTTATGACAGAAATCCTCATAGACCGCCAACCGTCGGCGGTGGCGGCGGCGGTGACCGGACCGTTGAGGAGCTTTTTAATGGAGATCTCGGCGCCGCCGACGTCGACGTCGCCGTAGTAGCGCTGGCAAAGGAGGTTGAAACGGAGAGTGAGGCTATCACCCTGCAGCGCTTCCTCGCCCACTTTGAATTTGGTCGGAAAATTCCACGTCGGCCTCGTATCTCCGTTGTGGTCCACCGGCGATTTTTTGATAACGTCATTTAATTCGTCGTGCTCGTCAGAGATTGAAACGACGGCGTAGACGGCCATCTTGCCGAAGTATTTGACTTTGCCCAAATTCTTAGCGTGCTGAAGAGTGATTTCTAGAGTTCGGTGCTCCATTTTCTGACAATTATATAAAGAGAAATGGTGAAAGATCGAGAGAAATAAGGAGAGGTTGCATGGAAATGAATATGCTGTGAATTGTTTATATAGGCAGTGATTATGGGGGTGATCTTAATTAAGTTTTGGTACCTCTGCATGCATGAAGGTGCTTCGAAATTATATTTTCCCTTCTTAATTAATTAAGAAAGTTCTTGTTTACCAATTTTCAAAAAAAAAAAAAAAAAAAAAAAAAAAAGAAAAAAAAAAAAAAACAAGGAAAGGAAGTTCATATCACCAACATATATGTATACCACTTGTCGGAGTACTATTGTACCATTTGCTAGTAATGTTATGATCGATAGTAATTAATTATTGTGGTTTTGGATTATGTGGCATCTTCCCATACGTTAAAACTCATTTCAAAGGCGAAGAACAGGTATTATTAAAATATAAATAACCCGTGTGGGGTCATTTAATTGTAACATCAATCTAGAATTAATATAAATAACCCGTGTGGGGTCATTTAATTGGGTAACATCAATCTAGAATATACTACTAATATAATTGACTTGAGTCAAACAAGGTATGAATTTATACATAATTATCTGATACACATGCATTAATGCATACACCTACCCAAACGAGTAGTATATTATTTCAGAAAAATGCATGCATAAACGCGCAGCTGGTACTTAGAACTTTTCAATTTCAATTACTCCGTATTTATTATTTTTTCTATATATATGTAGTTATCCGTTATCAAGAGTATGCTTCTCCATTCAAACTCCCTCTCTCAATCTCTCTCTAGATATTAATTTGTGTTGGGATCAGAATAAATTAACTATCGAAATGGAGCGTCGAACTCTGGAAATCAATCTAGAGCATGCTGAGGACTTGAGCAGTGTGAGGTTCGTGGGCAAGATGGACATTTACGCCGTCGTTTCGGTCTCCGACGAGCATAACGATGTCATGAGTCTGAGGAAGAAGTCGCCGGTGGATCACGGCGGAGACACGACGCCGACGTGGAACTTTTCTATGAGATTCAAGGTGGACGAGGCGGCGCTGCAGACCGACAGCCTCACTCTCCGATTCAAGCTCATGTGCCGCAGTCACTTAGTCGACACCGACGTCGGTGACGCCGAGGTCTCCCTTAAGCATCTCTTCGATCTTTCAACGAAGGCCGACGCTGGCGTCTGGTGGTGCGCCACCGAGCCAGTCAGGAAACCCGACGGAATACCACAAGGCCACCTCAGTTTTTCCTACAAATTCAGCGAGAAAACGGCGGCGTTTTACGTTCCGCCTCCTCCTCCTCCTCCTCCTCCGCCGCCGCCGCCGCCGCCAGTGGGTGACTCTTGGTATTTTACGGGATTGAGGATTGTTCTTCCATTAATTTTCGGGGCAGTGTTAAAAAACGTATGAAAAGATAATTAATGGGGCTTTGGGGGAATATATACTTGAAGTCTTTAACACTTTTGGATTTAAAATGTTGTCCTATTTTATTTGGCTGTGTTAGATTATGCACTGATATTTGATTTTAATTAAATTTTGATTCCACTAGATTATTCGTTGACTTTTTTGCAAGTAATTATGTTTTTTTTTTTCGGTTATATTTACCGCACTTACTGAAGTTGATGCCACTGGATTGTTAACCTGGTTTATTGCTATCAGCCTATCACTACAACAAAATATCCAATAGTGACACAATTTTAATGACATCATGAGAGGTGTCACAAAATTTTATGTGAATTTGTCACTGGCTAATTTAGAACAATAATGATATTTGTGGCTAGTCACGTAGAGGCATTCGTCTTAGTATATTTAATTCAAAAAAGTATAAATTATAAATTATAATCAATGTTAAAATATTTTTATGAGATTATTTTCAATTATTTTAAATTTGATATAAAATATTTTCTTCCCAATAATTACATTTTTTTTCTTTAAATAAAAAAATAACAAATTCTTTAAAGTAGTCAAGGTCATCAATAAATTGAAGGATAAATTTGTTAAATGATTTATTGGATCCTAATAAGAAACACATTGCATTTCAATAATAATAATAATAATAATAATAATAATAATGATAATAATAATAATAATAATTCTTCAGCAAGAGATTCATGAATATTTACCTTGAAGAGAAACAGAGCAATTTTACGTTAAAGCAACTTATATGAATCATTATTGTTTACATAATTTACATTGATTGAGTCTAAGTTTTTTTTTTCAGGTACAATAATTTCGAATTTTGTGTTAATAATAGTATATTCTTTTAAATTAACAAACCATCCTTGATGGGTATCAAATTCCATGATGCATTAATAATTTTTATTATTGGTTGTGCGAATGTATTGTTTGCTAATGAGTTTTATATTTTTAGTTCATTTTTTATTTAACTTTTTGTAGGACTTATACTATTTTGAATTTAGATATAATTGAAGTATGAGCACTCGATCGTGAAAATGAATCAATATGTTATAGAGGTTTGAGCTTACAATATTCAAAAGAAATATGTTTCATGATTGCAAGCAAGTCTGTAAAAATTGATAACAGGGGAACTTGATTGGCATAGTCAGGCAATACAAAAGCTTAAGTGCAACAACATCGGTGAAGAAACACCAGTTCAAGAATCTCAAACAAATCAAGTTGAAGAGAAAGAAAAAACCAGTTAAGAGAGTAAAGCCAGCAACAGTGGAAACAAATGAAATTGGAGGAAATAAAAAGTCAATCAACAGAGCAAAAACAATAGAAATGGAAGAAAATATAAGGGCAAAGAAAAAATCAATCCAACTCAAGTGGAAGAAAAGATAAAATAAAATACGGGGTTGAAGCTTGATGAAGAGCAATGAAACGGAAAATGATGGATAATAAAAAAAGAAGTTCGGGGATTGTGTTGATATTCTAAGCAATGATTATGACACGCTGGACAAATTTTTGTCTAAACACAAAAAGAACAAAAGATGTTCAACGTCTATCAAAATCAAACAAGAAAAGATTTAATGTGAATGATATTCACATTTTGAATCTTTTAGACATTGAGAATATAATAATATATGATTTTTTTTAATTCTTAAAAAAAAAAAACAGTAGGCTACTTGTTCTTTTTATACTTTAAATTAAACTTATTATTCTTATCAAGTTTGAGAAATATTTATGGTTATTTTTTATTGTAATATAATTTATTATATCCTAAGTGAAAAAAAGATATTATTATATTCGTTGCACGTAATCTATGTTAGTAATTTTAAAAGAGTCAACAATATTTAGTTTTTGGAATCACGTTATGCTTTTGCTTTTAATGAATAGTATCTCATGCATTACAATCTATTTCCAAAAATAAAACGCTGATTGCATTTTTTATAAAAAAAGAGAGAGAGAGAGGAAATAAACGATAATCTGATTTGATTATTAAAATGCGAGATTATATGAAATGAATGAGCTCTTAGACAAAAGAAAATTCAATATTTTTTTATAGAAACCAAAGTTGCTCGAAATAAATTTAGATTTATCTTGGAATTTCCTTTAATTACAACTGATTAATACAGTAGATATTTGGTGAAAAAGAATATTCCTGAAAATCTCACTTTGTTTCCCCTTCCCTCACTTCCAAAATGCCGATATGCGGCACCATAAACCTTTAAATTGGTAATAATTAATTAAATTAGTAAATTCTTTTGACTAGCTCCTTTGTAAATTGTATACTAGTGAGGACTCGATTCGGCAAACTTTCAAGATAGTATCATCAAGTCTTCAAGAACTGGAAAATCCTTGTTTATAATAGTATTTTGTATCTAACAGAAAATATTTTTAAGTTTGCTATACAAAGAAAAAGGAGGAAATGAGATGAAACTTCTTGTTAGAAATAATAGATCATATATATCCTTTTGTTGACTTATGTTGTGAATGATCTAATCTCCAATCAAGATTCTCCATCAAACAAATTAAGTCTCACTTCACCACGAGAATTATCAACATTTAGTTCATATCTCAAACTATAATATAATGCAGTACTGTGACAAGGTTACGAAACAAAATGAGACACAAAAATGTGCGTCTGTTGGTGTAGGTAGGTAGTGAGGTCAATGCTTAAGACCTCCGTGGCATGCAATCGAAAGTAGTAAAATAAAAATAAAAATGAGACACAATTAATAATATAGAAACTAATGGTTGAAAAATCAATAATCAATCCACACCAAATTAAGCACCAAACATAATACATACGGAGTATAATGGAAGACTCGTACGGAAACGGAATCCATTAACATAGATTCAACTATTCAAGTGTTGAATGAAAGCACAACTAGAACTAATTATACTTAAAAGATAATAAAAACAGGACACGAATCAAAAACAAAAAAAAAGGTTCAAACAATGTCGCCATTGAAAAAGGTTGGCTATTTTTGCAGTCAGCTTTGATAATTTCTACTCTTGTAAGACCACGAATCTTCCTTACTTCCATGTCAATTTTTTTTTTCTCATTTCTGAAATATCAACACCAGGTCTAACTCCTGCAAATCATACATCGCAATCTTCATCAATATTAATTATGCCTCTAATTAAGGGAAGAAAGAATGGCCATACGAAGCCATCTCAAGAATGGCCATGAAGTCAAAGGCCCAATTCGCGTCCAGCATTCCATCACCCGCCTTTCTTTTCTCCAAGACCAAGACCGCCTCATCAATTTCGGAAAATTTTGTCCAAGTGGCCCAATCAAATTCGTGTTCCGCGTTTCTAATCTATATTTGCCGAGCCGCGTCTCGCTTTTAATTCTAGGCGGCAGTTTATTTTCTTTTACTTTTCTTATTTCTTAGTATTTATTTAATTATTTCCTTGTTCAATTAGACCTAGTCTAAAACTATATATAGGACCTAAGGGGAAGGGGAAAGATCATCATGTAAAAAAGACTACTTCTGTGGGAAATAAGAATAAATCTAGACCTTTCATTTATCTAGATCTATGGCTTATAATAATATGTATTTATAACTTTAAACACGCGGTTATACAATAAGTAAGGCTAAAATTGTAAATCATCATTAGTTGTAACCGTCCATTTAATTCCCCAATTTATGGGATTTGATAAATTTATGTTAAAATCCCTTCTAATGACCGAAAACATGTGTATCTTATATGTTCATTGGTGTTTTTTTTTTTAATTTTATTTTATATTTCATAGTTCAATATATCAATTTAGTAATACTAAATAATGCTCTTATTCATTTTTTTAAAATTTTAAATTATTATTATGTTTAATTTATTTGATTGTATAAGAACTTTATCAAACAATGCATTATTCATATGCATGGAATGCATCATACATTGAACTTTAAAATATCATTGTCTTCTTTTGTAATGCATCATACAATACAATGTAATGTATTGTGCTACTAATTATAATGCATATAATTTTTCAAGCGGATTATTCATTATTATCTTTTAAATGATAAATTATTATTAGCTTTAATTTATTTAATTGTATAAGAAATCTATGTAATAATGCATTCTTCATATGCATGTAATGCATTATACATTAAACTTTAAAATTGCATCTACTTCTTTTTGTAATGCATATCATAAAATACATTGTAATGCATCGTGCTAATATTTGTAATGCATATAATATATATATATATATATATATATATAGGTAGTAGATCATATGAAAACTAATTATTACGTGAAACCTGCAACCCATCATAAAATATTGCATTTTATGCATAAAATGATGCATTTTGTGCATAAAATGTTGCATAATAAAATATATTATTTTATTTTATATTATATTATTTTATATTACTTTTATGCATATAATTCATCATTATGAGAATTTATATAATAAAATATATTATTTTATTTTATTTTATATTATTTTTATGCATATAATGCATCATCATGAGAATGCAATATTTTATGATAAAATGCAACACTTTTGTGCATAAAATGCAACATTTTATGATGGTTGCAGGTTTCACGTAATAATTAGTTTTCACCATAACTCATCCCTATATATATATATATATATATAGAGGAGAGATCACGTACAAAAAACTAATTTCGTGAGAAGTAAGAAGCAATCTTATACGTCCATATCCATTCATCTACGGTTATTAATTAATGCATACTTCTTAATTAATTGCACACGTTTTTGTTGGGATAGGGATAAATTGGTAATATTATTTTAATGGTAACCGACATCCCCTCATATCTTGGGATTGTTTACGTTTTATATTTGTTATATATTTTTTTTTAATTTAATGGTAACCGCCGTCTCCTCTAAATTCATTCATCTTTTCTTCTATCCCTCTTCCAATATCCTCACACCGCTCATAATCAGAAAAATTAAAGCTATTAATGGAGCATCCATCTTTTTCATATTCCGGCAGATATCACTAAATCGTTGGGGTTCTAACTAAGGCAAACCCCATGGAGAAAAGGAGAGGATGAAAAGTGAATGAAGAGTAAAGCAGTAAATATGGTTTCTTCGCCATTGATTTTGATATTAGTATTGAGATTTGAGAATTATGAATTGGAGGAGATGATTTGATGGAGAGATTGATTCCTTAGTTGGAGTTTATGTATCATCACAATCGATTTTTTATTTATTTATTTATTTTTTAATTTTAAACTTTGATATAATGATGTTGATTTTTTCAGATTTTCACTGATTTTTTTGTATTCATTTTGATAATTTAATTAGTTGAGACAATTTACATTTTCCTTCTTTGTTTGGAGCTTTGTGCATTACGTCAATAGTATAAATGCATTACAAATAGTCATTTTGTGCATTATGAGTGCATATCTTCATTGAGCAACGTAACATTATACGTAAACTAATAGTTTAGAATTTTTGTGCATTATATCAATACAATGAATGTGTTAAAAAAAATAATCAATGCATTATATGAATGTGCATATGTATAATTTATCTTTCTCGCACACTAGATATAAATCAACATTGTATGTATGAAGGTTAATTTATATAACTAAAAGTGCATTATTATACTGTAATGAATGCATTAAGATTAACAATCGGTGCATTATAAATGCATACGTGTCGCTAGTTTTCCTCACGTACGTAGGATAAACATATACTTATAAAGTACAAGGCATAATAATACAAAGTCAAATGCAGTATAATTTAGCATGAAGTGCATTATTATTATACTAATTCAAATGCAAAAAATTAAGATAATTATTTTGATTACCATTTTTCTGATTTTTTATGCATTATAGTACTACCTCCGTCTTATTTAAGTAGGGACGGTTCCTGTAGATACAAAAATCAAGAGAGTGGAGATTGGAGATTGTGTGGTCATAATTAATTCTGAGGAGAGAGAGTTAATTGTAGCCAAGTATTCTTTGTCATTTAAGGAAACATGTCTATTAGTTGAGACGGACCAAAATGGAATACAGATCTACTTAAATGAGACAGAGGTAGTAGTTCCTTTAAAAAAAATGCATTATTGTACATAGTCAAATGCATTATAAATTCACATGAAATGCATTATGATAGCTGTTTGAAATGCATTAAATTATGGTAATTATTTTTCTTTCGATTTTAAGATCGAATTTGGCATGATTTTACGTGTATAATGTTTTAAAATTTGGAAGATTTCATTTTTTATTTGAATGGTTTCATCCAAATCCATGATTATGGCCACTACCAAAATAAAAATATGTTTATTTTACCTTTTAGCCCTTTTCGTATTAAACCCCCTTCAATTCGTTTATTTATAAAAATTAAATATATTTATCTACATTAAATCTAGGTGGTTAGATTAGCAATAATCAAGGGTCCAAGATCCTTCTTATTTCTTACATAAGGTGACATTTATATGAGATCTCACCCATATATATATATATATATATAATATTTTAAACGGATGACCACTATATGAATTACATTAGTTTTTCTAATGCATTATAACTTTGTGGTGATGCATTATAATATAAAATTAAATGCATCGAGAAAGTGATTTTTTATTTTTTATTTTTTATTTTATAACTATGCATTGTGTGTGTCATTTCGATTTGTTGGCATATCTACCGTGGGGGAAATTCTATGCACAATCGCAAGATTTCCGCATGAAATGGTAACTTTTTGTTTTGACTCTTTTAACCTTATTTGAGTTATGATATCTATAATCACGTTTAAATAGGTCAATTCATATGGAAAATTTTGATGCATATCTGACAGTATATACATAATAATCCATGGACTATGATTCTTCCTATTTCTTACACTAAGAGTCATTTTTACCAGAACCACACCCTAAGACCTAAACTATCACATCTATCACCTTTTTATTCCATATCATATTTTATTTTTCTAGTTTTGAGAGAAGAGTAGTATAAGAGAAGGAGGTCAAGATATTCAAGACCTTAGTATCTTCTATGGTTTTTGTTTATTTTTGTTTATTTTTATTTTGGATCTTGGATTGTTTGTCATAAACATGAGTGACTAACTTTCTTTTATTCTAAGGCTAGGGAGTAGATGGATATTATATTGTAGATTCAAATTAGTTTTTACGGAGTATTAATCAATCACAACATTCTCTTGCTTTTTATATTTTTGTGCTTATTGTTTGCTTATTTGATTGGCCGCCAAATTTGCATGATTTATTGTGTTAATTCAATAGACGGAAGTTGGGGATTAATATTAGAATTGAAACATAGGGCACACACTTCAATAAGTCAATAAGTCGGAATATCTTGAGATTTGTGTCAGAGCTTTTAATCCTTTGAGCTTTTAGGAGTTGCATGTTTTAGAAATGAGTTGGGCATAACAATTCTTGCACGCGATCCACGGTTTAGGCACTACGGAAGTGAGTTTAAACTTATTTCAAGATTGTTCTAGTAAGAGTCGAGTCTTTTATGTGATTGATTGATTTAAATTGGTTTGAATTTGCATGTCCATTGAAACCAAAACCTTAGAATAACCTTTCTCGTATTTGATTTTCTCAAAAGCTTGTCTTACTTGTTTTGTTCTATTCATTTATTTATTTGCATTATTTTAGTTTAGAAAAATCCCTAAAAACTTGGTAGTCTAGATAGAGGAAAATAAATCGAATTAATACTCGCTTTGATTACTCAATCTATGTGGAAATCGACCATGCTTCCTTAACTATAATAACACCCGTATACTTGTGGTTTGTTAAAAAATTAGTGAACAACTATCCACATTAAGATTGAGTATAGTCGATTGTAATTAATGTATGATATAAAATGGACTAAAAATAGTTCACTAGTTTTTAGTTTTGATTGTAATATAATTGTACATGGTGAATAAAATAAATTTGCTAAACTAGCAGTCATTAACTCTTGATCATTTGTATGATTCTAATTTAAAAAATAAATAAATAAATAAAAAAGTGTGTGAGAGATGTGTATTGGCTGGTCAACATATACCCATTTCCAATCAATTCTTGTCAACATTCATGGATAATTACGTCCATTAACATATATATAAGTGAGTATTTCTAATATAAAGTGAATATTTTTGGATGTTGCTCATGAAAAGTGGTATATATATATTACTTGAACGTATATACAGTCGACTTAAAGAGAAAAGACCAAGTCAAGAAAAATACGAGTATAAATACATTATATATGCTCCTCGATCCGAGAAGCTTGAATGTTTCGACGTTAATCGTTTTCATTAGTTAATTACAAAAATTTCCTTTTAATTTGACTGTTCACGAGATTATAGTTGCCTGCTTTTTCATTTGTTAACGTCAACACAACAATCCAATACTCCATCTGTTTTTTTTTAAGTGTCCGATTAATAAATCACAAATAATAAAGAAATGTGTAAATTTACATTTTAACTTTATTTATTATTGTCTTTTTCTGCACACCACCTTATATATAACATTAATTATAAAGGTAAAGTTGAAAAAATATAACTATTATCAAATTTTGAAATGGGACACTTAAAAAATAAATAACAAAATTAACAATTAGGACACTTAAAAAAAATAGAGGGAGTAATAGTTAATAGGATGTGTACAGTGGTACTGTCCCATTAATATCGAGTATCTAAATAAGACAAATTCCAACAATTATTGGTTATCGAGACTTTTTGCCATTATTTAATTCTATCTAACTAAATAGCCACTTTGCATTCTCACGATAAAAATCAATCATCCATATTTAAAAAACTAAAGAAAACTATAAATTCTTTCAGTAATACTATCTTTATGTTATTTGTTTTTCGTACAAATCAAGAATTCATGAAATAGTCCGTGAATTTCTTTATTAATTAGTCGGCAATTCACGAATTTACGAGTTGAGGCTAGTAAATTTCTCTAGCTACTAATTAAAATTAGGAATTCATGAACTCCCAACTCGTGAATAGACCTAATTTAGATATATGCATGAATTCGTAAATCATATATAAAAATTGACCAATTCACAAGAACTTAATTAATTCACGTTCGTGAATTGCAGAACAACAACCCCATATACAGTAAATCACGAATTGAGCTATATACATATGCACTCGTGAATTATTTCATGTAGTATAAATCGATTCACAAGATTCCAACTCATAAATTCATGGTGACATTGAAGTTAATAATATTTACAAAATTGCCACTGAAATTGATTTATAATTTTAAATATGTCTAAATAATAAGGCCCAGATGCCCAAACCACTAATTAATAGCCCGTCTATTAATGGGCTTCAAACAATCACCAAGAGCGGTCTTGACAGATAGGCCAACAACCTATGCCTATTTTATTAGTAGTATTCTTTTTTCTTTTTCTTTTTCTTTTGTTTTGGGAAAAAACAACTTGCCATGCTTAAGAACAGAGCGAGGAACGTGTAGTGCTATGTTGTAGGTAAGGTCCTCTTTGTTGTTTGATATTTATGCTTTCTTTTGTTTGCATTTGTTATTATTCGTATTCTATACATTTTTGAGTTTATGTCTTCGTTGACTGTTAAAATTATTTGAGACTTCCCATGAGTAATTGATTATTAAGTGTTTGTTGAAATGCCTAAAAGAAATTAATGGTTTAATTTCGTTAATAATGACTAAAAATAGAATGCTCATATAACAACAATCGTCGGGTGTTGAAGGAATATTTAGTTTTTCTGAATCACGTTATGCTTCTGCTTCAAATGAATAATATCTCATGCATTTACAATCTATTTCCAAAAATAAAACGCTGATTGCATTTTTTAATATATAAAAAAAGAGAGGAAATAAACGATAATCTGATTTGATTATTAAAATGCGTGATGTTATGAAATGAATTATCTCTTAGATAATAAAAAAAATCAATATTTTTTTATATAGAAACCAAAGTTGCTCGAAATAAATTTAGATTTACCTTAAAATTTCCTTTAATTACAACAATTTCATAGATATTTGGTGAAAAAGAATATTCCTGAAAATCTCACTTTCTTTCACCTTCCCTCTCTTCCAAAACGCCGATATGCGGCACCAAAAAGGCAAAAACCTTGAAATTGGTAATAATTAAATTAGTAAATTCTTTTGACTCTTTTGGAAATTGTTCAATGTTTTCTTTCGCCCCTCCTCCATTCTTCGCAGGTTGTTTACTTTTCATTTTTTTTTAATTGAATCTGTATTTTGATCCTTCCTTTATATGATGTTGCCTTTTTCTGCTGTGTGAATGCTTTGATTACTCGGAAACGCATATTGATTCCACCAAACCCTTGCTGCTCTTTCTTCAAGTAAAAACTCAACAATTTCATTTGAACATTTTCATTTCACGCACATATTTATCTATATATGTATTATATATCATTATTTGTTGTTGGCAATCATCTCGTGGAGTTGACAATTTGCGGTATATTAGTGCTTTGTTCCTGTTCTTGGTTGTGGTGCGTTTGTTCTGGCTTTTGCTGATTACGATGGAGCCAAAAAAGGGTAATTGAAAATTGTGGGGTTTATGTGGGAATTGGGTTTTTCTTTTTCAGGAATTTGAGTTGTAAGAGGGGAATGGAGGAAACTGGGCAGTTGAAAAGGGCTTTGATTGATGCTTCTGCTGGAGCAATTTCGGGTGCGATTTCAAGAACTGTCACCTCGCCTCTCGACGTTATTAAAATCAGATTTCAGGTTGATTTTCTAGTTGGATTGTTTCAGAAGTTTAGCCCTGTTGAAGAATTATGGTGATTAGAATGCCTTCTTAGTTATGTTTTATACTTGGTTTTATTAGCCTTTTGGCTATGAGTTTCGAGTGGAATGCGGTTCAGTTCCTTATTTACTGCATTTGTTGAATAGAAGATCTTCAGTTACTTGAAAAAGATTGCTTAAATTATTTCATGGTGCAGGTTCAATTGGAACCGACTACGCAGTGGGCTTTGCTTCGGAGAAATGCATATAGTCAGTCAAAATATACTGGTATGCTGCAAGCTACAAAGGACATTTTTAGGGAGGAAGGCTTGCCGGTATTTGTTACCTATGGAATAATATCTGTAGACTATGTTTTTTTTTTTAATAAGAGTATGTTGATCCTCATTCCATATTGAGTTGTGGAGTTTGATATGGCATTCTCATTATTACTGTTGGCATTTCTTTCTTATATGCCCATTCTGCATACCTGGAGATTATGTGTATGATCATGCTATACAATACCCCTAAATGTGTTTTTTAATGATTGGTTACTCTAGGATTTGGCTGCATAAAGATGAGAATAGTAGAAAATATTGCAGCAAACACATGCTTGTGCAATTAAAATCATTTGTGAGCAGATTGGAACTAAGTCTGATAAGTTTTGCAAATAGTAGAATGCTTCATGATTTCTGCAGACCATTTCAGCTGTACTTGGAATGTTACAGAAGAACCATTTAGCTTTGTGCAAACTTACAAAAAGAACAGATGGAGAAAAAAGGAGTAGACAAATGGGAAATAGTCATCTTATTTGGCATATCTGATTAGATTAAAGAATTGAAGGAAAATTGGTGAATGGCGAAGAATAATAATTAGAGGAACAGATAAGATAATAGAAAGAGGACATTGATAGAAAATCAGTGTGGAAAAGAACTGTAAAGAAAGAAAGCATGATAACAAAATTGTGACTATTAAACTGCTCTATTTTTTTTTGGTTTGTTTGTTGTATATTTATTTTACTTCATTTCATTTTCTACAGGGTTTCTGGAGGGGTAATGTCCCAGCCTTGCTTATGGTGATGCCGTACACAGCAATACAATTTACAGTTCTGCACAAATTAAAGTCATTGGTGACTGGTTCATCCAAGTCAGGTTTGAATCATTCTGCTACGGTTCGGTATCTCTTGATGCATAACAGATCATTATATCATGAGTAGGGATATACTGCAAAAGCTTTGAAGTACTTTTTACACATTGTTTGGATCCTCACTGGATAAATGTTCTTGTTCTTGATTGGTCGTTCATGTATGTATTATGTGCATAAGCTGTATGTCTTTGCAGTTTGTGTTTTTATTTTTTAGGAATTTCACATTGTTTCCTTCTACTATGATACTGAAGTGGTCTCTTATAAAATTCTGATTTTCGAATGTGCATTTCTTGAAATGTCGTGAAACTTTAGTTGCTCTGAAATTAATTAACATCTTGTTTTGTTTATGCAGAAGATCATATGAATATAAGTCCCTATCTTTCATATGTTAGTGGGGCATTATCTGGATGTGCAGCCACTGTTGGATCTTACCCATTTGATCTTATACGAACCCTTTTAGCTTCACAAGGGGAACCTAAGGTATTCTGCTATAGTTTTGCTAGCAACAACCATTGTTATGCATTGCAGTTTTATTTGCTTTGTAAGAAAATAAGGAATTTTTCTAAATGGTGTTATTTTCTCAATCAGGTATATCCTAATATGAGGGCTGCATTCTCTGATATACTTAAAAGGCGTGGCTTTCGAGGGCTTTATGCTGGACTGACGCCTACATTGATTGAGATAGTCCCTTATGCTGGATTGCAGTTTGGAACATATGATACATTCAAACGTTGGGCCATGGTGATATATTTAATTTTGTTGGACAATTTAATTTTCTGTTAGGTTTCTAATCTGGTTAAGTTTCTTGCTTGTCTAGGCTTGGAATCAGTACAGATCCGATTATGCAACGGAGGCTGATGATTCTATCTCGAGCTTCCAGCTTTTCGTATGTGGACTGGCTGCTGGCACTTGTGCTAAAGCTGTATGTCATCCACTTGATGTGGTGAAGAAAAGGTTTCAGGTATAAATCCATGTTCAACTGTCAATTGTACATTATTTTTCAACCTCAGTTACTGTATGATTAAGTTTCTTACACAAATGAAGAACTTCTAGTCTCGTTTCTGGATTGCCCTCAATATTGTTTTCACGAGAGTAAATCTTGGTTCGGAAAACTTGTGTAAGACTGTCTAAAGGGTGCAAGCCGATATTCGTTAGACGGGTCAAAAGATCTGGGTTCAAGGTCTGTATGGGTCAAATATGTGGGTCCAAGCTTATATCCAACGCCGTTTTCTAATTTTTATGGTGTTTGGGTCTGGGTCTTGACCCATCTGACAGATTTTGGCGCATTAGACAATCACCTTAGCCATCAAAGGAGACTTTTACAAGAGCAAATTTTGCTTTACAATCTGTGTATAAATAAGTTAATTTTGATTGTAGGTGGAAGGGCTGCAACGGGACCCGAGATACGGAGCTCGAGTCGAGCACCGTGCTTATAAAAATATGTACGATGCCCTACGACAGATTCTGCATAGAGAGGGTTGGGCAGGATTATATAAGGGCATTACTCCGTCAATAGTGAAAGCTGCACCGGCTGGTGCTGTAACCTTCGTTGCTTATGAATTTACTTCGGACTGGTTAGAGTCCCTTTTGACTTGATTTTGTTTCTTTATTCACCTTTTCTTCATTTGCTTCTTCAACCATTCATTCTTTCTGCGCTACTACAGTTTATCTTGATATGTTCCCTCGAAATGGAGGGGTGCCACCTGCATATTGTTTTGTACTAGCAATAATTGATCATAGGCATAGTTTTTGGCTAGAAAATAGAAGCAAGATTATAGGTTTTGATGAGGCGACATTTGATTCTATTTTTGTATTTCTTCGCTCAGTTTAAAGTTTATTTTGCTGTTAATGGTGAAATTATTTCCGTGATAATTAATGTGAGGAGATATTGTTTTTTGTTTTTGGTTTTTTGGGGTATCATATTTGAATTTTATATTTAATTGTAATAGAGAATATCCTAGGTGATGGTGACGTCACATTAAAAATAAAATAAGAGATTGAAGTCATAAAAGGACTAGCTGAGGTAGTTGGCCTGATTGTATTTGTATGGTTGTTAATTCAGGCGGGTTATTAGTTTATTTTTTTTTTCTCTCTTTTTTAATTTCTTAAATTTATTTGTGGTATAGGTGGGGTTGTCAATTATGAACATGGCACGTCCTGTTGAATATAATAGAAAAATAATAGGTAAAAAAATTGGACATGTCCCCCTCAAAAAAAAAAAAAAAAAGAATACGAAAAACATTAATAAAAACTTAAAATAGTGAAAATGTAATGTAAACTATGAGGATTTGTTCGATATTTATAACCATGCTATTGCACACTATATTAAAGGGAAAAAAAATGAAGAAGAATAAAACAAAGAGAGCTTCAAGTTTCATAATGGTATATACTCGTTAATTGTCGCTGTTTTCCTCATACATTTTTGTTGGAATGAGTCATATTCCTGGGAAAAAAACAAAAAATGTATGGTAATGTATTAGAGAATTTGAGAAGTGAGAGACTATAATTGACTGCAAATAGGCTTGGGAGGAAAAATGGTGAGTTGATAATTTAGATGATACGTAGAATTGATAATCTATTGAACAACATACGTAAGACTGTACAAATCCAGTGTTGATAAATTCAACTTCACCCGACGGCATGATTAGCAGCCCATTCAGGTTTACATCTAAAAACATGCACAGATTCAGGCCCAATATTTTTTCAAATCCAAACAACTGAAATAAGGTCAGGATTATGGGGCCCAAGGAAATAATTGCAGCCCATCTTGTTGTTTCATTATCACTATTCTTTTTTTACTTTATGCTTATTTTTTTATTTTTTTATTTTGGGTAACACTATCTTGCCCACATTAACAGAGGTTCCCCAGTTTATATTGAATTGTGAAACTATATTTTCATATCTGCTTTATTTTATTTTTTTATCAAGCTAACATAACACTCACACACACGCACCTGGGGTGACTCAAACTCCCGACCTCTTGGATCGGAGGGGAAGCGTCTTACCAACTGAGCTGCGCTTCGTTGTCTTTATATTATTATTATTATTATTATTATTATTATTATTATCCAAACTATGGTGTGATTATATGTTGTTCCTCAAGAGTGTGTTTGACTGAGCTTATAAGCTAGTACTATGTTCTCCATTTACTGACACTTACTTTCCATTTTGGGTCGTAGACCCCACAATCACTTTAACACTTTAACACTTTATCACTCTACTTTTTAACACTTTAACACTATTAAAAAAAATTAAATGGACCCACAATTATTCAACTTTAACACTTTAACACATTAATTTATTACTATATCATCAAAATGCAAAAAAACTTGTGCCCAGAATTTTGGTTCACTAAATGGAGAACAGGGGAGTATAAGTTCTTTCACTGCATATAAGTTTTCCAAAAGTGTCTTGCTAAATAAACTCGTTTAAAGCTTATAATGTCCAAGAATATGCTCATCCAGCACCCCAACTTATTTTTTCAAAATATTACTTTTACACTATATAATTTTATTTTATCTTTATATTTCTATTATTTACACTTCTACTTGTTTCTTTTACAAACTTATGAATTTCAGAATTTTTATTTCTTAGATTTTTTTTTAATTTTTCAGATTTTTTTATTCTCCTTTTAATTTATAAGCTCTTTTATCCAAACACTTTGATAACTTATAAACTTTTTTAGCATACATCTTATAAGTTTTTGAAACATCTTATAACATCCTAAATCTTATAAAATAAGCTTAGCCAAACATTCATGGCCTGACACCGTTTTATAAATTTAATTTGATTGATGATTATATATGTAGAAATATTTTCTTCGATTATATATCTGTACATTTTTACATGGTAAATTGCTACTCTTTAATGTGAATGTGTTGATCTAGTATTAGGGTTAATGTATGAGATAAAGGTACAAGTTTCAAATCTTATGTGACATGGTCTTTTAAAATTTAATGTTAAACTGTTAGAAGTAAATAATAGTACTACATTTTTTTGACTAAAAAATTCTATTTTGGGAAATATCTCATTATAAATGGAATAATGCAAACCAAAATGAAATTTATCACTTTATAAATGAGACAAAGTAGGTATATTATTTCGGAAATTAGTCAACCATGTCTTCCCTAAATGAACTTAGCGTCTTAGCCTAATTTATACATACGGTTAATTGCAAAAATCACTAATTTTTGGGAAGATAGTTCCCGATTTTATTTTATTTAATTTTTATTATTTTGTTTTATTTACAATTTCATGAATCAGTATATCCACAAACCCTAATTCCATAATTGCTTCTTCGATGCGCCGTAGTTTTACGAGCTATTGGAGCTAATATTTCTATAAAGAAAATGTCAAAATACTAGAACTATATTTAACCATGAGCTGAATATTGCCAACCTTGCTATTGTTCGATTATTTTATCAAACTTACTAATAATTTCTCTCCTATTTGGCCTAAAATATCTTCAAAATAATAATAATTCATGTTTCGTGAATACACAGCTCGAGTTCACTGGTGGCAAAATTTATTAATGTAAAAAATTAAGCAGACTTCACCAATTGGTCAAGCCCTAGTCGAACAGCTCCAAGATTCAATTTCAAATAAAATTAAAATAATCAAGACTAGTAGTACAAAAGAAGGGCGTTGAACGGAATCTTTCTCAAAATTAATAAGGGTTTTTGCATGGCCCTTAGAATATTCCTCTGATTCTCGAGCATCCTTATTAAAATAATTTCAATTCAATTGTTTCCCTTTCAAGAATCCTCTTGTAATTTTCTTTCCCATATCTCGATATTTTATTTTATAATATTAAAAAATATATATATATATTTTTTACATAATGTAAGTGACGAATCAGACGAAGAGGACTGCCAAGGAATCACCAGCACGAACCAAAATATAAGGTGGGTGCACTTAAAAAGAGGAACTACTAGTTCTACTTTATTGTGAGCTTGACACCTGTAAATTAAATTTAAATTATATAAATTTAGAGACAAAAAGTCATTGAGTTACATAAGTATGTCTTTTCTTTTGATCTGGTTTGGTTGAATATCTATAAACCCCACGACCTGGGAACATGCGAATGCTTTCATTAATTTTATTTTACTAGTACTATTTTATTAAAGAAATTAATGTTTCTTTATTTATACAACTTGTCCACTATCAAACTAACAAATTAATGGAATTCTTAATCATCGTCACCATGAGTTAGACAGAAAATAATCATTATATTATATAATAATTTTGATTCCCATCTACACTTGATTGAGATATATATATATGCTTCCATTTTTGCATCACATAATTTCAAATTAATTCAAACGCGTGCTTCACTAATTTTTTTTAATTAAGGAGGGTTTCATTAATTTTTTTAGTTTGCACATTTGGTTTTGGAATTTGAATTTACCTAACGTAGAAACTTGTACTATATATAGAACACTAATATTTAGATTCAAAGAAATCTTAATTAAATAATAAATATTACTAAAATGTTACTTATTAATTACGGTTAAATTAATAAATATTCCTCGAAAGTTTTTAGTTAGATATAGTCTATAGTATAATTTAGGACAAAAATCTACATGCGTACAAAACCATTCAATTTCGATAAATTAGATCAATGTAGATTAATTAATTATCAAGAATTTGACCAAAGCGAGATATCAAAATTGTGTCCAGATAAATTATTGCTATGAGTATCTATATATAAATGCTTTGATGAATTGTACATTAATTTAGTTTTGGAAGCATGCCTAATTCACAAATAACACTTTATTTATTTCTTAATATTTTTGTGAGGAAGTGGGTGATGAGGACAAACAGTCAAATCCCATTTTTCTACAATTTTGAAGATGAAAGAATAATTACCAAAAAAGCAAGTAGGATTTAATTTAATTGACATTAAAATACTGCATCAAGCAAAGCGGGTAAAAGCACAGTATTTATGTTAGTACGTAATTACTACTAGTATTTATGCTATTCACACTGTTACGATATTCATCATTTAATTTCGAACAAAATACTTTCTCTCCAATACCTATAATAAATTTTTTAGTGATTAAATTGAATAGTGTCATCTTAAATTTATCAACTATATAATCCTCTCTAATAAAAGAAATCAAACAATATAAATCCACATGAATTAGTAGTTACCTTGGTTTGTTATAGTTAAGTCGTGTAATTTTTTTTTAAAGGTAAAAAACAAATCATTGACAAAAAAATACATGAGTATAAGAGGTACTCGAAACCCTTACACGAGTACTCGAAATCCTTACACGAGTACAAGTTGTAATTTTGTTTATGACACATACACTACTAGCTACTACTGTACGTGTTTTGTAATTTACTAATTTTGTAGCTCTGTCAAGAAGGTTGAGCTCATTATAAAACTTTGTATACAGTTCATTGAAGTTGACTTTCTACTTCTATAAAAAAGTTGACTTTTAGCGTACTTGTTATAAAAAGTAATGTGTTACTAGTATTTATTAATAATGTTTTGCTACTTGTTAATTAATGCAATAGCTACTACCCGAAAGAGTGAGACCCTGTTAATTAATGCAGTTTAGTTTACAAGGTGTATCAAATGGATTGGGATCCTCTATTGCAAATTCAAATGTCATCTTCTATTATTTCAATGGATGATTGTCAAGTGTTTAGAATGATTTCAAAATCAACAATAATTAAAAAAATTCAGAACAAAAAATGACTGGTTTTAGAAATATTGTGGAAACATGACAATTATACTTTGATGTAATAGGAGATGTCACACATAATTGCAATAGATGATCTGAATATTTATAATTGTGTATGTGTATATAATAAATTATATATACATATATAGAGTTTGATTCATATAGAAATAAATCCTGATGTGAAAAATAAGAATGAATTTGGACCATTGATCTTAATTAGATCTATGGTTTTTATTAATTTAAGCACGGTTACAAGGTACCATAAGCATGATTATGTTTCAACATCAATTTGTACAGTCATAAGTACAATTATGTCATAAGCATAATTTTATACATATTTAAGCATGATTTTGTATAGATATAAGCATTATTCTCATATTCTCACGTTAGGATTTATTTACACACAAACCTTTTCCTATATATATATTCACTTTGAATTTACTGTTAATAATATGCAACTAATTATTGACTGACGATATGAGAACTTAAAAAATAGAGATTTTTATCGAAAACAAAATATTAGAGTCGAGCTTTAAAAAAAAAAAATCAATTTTGGACAACAAAGAGATATGGGATGATGCAACAAATTAAATAAAAATAAATATTACTACTACTAATTATTGTATGGCAAAAACTCCTATGAGCCCGACCACACTGTGATCAGATTCTTATCTTCAGTAAAAGTGTCAATCTTTGTGAGTAAAAGTGTCAATCGTTTTGAATAAAAGTGACAATCTCCGTGATGTTTTTAAAAGTGTCAATTAGAATAAATAAAAGTGTGAATTAGATTCGGTGCCAATTCTTATGAATAAAAGTGCCAATTAAAATGAATAAAAATATCAATTAAAATCCGGCCACACAATGTGTCCGGAGAATTCTTACAGGGCCAACTTAGCACTAAAAAAAACTTTAACACTTGAATAAACAATTTATTTAAATAAAGTTGTAGAATATAAAATGTTAATCTCAAAATGCATTTAGAATCAAGATTATTGTCCCACATCGATCAAAACCGACTATTGGAGAATCGTAGAGATGTATGGCAAATAAAATAACATTGATATAATTAAATTCTTCTGGTTACTGACTCATACCTGCAAGTCAGCTTCCATTTTGCACCCAAATAGTGACCATTATTTATGGATTTAACAAATTAAATGTGACACTGTATTTACTAAATAGGGTTCATTTACGCGTAACAAGCCCTGTTAAGGGTTTCATTTTAGTTCTAAACTCATTTTGTAAAATGTTTAATTAGCCCTAATTCAGTTTGCTTCTCTTTTGAAGCTTGAACTTGGAGTATTAACAAGTACATCAAATTTACTCATATGCACTAGCTATACTATATATGGTATGAATTAATCTCAAGAATACAAAGATCAATAAACTAGAGAAGAATATATTGCTCCAAATATTTTATGTTGGTGGCAAATGGCAAAGTATCATCACACCTCACAAGTGGGACACATAAAACATGACATGGAATACACACACCATACATATACTCCTTTTGTTATTTTTCACTTGTCTCACTTTCCATTTTGGGTTGTTTTTTTTGACTTGTCTCATTTCTATTTTTAGCCTAAAAAATACCACTTTTATCCCTAACATTACTTTTATCTCTAATTCATCACCACATATTACATTTTTTATATTATATTTCTTAATTTATGTGCCCAAAAAGAATGAGCCAAGTCGGAAATAACGGAGGGAGTATATAAATACACACATAATGAAACACATGTACAGTACTATATATCCACACTTTACTTTGACCAAGATATCAAAACTTAACACACTTTAATTTCTTCACCATGTCTACCCCAAACAACGACTTCAGCTCCTCGTCGAAGCCCATATTCTCGATAAGCATGTCGTCGGAGAACGCTGAGGGCGGCGGCGCAGTTCGTCGTCGAGCGAGCAAGAGAGGCTGCTCCCGATCGCGAACGTGGGGAGAATCATGAAGCAGATCTTGCCCCAAAACGCCAAGATCTCAAAGGAGGCGAAGGAGACGATGCAGGAGTGCGTGTCGGAATTCATCGGCTTCGTCACCGGCGAGGCGTCGGAGAAGTGCCGGAAGGAGCGGCGGAAGACGGTCAACGGAGACGATATCTGCTGGGCGATGGCGGCGCTGGGATTCGACGACTATGCGGCGCCATTGAAGAGGTATATGGAGAGGTATAGAGAGATTGAAGTGGATAGGGCGAACCAGAGTAAGGCTGGTAATTCTAATAGTGAAGAAATTGAAGAGAATTTGTTGTTGTATACCAATCATAAGCCTTCCAGAGATACTGGCTGAGAATTTTTTTTTCTTTTTTAATTTTTAATTTGTTTGAGAAATGATGATTTTTGGAGTTTGTGAGAATTTGATTTCATGGTTTTGAGTTAGGGTTTTTTTTTTTTTTTTTGGGTGAAGCTGTTGAAATTCTATCAGCTATCGTTACTTTCCTAATTTGATACTTTCTTCTTCTTCTTTGAAGCTTTGAAATTAATAATTTATATCATAAATTATTATGATATAAATTATTCTCTCCTCTCTCCTCCTCTCCTCCTCCTCCTTCTTCTTCTTCTTCTTCTTTGAAGCTTTGAAATTAATAATTTATATCATAAATTACGTATGCTTTAATTGGTTGTCTGGAGATGGATATATTTATTTACTAGAAGTTAATTAAGATCCATATATATAAATGGTTTCAATATCGTTTTTTTTTTTCCTTCTGTTTGATTGGCAGAAAATGCAAATTTAAATTCATTTCCATTAGGGAAAATAATGTATTTGGTTTTCTTCTGCAATAAAAATATATATGAATTGGTTCGAGACCATAAATTTGTTTCCCTATATATCTTTTTTCAGTTTTCAAGAACATACTATATATAATTTTATTTGAATATTGGGTTATTTTATGCAAACAGTTACTTGAGTAATCACACACGAAGTATAATATTCAAGTTCTGTCAATCTTCCAAAGAAAATAAAATAAAAATATATATATATATAGAGAGAGAGTTTGGTTCGTATAGAAATAAATCATAGCGTAAGAAATGCGAATTATGCTTAAAGCTATACAAAATCATGCTTAAAGCTATACGAAATTATGCTTATATATATTTAGTACGTGATAGAATATTCCATATCCAGAATATTATGTAGGCATCAATTACTATATTGTGTATCACATTTGCAGAGCCCCATTAGAATTTGGAAAGGAGAAGAAGGTGGTTTCGAAGAATACTTACTTTTGCCATAGCAACATATTTCATGCCATACTAAAAAGATTTTGAGAATTATGTACAACAAAAACACTCCACTGATCACTGTACACACTTAATGTATGCTGATCATGTTGGCAATGTTTTCAAGTAGTAGGGTTAGTTTTTGTCGGTTAAATTTTAATTTTTAGAGTATATATATGGTACCTCTCTTTATTTGTATGATTTTCCATCAGCCGAATACACATTAAGTATATCTACGGTAGACATCGGAACATTTTTCTTATCCATGATGCACACACTAATGTTATGAATTTGCATTTCATTTAGATCATTTAAATATTTAATGCATTTTTTTAGAGAAATTATGTTTGGGGAAAGGCTTTGTTTATAAAATTCTTTTCATTTGTTAAATACTCAATTGGATTTAATAATCTCATACTCTCAGTATGAGATCGAAGTTCGGCTCTATCGAAAGAATGTTTTTTCATAGATTGTGAATGCTTTCATAATCTATTACTAGAATCAGGGGCGGATCAAGATTTTTTTTTTCAATAGACAGTAGGAGCTACATTTTTTGAATTTTGAGTTTGATAAAAAATATCTTGTTGTTGGTTTGATAATGAGATCTTTTACACTATAATATGCACAAATTAACAATAATTTCATGATTTTTATAAAGTACTATTTTTTTTTTTGGGTGGAGGCTTAAGCCGTCCTAAGGGCCTTACTAAATCCGCCCCTGACTAGAATATAGCTAGCAAATTAATATTTTTTCCTTTGAGGAAATTAATCTTAATTACTCATGCATATATGTGTAAGAAAAAGAAAAGAAAAGAAAATCATAACTCCATCCTATATATACGGTATATCTACAGAATAAACTCTCATTTATTATGATTGCTTTCACAATCTATTACTAGAATATAGCTTAATTGCCAATATATCTTAGATACCACATGTTATAATGTATAAGAAAAATATGATTCCTCAAAACCTTTGGCCATCCACGTATGGGCAAAGCAAGTTGACTTAATTATGTATATTCTTTAATGCATTTAACTTGTTTCACCTGCATATACAGTATAATTGCAGAGGCAATTGGTAAGAAATCAAAATGTCATTATTAGCCTCATGAGATACAAAAGAGAATATTGATAATTTTGTCTACACCTTTTTATTTGAATCTCGGGCCAATTCAAACTCATTTGGATCACGTTGACTATTAATTTGAACTCCTAATGACAGGACAAAATATAGAGGTATATATCTACATACAGTATTACAAATACTCAACTATAATTTTAATTATGATGTCAACACAAATTAATACATTTTCTATATATTGTCTACACAAAAACGACAATCTAGAGCGATTTGACATTGATAATATTGCTTCTCTTTAACATAAAAAGATGATAAGGAAATAAAAGATGATAAGGAAATAGGACTGCTGTTTCTTCAATTATTGATATATATATATATATATATATGTATAAATAATATATATATTTTTTAACATAATTAACTGAAATTTAAAGACCGTGCCACAGAAGACTCGAACTCGAGACTTTTAATCCCGAAACTTAACCTCCTACTGCTAGGCCAACGCACGCCCACATAAAAATCTCAATACTTTATTTTTATGGCTTGCTTGCATGTGACAAAGTTTAGTATGTTTGATTGGGATGCCATCAATAGTAGTATAGTGCATTAATATTATGTTTGGCTGAAATATTAAATTGTTTGCACTATTTATGAATTACTATAACAGAAGGGGCAAACCCAATTAAATTATGATACAAATCAATATTATTCATTGTTTCACCTAAAAGTGCTTGTAATAGATCGTAGCCTAGTAAGCTAAACCCAATGTCGAATCTCAAGGAAGACTTAGCAGGACAATTAACTATGTAGCACATAGAATGCTAATAAAATCCTAAACACTCTAAGTAAGCAAGTACATAATTTTGTGTTTTGGTTTTTATTATTAATCCTAGACTTTACGAAAAGAAAGCAAATAAATTAAACTAGACTTGAAAACAATTAAAAGTAAGTAAAAAGCACCCCCGTCTGTCACTCAAGATAATAAATTAAACTAAAATAAAGCAGTAAATCTACTTAGGCATGAATTGAAAAAAAAAATAATTAAATCTAAGCTAGAGCAAATAAATCTAAACCTAGACAAATAAACTTGGAAGCAATTAAATTGAATCTAGAAAACTAATCTAAACTAAGCAAAGCAATAATCAAAGCAAGTAAACCTAATCTAAGAGCATAAAATAAACTTATGAATTAAAGACGAAAGAAACGATGAACTTGAATAAATCTTGAATCTAAAACTTTAATCTTCAAAGCATAAGCTAAAACTATTTCTAAGTTGTTCTAATGTTGAAAATAAGAGAGAAAAAAGTATATTTTCGTTCCCTAAAGATTACATATTTATAGGACCTCAAAAACCTAATTAAAGAAAGAAAGAAATCACTAAAATCGGCAGGGTTCGCGGCCGCGTAGACCCTCGTGGTCGTGAGGGGTAAGCTGCAGTCCACTGCGCACAACTTTTTTATTTCGGCTGTATCTCCCTCGTCCGAACTCGAAATTGACCCCATTTTTTTCTATGCGCTCCTATCGAACTCCTCTTCGATATTATACTTTTATTTCATCATAACTTGATTTCACTTTTCACTCATTTCTTCAATCTTTTGCTCCTTTTCTTCACCTTTCTCCAATAATTCTTGCGAACTCAACTTCAACCAAAACAAGCAAAAATAACACGTAAAAACGAACAAAACACATATAAATAAACTCACACAAAACTATAAAAACCACACGAAAACACACTAAACATTCATACCAGACTCCTGCCTCAATACAGTGTCTCATATTTTCAATAAAATGAAGACGGAAAAATGTTTGATGGGGGCTGAGCTTTTTAATGCTCGAATCCGGCACAATATCCATACATTTCAACTTAGTGGTGGAGATTTTGCGCAGAAATTCATAAAAAAAACAAATAATCTGACAAATTTATTATATATAAAAAAAAAATCTTGGCGGGGTTTAAGCCCCCTCTTAGCTCTTCCTATGTACTATTTCCATTCTATTTTTATTGACACGTTAATATTATTTTACATTCATATATATTTAAGAAACGTGTCAATTAAAACAGAATAAAGGAATACAATCTTAAAATGATACTGTTGCGCAAAAATACTACTTCATTGTTAAGAAAAGATATTGACGAGTTTTTCTTCAAGAATAAGTGGGCCCAAACCTGTAGATTATCTCCTTCGAATCAGCCCAATTCGTTGGGAAATGGCCAATTATAGCGGGAAATTTTGAAAAGGGAGATTTCCTTCACAATTCCAACTAAATCTCCTCTCTCTTTCACCCAATCATAGCCCTAATCCCAAATTCACCGTGAAACTTCAATGGAGATAAGCTCCACAGTCATAATCTCAGTTTATGATAGATGATGTCTACGTTATCTCAGCACCTCTCATCTCCGCCGTGTCGCCCCCGAGCATGGGTGGTGGCGCCGCCTTGAAGACGTTTTTTCTCATTGAGCTCAAGCTGTTCGATGAAATGCCAATTCTCAAGGAATATGAATCGGTATTGCAAGTCTTGTATCGATGCTCAATCAACGCAAGAGAATTATCATTTTGGTAACATCTTCGATTGGATACACAAACAATGGATCATGTACAAACTTGTTTGCTTTTTGCACGATTCTCGAAATCCTGAAAATTATTGAAATTCAACTACACCACATTAACATCAAACATTTTGCTTGGGATAACTCGGATCTTCCTCGTTTAGGTGCGAAGTTGAAGGTCATCGTTCCCGAGCTCCCATTGCTCCTTGATGATGAGTTGAGCTGAAGCCACAAGAGAATGGCTGCATTCGTCCAACTCGATTGTTTGGAGCGTCGGAATCTCTCCAATACCGCAGGGGATCTCCTTCAGCGTAGGGCAACGCCGGAGAACGAGGCGCTGAAGTCTCGGGAAGTTTGTCTCATCGGCTTTCCAATGCACCAGTTCTACGTATTCGAGTAGGAGGAACTGCAGCTTGCTGAACTCCTGCTGCATCGCATCCCATTCCTGCGCTACGAACTCACATGTTTGAAGTTTAAGAACTGCAAGATCTGGTAACTCACGACAAAGATATTTCATGAACTCGGCATGTATACTGCAATATGTAAGATACAACTTTCTCACAGATGGAGGTAATCTGAGTATGGATGGGGAAACGATAGTTCTTTCGTAATCACTGGTGTACTTCAGTGTCTCGAGTTCGTACATATGGTAAAGATCGTAGGTACGCCAGCTATCAACAATTCCCAGTTTCCGTACATAGGGGATTCTGTGGAGGATTGACGGGTGTGGATTCGCGACATTATGGATCGTCTGTAGCTTTCCTCGAGGCAAGTATGTCCTCCAATCAACATCTCCGATGATGACCGATCTTCTATGATTAGTCTTGACTCTTAGCTCTGCCATCTGCAGTATCTCAAACGGCAAGCAGATGATATAGTGACTCGAACGAATAAGTAAGGTCTCCAAATTCCACAATCTTGAGATCTCAGGAGGCAACTCGCAGCGAGTAAAGGAGAAAGCTAAGTAGCGTAAGTTAACCATGTCCAGTATTTCTGTTGGGAATTGTTTGAACTCTATGAGGGATATGTCCAGGACCTTCATCAATCGTAGACTGAAAAACATAGGAGATCGAATGTGACCTGATGCGAGACCTATGCATAGAAAAGAGCTTGCCGATGAGATGAATTTTGTGGAAGAAGCAAGGATGTTTGTAATCCCATACGATGGATGTACACTCACACGGCGTAGCTGTACATTGAGTCTTGTTCTCTGTTTCCAAATTGCATGTTCTTAACATGTAGAAATCTTTGATGTTCTGCTTTCTTCAGACATAGATCCCTCAAGAGATCATGGATGCCATAGCTCTTTGTTTTCCTACTAGACTTGAGCTCTCTAACAAAGACTAGATTTCTTCCACCGAGAGCTTTTAGACAATCTTCGGCCTCCTCTTCCAAGCTTTTATCCCCGCTTGATTTGAGAAATCCCTCGGCTACCCATAGATGTATAAGGCTGGAAGCCTTGATCACATAATCTTCGGGAAAAGCTCCCATGTAGAGGAAACATGGTCTCAGGTGACTCGGCAAGTGCTTATAACTTAAAGACAGTATCTTGGAGAATTCGTGTTCTTCAGAAACTGCTGCACCTACATCATTCGCGACGTTTTCCCAAACATCTTGCGTCGTATTGGCCTTGGACAAGATCCCTCCAATGACATGGATTGCAAGAGGAAGCCCTCCACAATCACTTGCAATGCTTCTTCCGATACTTTCTAACGCAGCGGGACAATCGTCATCTCCAAACACCTTTCTTTGGAGTAGATTCCAACTTTCTGAACTGTTTAGCAATTGCATCTGATGTTGTTTACTTTGTGAATTGACATATTTTGCCACAGCAGATTCTCTAGTGGTGATCACGATTCGACTCCCATTGCTGTTGTCCGGGAAGTACCTTCTCATTTCATCCCAGGCTTGGGTGCTCCACATATCATCTAACACAACCATGTATCTTCTACCAAACAAGCTTTTATACAAAATATTTTTCAGTTCATCAATAATTATTTCCTTCCGAATATGTTCACTAACAAGGTCTTTTCCAATTATGCTATGAAGAAGGCCTAATAGAACTTGTCGCATATTGTAATCTTGTGAAATTGTGGCCCAAGCAAAGTGGGAAACAATGAGTGGATCTTGATAAAGGTTTCGAGCTACAGCGGTCTTACCAATCCCACCCATTCCAACGATGGGGATGATCTCCAGCTTGCTCTGCATCCCAATCAGCCTATCCTTCAACTGCATGAGATCATCATCAACTCCCACCATCACGGTCTTGGAACTCGGATCAAGCAGAAATGAAGCACCACTCGATGATGAACTGCCATCCGACACTGTCTTTACCTCCATGAGCTGCACCATTTGTTCCATCATAGAATTGAATTCTTGAGTTAACTGATGTAGATCTGGTGGGGAAAAAGTAAAGCTCTCGCCTTCAGGCCTCGAAAGCTTTTGATCAACCATGTGGGCTTCAATGGTATCTTCAGCTTTATGTGCTGCTTCTCTGATTTGGGTCTCCAAAGTTTCTATTGTGGGGATTGGAGAATTTTCAAGAATCTGCTGTAGAGAAGCAGCTTTGTGGAGGAGGAATTCGAGCCGTGGTTTGATGTGTTCATCAAGAATCCAGTGAGTTTGTTCAGGATTCAAGATTTGTTCGAGGATGGTGATGAGGGATTGAAGATTGTAGGTCATCTTTTATGATCTCTTCTCACTTACAAAGACGTGAAAGCTTGTAGTTCATCATTTGAAACTTCTGCTCAGTGCCGACTTTGAGCCAATAATACAAAATTTTAAGTTAATAATAAATTGAGCTGGCTAGTTTGTACTATGATATACCTTGAACCTATCAAGGATTTGCATTTGTTTTTCCCCACATGGGGAATATTTTTATTCAAATTGGGAAAGTTAATTTAATGCCCAAGGGAAATGGCATGCTACAAGGCGACTTGTAAGCTAGTTGATGAAAGATATATGATTTATTTATTTGTGGAAAAAATCCAACTCTCATTATATTGCTTATATCCGATTTCTGTTTTTGGGTGAGTTTGTGGAGGAGAATTTGGACGGGTTTGTACTCAAATAGATTCAATAAACTACTGTTTCTATTAGGGCTAATCAGTTCTTGAATACTGAAGATAATTACTATACAAGCTCTTCAAAACTGGGTTTTCCAACAAAAGTTTCTCACACGCTGTGGAAGTTGTTCCATAAATGCTCAGAACTACAAATTCCTTCATTCCAAATATCAAAATTGCATCTTTTACTTTGGTAGATATTTTAAAACCCCCACATTGGAATTAGTATCCATATGATTAACGCAGACTCATAAAAGATTTTAAAATGACAGACATAAAATTTTGTACGAATGGGCGAGAATTTCATAAATAAAAAAAGGTGGGCCCAGATTTTGAGATAATTTCCTTCGAATTAGCCCAACTCGTTTGGGTACTGGTCCATTCAATCGGAAAAATTCGAATAATGAAAAATTTCTAATCTAAACTCTTCCCCCAAATCCTCTCCAATCCCTAACCCTAATCCTCAAACTTAACCGTAAAATTGAACGGAGATCGGTGGACATCATATTCAGACTCTACAGAGTACGATGTGGATAAGTATCTCATCAATTCTCATCTCCGCCGCGCATGGGTGGTGGCGCCGCCGTGATGGCGTTCCGTCACATAGAGCTCAAGTTGTTGGAGGAGATGCCAATCTACAAGGACTATTTTCAAACAAGTTTTGCTTCGATGCTCGATCAACACAAGAGAATCATCATTCAGGTAAAAAGGAAAAAAAGTTAAACATTATTATTGGATACTTGGGAGCTAGCTAGCAATTTTACATTTGAAACACTAAATCACGAACAAAATGATTCTTCTAAATCCTGAAAGTAAGCTGTTATGCTCTGAAGATTGAAATTGAAATGGGACATGAATCATGATACATGAATCGATAGACAATTAACTTCAATTCAAGGTTTGTGGTAGAAGATTAAGAAACTAAAGTATGCACTTGATCAAAATCTATGAAGAAATTATTAAACTTTAAGCGCTGTTGATTCCTAATCAGGGACGAAGCTGAATGGCATTGTTACCGAGCTCACGTTGCTCTTCGATGATGAGTTCAGCTGAAGCCACGAGAGAAGGGATGCAATATTCATCCAACTCGATCGTTAGGAGCGTCGGAATTTCCCCAATAGCAGAGGGAATCTCCTCCAGATAATAGCAGCATCGGATAACGAGGCGTCGGAGCCTCGGGAAGTTGCTCTCGTCGGCTTCCCAGTGGAAAAGTTCTAATCTTTCGAGTGGGAGAAACTGTAGCGAGCTGAATACAAGCTGCGTCGCATCCCATTCCAGACAATCCTCGCCTCCGAACACACATTCTTGAAGTTTAAGAACTTCAAGATTTGGTAACTCACATAGGCATGTCATGAATTCGCCAAGAATAGAACATTTTATAAGGGACAACTTTCTCAGAGAAGAAGGTAATCCGAGTCTCGGTAGGGAAACATAAGGATCATAGAGTTTTAGCTTTTCGAGTTTGTGGAGATGGCGAAGATCGATAGATCTGCTTCCTTGGATTCCCATGTTCTTTATGTTGGGGATTCTGTCGAAGAGGTCATTGGATGGATTGTAGAGGGTGAAGATTGTCTGTAGATTTTCTTGAACGAAGCCTCTCCTTTCATCAGGTGGAAGCAGGATTGATGCTTCATAAACCATGACATGTCTCAACTCTGCCATCTGCAGTATCTCAGATGGAAGAGCGATACAATATGAATTCGAACGAATAACCAAGGTTTGGAGATTCAACAGTCTTGAGATATCAGAAGGTAGTTCGTCAGAATTGTAGGAGAAAGCTAAGTAGCGTAAGTTAGCAATGTGCAGTATTTCTAGTGGGAAATCTTTGAACTCCATCTCAAACAACGTCCAACACCCTCAGCAATCTCAGACCGAAGAACACATCACATAGAAGGAAACGTGATGGAAGACCGGTGCATATAAAAGAACGGGCCAATGACATGAATTCTACCGAAGCGTAGATATCTCTGAGTCGATAGGATCGATGTACACTTACACGACGTAGGCTGCACATTGAGCCTTCTTCGACCTCTCCAACTTGCTTGTTCATGACGTGTATGAATCTCTGTTGTTCTGCTTTCTTCAAGCACAGATCCCTCATCAGATCATGGATGCCATATCTTTTCGGTCTGCCATTCGACTTCAGTGCTCTATTGGAAACAAGATTTCTTCCAACAAGAGCATTCAAGCAATCTTCTTCCTCCTCTTCCAAGCTTTTGTTATCGATGTTAGATCTCAGAAACCCCTCTGCTGCCCATAGCCTTATCAGTTTTGAGGCCTTGATCTCATAATCTTCGGGAAAAGCTCCCATGTAAAGAAAACATGGTCTCAAGTGACTCGGCAAGTGGTTATAACTCAAAGACAGTATATTAGAGAACTCGTCTTTTTTAGAAACTGCGGTTCTTACATCATTTGCAACATTTTCCCAGGAATCTCGAGCCCTATTAGTCTTGGACAAGAGCCCTCCAATGACATGGATGGCAAGAGGAAGCCCCCCACAGTTGCTTGCAATGTTTCTTCCAATCCTTTCTAATGCATCATCAGTGCAATTCTCTTCTCCAAACACCTCTTGTTGAAGTAGATTCCAACTTTCTGACTCGCTTAGCTAATGCATCTCATGCTGTTTGCATTTTGAGTTTGCGTATTTCGCCACATCGGATTCCCTAGTGGTTATCACAATTCGGCTCCCATTGTTGTTATCTGGGAAGTACTTCCTCATCGCATCCCAGAATTGGGCGCTCCATATATCATCTAAAACAATCACGTATCTTCTACCATACAAGTTTTGATACAGGACATCTTTGAGTTCGTTATCTTTTTTTTCTATATGTTTATCAGTTTCTTTTCCGATTATGCAACAGAGAAGGGCTAATAGAATTTCCCGCATGTTGTAATCTTGTGAAATTGTTGCCCAGGCACGGACACGAAAGTGCTCAACAATGAGTGGATCTTGATAAAGATTTTGAGCAAGAGTGGTCTTACCAATCCCGCCCATCCCAACGATGGAGTCAATCTCCAGCTTGCTCTCCATTCCAGTCAGCCTATCCTTCAACTGCATCAGATCTTTATCAAGTCCCACCACGAGGCTCTTCGAAGTCGGATCATGCGAGGAAGAAGCACCACTGCTCGATGAGCTGCCACTTGACACTGTATTTCCCTCCGTGAGCTTCAGCACCTGTTGCATTACAGAATCAAGTTCTTGCACTTGTTGAAGATTTGGTGTGAGGAAAGTAAAGCTGGCGCCTTCAGGCCTCGAGAGCATTTGATCGGCCATGTGAGATTCAATCAGATCTTCTGCTCTATGTGTTGCGTCTCGGATTTGGCTCTCAAAACTTTCTATACTGGGGTGTGAAGATTTTTGAAGGATCTGCTTGAGAGAGCAAGCTTTTTGGAGGAGGGATTGGAGTTGTGGTTTGTTGTGATCATCAAGAATCCATCGTGTTTGTTTGGGATTCAAGATCTGTTCAAGGATGGTGATGAGGGATTGAAGATTATAGGCCATTTTTCTTTAATGATGATCTCTTCTAACTTGAAAACATGAGGAATATTTATTATAGCAATCACATAAAAATGGGAGCCAACTTGTTAATTATTATGTCATGAGCTGCAACTAACATGTTTGTTGATTGAAACTTGTGACAGGCTGCTGAGTGCTGACTTTGAGCAAATAATACAATTTTGTTTTTTTTATTTGATAGTTAATAGTGTTATTGATTAGTTGGCTAGTTTGCATGAATTCAAGTGGGAGTATTTGGTTATGGCAGGGCATTTATATATTTCTGGAAAAATCCATTTTTGATCCCTTGGAAATTATAGTTTGTTGTGTTGCAAATCCAACTCTTATTATCGCTTCATTGACCTTCAGATCTCAATATTTAGCTGTCTCATGGGGAATTAACACTTGCACTGCCCACTTTCTGTTACCTACTAGAATTCAAAAAAATGACCAGATGTTATTTAATTATTTAAAGACTCTGATCAAATTAACAAGAAAGCCATAGCAATTTCACTAAAGACAGAAGTATTGAAGAAATATATAATTCAAAATTTGGAACACTCTCAAATAAAGGCAGAATATGAACTCCAAGGCTGTAGTTCTCAATCCCACGCATGCAGGCGTAGCTACAGAGTTGAAAATCAAGCAAAACAAAGAACGATCAAGATTAAAAACACACACACACACACAAACTGATGACTTATAATATAACACGAAGTTGGAGGCCGTAGTTTCCATTCCAGCTTGCTCATCCCGAATCTGTTTTGCCGATTCCACTACAGAATCGCTGCAGCCACCTACCAAGATGGATTCGAGCGTCGTGATTTCTCCGATGGCGCTGGGGATTTCCTCTAGCTCAGGGCATTTCCAGACAGTCAAGCCCCTAAGCTTTGGGAAGTTGGTCTCATCGGCTCTCCAACGCGCCAGATTCAGTTTTTCGAAACACAGAAATTTAAGTGACCTGAACTCATCATCCCCTTCTTCTGCCTCCCACTCTTCATCTGCACCTTTTGCCTTTATTGCAAACTTGCATCCCTTCATCTTGAGAGACTCCATATCCGGTAATGCACTCAGAGCCTTGAGCACTCCCTTAAATATCATGCCACCAACCAGATTTAACTTCCTAAGACCCGAAGGAAATATGAGATTGCGCAGAAAGAAGCAAGCTGCCATACTCGATCCAGATTCGCATGGTCAGAGTTTCGAGTTTATGGAGATGGCTAAGATCAACCACTGCAGAGTCATCAAAGGAGATTCCCAGCTTCTTGATATTGGGAATGCTTTCGAGGAAACCCCTGCTCATCAGCGAGCGCGTGAGCCCCACGCATGAAATCGTTTGCAGCTTCTTCTTCACTACAAAATTTGTTCGCTTGTCATCTTGAGTCAAGAATGCTCTTCCAAACTTGACATGCCTTAACTCGGACATATCCCATATCTCGGATGGGCCGTAGCAAAAGCGTAATTCTGCAATCAAGGTCTGCAAATTCAACAGCCTTGAGATTCCGGTTGGTAAGCTTTCATCGCAGGAGAAGGCAAAGTAGCGTAGGTTGACGAGCTGTAGTGTTTCTTTTGGGAACCTTGGGAATTTCTCCTTCTTTATGTCCAACACCCTGAGCAATCTTGAGGCGGAGACGGCACATCTAATGATATCTTTCATCACGATATCGGTGCAAAGAAAAGTTCGAGCAAGAGACATGAACTCTGTCGAAGCATACATAGCTTCCATTCCGCGTGATACGGAAGCCCTGGCGCGGCGCAGCTTCGGTAGTGTGAGCTCTGGCGAATACTTGAAAACATGTAAGAATTCCTCCTCATCAGCTTTCCTCATGCACAGATCCCTCAACAGATCATGGATGATGTAGCTCGATGCCTTTCCGTTTGACTTGTTTCGTTTAACCACAAGTAGATTCCTCTCTACCAGAGCCTTCTAGCAATCCTCTGCCTCCTCCTCCAAACTCTTGTTATTTCCATTTGATTTCAGAAATCCCTCGCCTAACCACATCCACACGAGTGTGGAACCTTTCATCTCGTAATCTTCGGGGAAAGCTCCCATGTAGAGGAAACATGGTTTCAAATGATTTGGCAAATGATCATAACTTAAGGACAGTATGTTGGAGAACTGCTCGTCTGATTCTGCGATTGCAGCTCTCACGTCGTTAGCAATGTTCTCCCAAACTTGTTTTGATCGTTGGAGCTTAGACAGAAGCCCCCTGATCACGTTGATGGCAAGAGGAAGCCCATTACAACCACTAGCAATCTTCTTTCCTATCTCTTGTAATACATAAGGGTAATCCTCCTCTTCTCCAAACACAATTTGGCGAAGTAGATTCCAACTCATGGACTCGCTCAGCAGCTGCACCTGATGCTGCAGACTCCGGGAGTCTGCATGTTTGGCCACATCGGATTCCCTAGTGGTTATCACGATTCGACTCCCGTTATTGTTGTCCGGGAAGTACCTCCTTATGTCATCCCAGGCTTGGTTGCTCCATATATCATCTATTACAATCATGTATCTTCTACCATACAAGCTCCTATACAAATTATCCCAATCATCGCCATGTTTATCACGTTCTTTTCCATTGATGCAGCGAACAAGGTCTAATAGAACTGCTTGCATATTGTGATCTTGTGACATTGTTGTCCAAGCACGAGCTGCAAAGCGAGAAATAATGGATGAATCTTGGTAAAGCTTTCGAGCCAGAGTGGTCTTACCGATCCCACCCATCCCGGCAATGGGTATGATCTCCAGCTTGCTCTGCATCCCGGTCAGCCGATCCTTCAGTTTCATCAGATCTTCATCAACTCCCACCACTATGCTCGAGACTGAAGCATGAGTAGTCGACGAACTTCCACTCGACGTCTTGTTTCCTTCAACCTCCACCAGCTTCACCACTTGTTCCATTGCAGAATCAAGCTCTTGGATCACCTGCTGGAGATCTGGAGATGAAAAGGTATACCATCTGCACCATGAGATCAACCATCCCATCAAAATTGTACAAAGAATTTGATCCACCATCGTGATTCGATTATATCTTCTGCTTTTTTGTGCTGCGTCTCTTATTTGGTTCTCCAACCCAATTCTAATTTGGGGAGTGAAGATTTTCCAAGAATTGCTGCAGGGAAACGGCTTTTTCGAGTAGGGATTTGACTTGTTTTCTGTTATGATCAACAATCCAGCGTTTGTTCAGGATCTCAGATTTTTTCAAGATGGTGACGAGGATTGAAGATTGTAGCCATTTTTTTTTTCTTCAGATCGCTAATTTTCATTCACATAACAGCAAAAAGTTTGGAGTGAATAAGCTGCACTGAACTCCTTTCAGTCAATCGATAATTGACAGCGGTAACACATGGCATACATGGTTGGTCAACAAATTTAAAAAAATGAATAGATAATCAAATTACAGGAAGGATCTACAATAATAATCTTGATTTTAGAAGCGTGAAGTCTATATTTTTATACCATTTCTATATTAATTGTTTTCAAGGATGGTGACATATTCTAGTGGTGTACTGTCCAGAGTGCTGGCTCCAATTATAATTTTGAAAGGGCAAATGGCCATAATATGTTAATACTATATGTCTTCCGCAATCCGCTAGATAAGCTGTTCTTCGTTTGCATTATTGTTTGTTTCCATGGGGGCATGCATCATTTATATAATCTTAAAAAAATAAGTATTCAATGCTCTTGTTCAAATTGTAGAGTTATTGACACCGTCTTTCCTTGTGCAAAAGTACATATTTTTCATGTCCTCTGGCTATTAGATTTTTGTTGTACTGCAGAGAATATAAAATTTTATGTGCCGAAAAGAAAGAAGATTATGGGCTTTATATCCAAGTGTACTAAGGGCTATGATGATACGAATTTGGAGGTCGTAGTTGTCGTACTCAGATTGCTGCTGCTCCACTATCCGTCTTGCTGATTCCACAACAGAATCGCCGCAGCTAACTAACTCGATTAATTCCATCGTCGTGATTTCTCCAATGCCGCCAGGGATCTCTAGTAGATCGTAGCAAAACTTTAAGAGCAGGTGGCGGAGTCTAGGAAAGCTGGTCTCATCGGCTGTCCAACGCACCAGATTCGAGTTTTCGAGATGTAGAAACTGCAGCGAACGGAATTCATCTCCTTCTCCTACCTCCCACTCTTCAGCCAACGTCTCATTGTCATTAGTGAAGTCACAATTGCCTATTCTGAGTATCTGCAGATTCGGAAGTTGGCAGAGCGACGCCATGAACTCCTCAGGCACTGCACACTGGTTCAGAGTTAGTTTCCTCAGTGATGAAGGCAACCGGAGACTGGACAAGAACTGGTTATTAGACAGCGGCCGAAAAGACGAGCATCTTAGTTTATCGAGTTTGTGCATATGCTCGAGGTGCACAGCTCTGTCGCGGTGCAAGCTGTAGCTATTGAGTTTCAAGCTTCTCATGTTGGGAAAGGTGGTGAAGAAATGGCATTGCTGTAGCTTGTGCAATTGTATGTTAGAGATTGTTTGCATCTTCTCTCGAACGGAGGTTAATCTGCGGTAGCCATTGTAGCGGATCACTCCGCTACAGAACTTGATGCATCTCAGCTGAGGCATCTCCCATACCTCAATTGGGATTTCAACAATTTGTGAGTCTATGGTATGAGGACTTTCATACTCAAAGACACCACCACCATTGAGGTAATCGCTCGTAACGACGATCAACGTCTGCAGATTCCGCAGCCTTCGCGACATTTCACGAAGTGGTAGCTCCGAGTCGCAGCAGAGACATAGGTAGCGCAAGTAGACAAGTTGTAGTATCTCTGTGGGGAAGTGGCCGTACACCCGGTCAGTCCACATATCTAACACCTTGACCAATATTGACACGGGGAAGCAGCGGCTGAGAGCCTCGAAAGAGTCGCGATCGTGGCATATAAGGGAACGAGTGAGCGACATCGCCAAATTGTCACCAACACCTACGAGTGGTGAGCTAGCACTCAAACGACGAGGGCTATGGAACGGGCCCTCAGGGTCAATAGCTCGATGTAGGAAATTCTTCTCCTCGGCTTTCCTTATGCACAGATCTCTCATCAGATCATGGATGCCGTAGCTCTACGTTTTCCAATTAGACTCAGCTCCTCTCACCAGAAGCAGATTCCTTTGCACCAGGGCAGTTAAGTAGCTCTCTGCTTCCTCTTCCAGGCTTCTATTATTTCCATTTGCTTTTACGAATCCCTCAGCTACCCACAAACTTGTCAACCTGGAGGTGCGGATATTGCAATCTTCGGGGAAAGCTGCCATGTAGAGGAAACATGGTTTCAGGTGATACGGCAAGTGATTGTAACTCAAAGACAGTAGTATGTTAGAGAATTGCTTGTCTGAGTCAGCAATGGCAGCCCTCACGTCGCTTGCAATTCCCTCCCAAACATCTTGTGACCTTTCAACCTTGGACAACAGACCTCCGACCACGTTGATGGCGAGAGGAAGCCCACCACAATCCCTCGCAATCTTTTCTCCTATCCCTTGTAACACATCGGGGCAATTCTCCTCTTCTCCAAACACAATTTGGTGAAGTAGATGCCAACTCACAGACTCGCTTAGCAACTGCACCTGATGATGCAGGCTCTGCGAGTCTGCGTGTTTGGCCACATCGGATTCCCTAGTGGTTATCACAATTCGACTCCCATTATTGTTGTCCGGGAAGTACTTCCGCATCTCGTCCCAGAATTTGTTGCTCCATATATCATCTAACACTATCAGTTACCTTCTACCAACAAGCTCCTATACAAAATATCTTTCAGTTCATTATCTTTCTTCTCAATGTGTTGATCAACTTCTTTTCCAATTATGCAACGAAGTAGGCCTAATAGAATGGCTTGCATATTGTACTCTTGTGAAATCGTGGCCCAAGCACGAGCATATTGAAAGTGAGAAACAACGGAGGGATCTTGATAAAGATTTCGAGCAAGAGTGGTCTTACCGATCCCGCCCATTCCGACAATGGGTACGATCTCCAGCTTGCTCTGCATCCTTCAACTCTTCCAGATCTTTCTCGACTCCCACCACACCACTCTTGGATCTCGGATCTGGCGATAACGAAGCAGGAGATGAAGCAATATTTGTTGATATCTGCAGGTTCCCGTCGATGATCTTCATCAAGAACCCCATCACAGAATGAAGTTGTTGGATGACTTGCTCCAAATCTGGTGGGTGAATTCCGATGCCCCGCCAGTCTCCATAAGTCATCTTATCCACCATGTGGGATTCGATGATGTCCTCAGCTTCATGTGCTGCATCTTGGATTTGACGCTCTATTCTTTCCATTTTGGGGCCACTTTCCAGAACATAAGTTTCTAGAATTTGCTTCAAAGAAGTGACTGTTTCCTGGAGGGATTCTAGTTGCGGTTTCACGTGATTAAAATACCGAATTTTTTTATCATGATTCAAAATTTCTTGTAGAATAATGGTGAGAGATTCTAGAGTGTAAACCATTTTCTGTTCTCTCTCTCTATCTCAAAAAGAAAAGAAAGAAAAAAGAATATAACAAAAAGGCAAAGAACTTGCAACAACTGAATATGAAGAGTAAAACTGTAAAAGTAATACAAAGAACTGTTATGTTTTTTAAATAAAAATTCTGACAAACTCCTCAGTGCTGAGTTTGAGCAAGTAATACAAAAATGTTATCTCATAATAATATAAATTGGTTGTTTGCATGGCGTTTGCAAATATTTTATATAAGGGCATCAATTAAATATATTCAAGTTGTAAATTATTATTTATTAATTAATGAGCGTCTGGTGTTTGTATTTTAATTTACGCAACATGAAAGCCGGTGATAGATATATTAGTTTATGTTAATCGAAATGACGTCATTTTGATGCAAAGTCAAAGTCGGTTTAGATTTTTCATGTTCGTCACAAAAATAAAATAATCCTATCCAAGTAAAGATGCGCAGCTGCAGCTAACTTGTTTCCTAAATTAAAAGTAAAGTAATGCCAACTTGGATAAAATAATAATGCCAAGAGATTTAGTTGTGATATGCCTTTGAAATTGAAACTCAGTTAATGTGTAATTGTTGAATACAAGGGATTGGTAGAAAATCAATTCTACATCAACGTCATAAAAGATATTCGATTTTTCAAACCAAAAAAACAAATCAAGATGTAGAAGGATTGAAGAAAATATAATTAGAAGTATATATGGTACACTTTCTCAAACCACAGGCACATTGAAATCCCAGATTCAAAATCTTCAAGTGGCATAATCATGCGAATATATACATGATCACAAAAACAAAAATGCTAAACTTAATAACTCCAAATCAAAGTCAAGAAAGTAGATGAACGATATCAAGCAAGGGCATCATAAAAATAAGAAACACATTAAGACTTGATGATCTAAGATGATATTACAAGTTTAAGGTCGTAGTTGCCATAGTCCGATTGCTGCACCTCCTCAATCTGCTTCGCCGATTCCACAAGAGACTCACTGCAGCATCTCAACTCGATCAGTTCAAGAGTCGGGATTTCTCCAATGCCGCTGGGTATTCCCTTCAACACAGAGCAATAATCTATAACAAGATGCCGGAGTCTCGGGAAGTTCATCTCATCGGCTCTCCACTCCACCAGATTATCCAACAACTCCAAGCTCAGAAACTCCAGCGAGCAGAACTCGTCTCCTTCTGCTGCCTCCCACACTTCATACGCTCCCTCTCTTTCAAAGTGACATCTCTTCATTTTCAGCACCTTCAGCTTCGGCAGTGAACACAAACTAGTCAAGAATTCTGGAAATATTCTGCAGCCATCATCAAGGGTTAGTTTGGTAAGACTCGTTGGAAATTTGAGCGTAGGCAGCAAAGGGACGCGGCGCCCTGTCCATCTCAAGGTGCTGAGTTTACGAAGATGGGTAAGATCGACGTCGCCGGATTCTAAGAACCAGCAGCAGATTCCCAAGTCTTTAATATTCGGAATGCTTTCCAAAAAACCGTTGCTGATTAGAGACTGAGTTAGCATGACAGGGGAAATTGTCTGCAATTTCTTCTGAACAAACCTTTTCGTGTACTCATCTACAAACCAAATGAACTTATTCACCTTGAGATGTCTCAGCTCAGAAAGCTCCCATATCTCGGCCGGCATTCCGCCAGTCTCCATCTTAGCAATCAAGGTCTGCAAATAGCACAATCTCGATATCCCACTAGGTATGCTCGACTTGCAAGAGACGGCCAAGTAGCGGAGGTTGACGAGTTGCAGCACTTGTGTTGGGAAGTCGGAGAAGCTCTTCCCCATGGCATCCAGCACCCTGAGCAGCCTTAGCATGAAGAAGGAAGGAGGCAGAATCACTTCCCAAATGCGAGCGGTGTACAGAAAAGATCGAGCAAGCGACATCAGCTCCGGTGAAGCGCACACACCTTCCATTCCATTCATGGTGTGAACGCTCACGCGACGAGGGTTGGAGAATGTGACAGCAGGGGCATTCTTCACCACATGAAGAAACTTCTCGCCTTCGCCTTTCATCATGCACACATCCCTCAGCATATCATGGAGGATGTATCTCTTTGCTTTCCCATACTTGTGATTTATGACCAGAAGTAGATTCCTCTCCTCCAGAGCTTTCAGGCAATCCTCCGCTTTTTCCTCTGAGCTTTTGTCATCTTCGTTTGACTTGAGAAAGCCTTCGGCTACCCACATACGTACGAGTCTAGAGGCCTTGATCTCGTAATCTTCGGGGAAAGCTCCCATGTAGAGGAAACAGAGTTTCAAGTGGTTTGGCAAGTGATCATAGCTTAAAGACAGTATATTCGAGAACTGCTTGTCTGACTCAGCGATTGCTGCTCTTACGTCGTTTCCAATTTTCTGCCACACATGTTTCGATCTTTGGAGCTTAGACAAGAGCCCTCCAACCACATTGATGGCAAGAGGAAGCCCACCGCAATCATTAGCAATCTTTCTTCCCACCCATTGTAAGTAACGAGGGCAATCCACTTCGCCAAACACAGTTTGGCGAAGTAGATTCCAACTCACGGACTCGCTCAACAACTGCACCTGATGCTGCAGGCTGAGCGAGTCTGCGTGTTTGGCCACATCGGATACCCTAGTGGTTATCACGATGCGGCTCTCGTTATTGTTGTCGGGGAAGTACCTCCTCATATCGTCCCAAGCTTGGGTGCTCCATATATCATCTATCACAATCATGTATCTCCTACCGTACAAGTTCTTATGCAAAATATCTTTCAACTCGTCAACTTCTCGCTCGACTAGTCGATCAGCTTGTTTTCCGAGTATGCAACGAAGAAGGCTCAGCAGAGTAGCTTGCATATTGTAATCTTGCGAAATCGTAGTCCAAGCACGGACTTCAAAGCGAGAAGCGATGAGTGGATCTTGATAGAGCTTTCGAGCGAGAGTGGTTTTACCGATCCCGCCCATTCCGACGATGGGGATGATTTCCAGCTTGCTCTGCATCCTGGTCAGCCGATCTTTCAACTGCAACAGATCTTCATCAACTCCGACCACGACGCTCGAGAAAGGAGCACGAGTGCTCGATGAACTGCCACTCGGCGTCTTCTTTCCTTCCCCGAGCTTCGCCACTTTTTCCATTATAGAATCAAGTTCTTCCATTACATTTTGCAGATCTGGTGTGGAAAAAGTAAAGCTCTCGCCTCCGGAGGTGGAAAGCATTCGATCGACCATGTGTGATTCAATCATATCCTCTGCTTTATGCGCCGCGTCTCTGATTTGGATCTCCAGCTTTTCTGTTTTGGGGAGTGAAGATTTTTCAAGAATCTGCTGCAGGGAAGCGGCTTTTTCATGGAGGGATTGGAGTTGTGGTTGGTTTTGGTCAAGAATCCAGCGTGTTTGTTCGGGATTTAAGATTTGTTCTAGGATGGTGATGAGGGATTGAAGATTGTAAGCCATTTCTTCTTCTTCTTCGCACTCAAAAACAGGAAAGTTTGCAGCAATCAGAATAAAAACATACAATCTCTAACAACTTAGTTGCTCTTGGCTGACTTAATAGTATTTTTGACAGGCTGTCAACTGACAATATAAATATTGTTCATTTATTCATCATTAGTTTTATATACTTCTTCCGTTCCACTTATATAGGAATAGTTGATTGCACTTTTGTTTCACAAAAAGACAGTCAATTATCCCTATATAAGTGGGACGAAGGGAAGTATTATGTAAATATTTGGACGGTTTGTCTTTTTGATTGATATGCCTTGCAGGATTTGGCGTTACTAAATTTGGTGAAAAATGTAATGTAAGAAGACTAATGCAAAACGATTTTTTTTTTATATTTTTCTATATCGAGCTTAAGAATTATTATACGTTTGTTTTAAATAAAAAAAGAATTAAGATACACGTTTAATCGCGTACCCAAAAAAAAAAAAAAAAGACATTTACGACTTTAATCGGTTAAAAAAGGAGGACTTTGACCTTAAGAGAAGACTTTGACCAAAATAATTGCATTGGAATTGTATCGCGCGTTTTGATCCACCGGAACCACTTATCTCATAAAGCGCCAGAAAAATTCTATTCTCAGCCGTGTCGCAGCCGAGCATGGGTGGCGCCGCCGCCGTGATAACGTTTGATGAAGTATGGCCCATTCTGCAGGAGGGAGCCATTAACAAACTCATCTCCCATCTTCAACTTGAGGGCCCGCTCAATCGTCAAATCTTCACTTCTGAAGAATATATGCGATTATACACGTATCCTCTCTCTCTCTCTCTCTCTCTCTCTCTCTCTCTCTCTCTCTCTCTCTCTCTCCATCTTATTTGACTCTCTATACTATAGAGTATGGATAATGCATATACGTTGTTGTAACTGTTGCAATTTTTAATGTTGTTTTTATCTTTGTTTCATGATGATGATGATGTTGTGGGAGTTCTTATTTTGGTAAAATTGAACGACTTTAGCATTAAAATTCGCTAGGATTGCTAAAGAATCACCAAAACATTCTTGAACTAAAAGGGATTGCTTTAATCGAACTCACTCTCCTCTAAATTATTAGTTCGAGCTAAATTGAAGCCGGGTAGATCCTTGAGGTGGCAATATTAGTTTATGCAGCAATGTTTGAAACATATGAAAAGAATAAAAATGTAGTAAGATGGATTGAAACAGCAGAAATTTGAAAAGAATTTTTATGTTTCTTGGGGATCTTATTGTGCTTTTGCATTCTTGGTTTTTCAGGCGAATAGTAATGCTCTTGTTGGTCATTGATTAGCCATCTTAGATAATCGATATATGTTATAAGCCTGAGTTATACATGTGACTTTTTATATGTTTTTTCAGTTTTGACAAGTTTCAAAAAAAACCTCAAAGGAGTGAGTTTTCCCAAATCATGGTTTTAGTAGGAGTTTTTGAATGATCACCTTGCATTGTTCATATATCAAGTAGGATTCTTGTTGCAAGTCCTTCGTAGTTAAACTTTTGCTTTCGAATTTCTCTATCATTGCACATTTCTTGACTAGATCAAATTAGAGCTGTTTACGATCTATCTTCTCCGAATCCCCTAAGCCCTGAAGTTGACAAACTTTACAACCAATACAAGAAAACATTTGAGGACTACATGTCCTTTGAGGTGAACTACTGCTATATATACGGCACCAAAAGAAAACCGGTTTATTTTTTAACTTCTTTCTATATGAATATGTAGGTGTTGCCTTCTCTTATCGGAAAGGAGAGCAATGATCTCTTGAAAGAATTGTTGAGAGGATGGAGCAACCATAAAACCATGGTATATTGGCTTTCGAGAATCTTCAATTATCTTTCAAGATACTACATACCAAAAAAGGGAGTTCCTTCTATTGTAGAGACTAGCCACTCAATATTAATTAATAAGGTTAGACCTATTTCATAGCATGAACCAATCAAAATCCTGCATTACTCTGATAGAATCTTTTATATGGTGGTTATTTAGGTTTATGTAGAAATCAAAGATCAAGTCATAGACGCTGTCACGTCATTGGTAAGTTGTTCAGTGATGTGTAAGAAGAGGCTAACTAGTTGTTTTATTCTGTGTGTATTTTTATCTTTTTTGGTGATTTTTATTACGGCATTTCCCTTTCGATATTCATGTTCCTCAGCCAAGAAGCACCCAGATTCTTAGATAGTTTGTTAGTCCTAGTGTATCTGTGTTTATCCGTTGATGTACTAAGAAATAGATGTACAGATTGAGAGGGAAGGCGAAGGTGAAAAGACTGATCTAGCCTTAGCAAAACAAGTGCTGAGTATATTTGAGGAAATCGGGGGTGAAGCACTGGAAAACTACAGAAGAGATATTGAAGAGGCCATGGTTGAAGCTTCTGGAAAATTCTATTCAAGAAAGGCCTAGACTGGATGGCTACCATGTCTTATGACGAATACATGCTTAAGGTTAATCCTATATTCTCTACCGCGTCTCAATCTATTCGTTTCATTTCATCATTACACAATAGCACATCCTATGTTGTAACTTGAACGAATAAAGCCCGAGACTGAAACATGATAAGAGTTTTTTAACGTCACCATTGATGAAACAGAAGGTAGAAGATGAAATTCCATTTCGAAATGTGTAGGTTGAACAGTGCTTAGAAATGGAGAAAAGCAGAGTTTCAGAATACTTGAAGCCCATAAACAAGAACAGAGTATTAGAGGTATGTTTTCTGTGTTCTCTTTGAGGCATTGGGTTGAATACAATCGATCTGCTTTGAATCATTCGAATGTACAAACTTTGTTGCAGGCTATGCAACACGAACTGCTCAACGTACATGCAGAAAAGCTTGAAGAAAAGAGAGCTTCTCCATGATGAAGGTTCTTGAATATAATATCTGCTGTTTGGTAAATCTTGGAAATAAGTTCACAAATTCTGATGCACTATGCAATATTACGTTTGTTATTGCTGCCACATTGATTTATTAATTCCACGTATATCTTATATGTTATTGAATATCAAGTGTTTCATAAATGTGGTGGTAGAAATGAGAGAATAAAATGGTAGCTATGATGGAATGAACAAAATAGATATGTATTTCTGCCAATAATAAGCCCAAGATTACAAAAAATCAAATAAAAAGTTTGAAGCAGATGACATTGGTTGAAACTCTTAGGCTCTTATATATCTATCAGTGTCATTTATTCAGCATTTCTTATTTATTCAAAATAATTGAGGAACATTATTGGACATAGAGTCTCGTCTTGTGTGCTTATTTGTTAACTGCATCCTTCACAGTATCAACGGCACCTTGTGCCTTCGCCTGTGCCTGCTGTCCAGCCTATATAACAGAATAATTACAAAAAATAATGAATCGGTAAAAGAAGAAAAATACATTAATATGGAGTATTAATAAACACAAAAGGTTTTCAAAAGATTCTGAGAATCATTTCATGCTTCATTGCTGGAAGATTACCTCCTGTGCAGATTCTTTCACAGATTGTGCTGCATTGCTTGCCTTGTCCAGCATCTGATTTCCCTTTTCCTGCATTCAAAATATTATGATTTATGAGCACGTGTGTGTGTGCATGAGAGAGAGAGAGAGAGAGAGAGAGAGAACCTGGGCTTGGCCCTTGGCCTGTCCAGCTTGGTAGCTAGCGTTTTGGGAATTGTCCATTTTCTGATGATTAGTAGTATGTGGTAATAGAAAGAACTCGATATATAGATGTTCTTGGAGGAATGCTATTGTTGGTGGGATTCGAAGGAATGATTTTCAACGTAATTTATAGTGTTGGAGGCCTAAATAAAGGTGTCCACGTGTCAAGCAAACAAGGGTATAGATCCACTTCGATTGGCTATTCCAAGGGAGGGAATGAGAGAGCTATTCAAAGGCATGCATTAGCTATGTACAGTTTTCTCGTGTTATTTGTATGGTGTAATTTTGATATTTTCTATTCCCTCCCCGTTTTCATATTTTATACTCCACATGAATAATGGAAGGAGGTTATACATTTTTTTAGTATTTGAAATCTTTTGTATAAAACAACTATAAATTACCTAAGTTTTGACCCCAAATATTGAAAAATTTAAAAAAAAAGAGAAAGAAATATAAATATAAGCTCTAATTATGATAAATTGAACCCTAACTAACGACAAGTAATCAAAACTGAAACGAACTAAAAAGTAAAATCCTAGAGAAATTTGGAATTTAGATGGATTTGAGTATCTTACTCGGGATCGTATATAGTTTTGTTTTAGTTATTTTCTTTTACTAGGATTTATTAATACTAGTAATACACTCATGCGAGGTAAATTTAAGTTATGTAATTTAGAAGTGTTTTTTTATAATAAAAATAACTAATTTGTTGTTTATTTACTATGCATGATTTATTATTAGTTTTTCCGGAAATGTGTATGATAGGATACGACCCAGCTCCTAAGCCCAAACATCAGGTTCAATCTAATTGGGCTCTGACAGTTAAGCTCGGCCTACGCAGTTCGGCTCAATTAAGAATAAGAAACTTCTTCATCAAGGCAACCAAGACTCCTACATCAACTATAACTCGAGTTCCAATAGAGATATAGATGCTCGAAGAGGATCAAGCCAAATAGTTCAAATAGGAGAAGACTTTGTATTATAGTTGAACCGTATAATTACCTATAAATAGGGGTTTAGAATATAATGGGATGGGAGAACAATCTTGTAAGTAATACACACATACTAGCAATAATATTCATACTCTCTTTTTGTTCCGTGGACGTAGATTTATTCCGGTAGATCGAACCACGTAAATCCCTCGTGTTCCATTATTTTCGTGTTTATTTATTCTTTGTCAACATTCATTAATTGTCTGCGAAAACAAGATCGATCAGTGTATAAAGTAGATATTTTTTTCAAGATTTTATTTTTGAACATATATATAAAAGTATTTTGTACTTACAAAAACACAAGTAATATATAGTTATAATATCTGAAATTCAAAAGAGGTACAAAGTTCAACAAGAACCAAAATACAATAATATTACAACAATTTAAGACAAAACGAAGGATTATAAATCTTCCCCAAAACTAAAAAAGCAAACAATTCACCGATCCAAGTTAAGTCTATTATAATAAAGATTTTAATAAGACGTGCGATAAATTATGTTTTTCGGATTTAATTTGGATATGGTGACTTGTGATGAAAATTTATATCTCTATAATCAAAAGGGAGAGGGCTCTACGATTTTTGTCATTTTACTTATATCGAAACTTTTCTCGTTAAATTTATTCATTTATTTAATTTCGAAAATTTCCTATGGCTGTAGAGAAGAAAAAAATAACTCGACCCAATACGACGTCGTTGGTGTATTGGGAAAATTGTATCGTGGCACAGTCGCTCCAATTTCCGAGCAATTCGGCGTCGTGCCCCTCTCTCCCTACCTCGGGCAGCTCTCTTTCACGTCGAGGTTCACTTACAAACTTCGATTCTACCAATCAAGTGAAAAGTTTGATCAGGTTCATACTGTACTGAGTTATGGGTTGTTTGGAGGAATTGAGCCGAAGAAGAAGCTCCAAAAAGTAGCAGCCCAGAAGTTCACCATTTTCTGAAATTGTTGATTCTTGAAATTCGCGGTAAATTCTTCGATTTCACTCTGCTTCATTTAGTTTTATTGCAGTTGTCTTACTGATTTCCTATGAATTTGGTCCAATTTTTGTTTTCCTTTCGTCAACCAGTAATTTATATCTGTAATTCGTCACAAAATTGAAATTTGCAAGTGTTTAACTTAGTTTTGAACTTGATTGTGCGAGATTCAGCGTGATGGGTATCTGCATACTACTAGTACTATCTATTTAGAAGAGATTATTTCCATGGATTGCATGTTAGTTTAGTATACACTTAGCATTGGAGTAGGTATTATGCCCTGTTAATGTTGTGATCGTCGTATCTATGCTGAAAATGTTGCATTTTCCTTAGAGTGATGGCTCCTAGAACTCGGAAACAAGTTGCCAAAAGAAGACCGAAAAATGTATTAGGAGGTGCAGTTGGAATCGAGGAACATGGACTACATCAGATTGAACAAGAACCAGAGGTTGAAGTCATTCAACAGCCAATTCAGAAGCAAGGTTAAATATTTTTATGCAATGAAGATCTATGAGTATTAGTTTTAGTTGAATTTGTTACTTATAATGTCGAATTTTGCTTGCCTGCATTAATTATTTCATTTGTTTGTGTTATCGCCATATTTTGATAGGGATTCCTCCTAGTACTAGAAGAGCAACTGCCAGTAGAGATGCAAGTTCTGTGTTTCAAGATAAGCAGAAAATGATGGAGAATCGGCAATCACAAAACTTTCGACAAGCTTCTAGGGAGCAAGGTTAGATTCACAATTATTGAACATCAAGTTTTATGGTGTTTACTAAACTTTTCTTTTTTTGAAACAGGGATGGGTCCTAGAACTCGTAAAGCAATTGGAAACCAAAGCATGTCTCGCAGATTATTAGAAGAAATTGATCAAATGGAAGGAGATGAGCTGCATGGGCAACACCAAAATGAAGAACTGGAGTCCCCAATGGCTCGACAGACAAATAGTCGACACGGTTAAGTTTTTATTCAATAGAAGTTGTGAATGACATGATAACTTTTGTTCATAATGTACACTTAGTAGTGAAGACGAGGTAAAGACAAGGAAATTAGTGAAACGTACAATGGATGAATGTCTGCTTGTTATTTCTGTTTGATGCTTCATTTCTTCTTCTTTTTTTCTTTTTCTTTTTTGTTTACTTTACTAGAGTAAGTCTCTTATGAGACTGTCCTTGGAGTGGAAGGCCCTTAATAATAAAATTCATGGACTACATAATCAGTCTGGATTGAGTCTTTGTCTTTGGATCATCCAAGTTTCTTTGAGTTTACTAATGGGGAGAGAGTTATGTCATGCTGTTTTCTTCATTAATTATCATAATATCCTTTTGTTTGCAGTGACGGCTTGCATGTCTCAAAGATCAGCTGTAAATAGAAGACTAAATCGTGGATGGATGGATGAACATGAAATGGAGGAAGGTGGACAGCAAGAAAATGAACAGGAATCAAACCTAGAAGTTGCTGAAGCATTAAAAAATGCATTACAGATCTGTAAGTGTTTGTTGACTTTGTTACGTTCGATGATTAGTCACAAAGGATTGTTGTACTTGTGGAAGTTAGTTAATCTACTCGACTAATTCTTCTTACTTGGTTTATGGCTCTTGCACATTCAAATGCAATGAATATTAATGAAGTCCCCTTTTTGGTAGTGACGGCTTCTAGTACTCGAAGAGCAGCTACCAATCAGAATTCCCATATTGGATTTCAAGATACGCATCAAAGAGAGGAGAATCGGCAATGGCATAGTAAGCGGCAGATGCAGCCTCCAGTCAGTCAACAAGTTTCCAGTGAGCAAAATCAAAATTTTATTAGTAGACTTACCCTTTTGCTATTTAATTGTGTCATAAATTTATGTCAATGACTTTTGGTTTGATGTAAGTTGATTCGTGACCCTTTATTTCGGAATTATTAAACCCAATATCTGTTGGTTTTGACGTTTGCTATATGAAATCATTCAATCTAAGTATCTAAGTAGTGCCCTTTAGATTGCTGCGTCTAATTTGGCTTACTTTACTTTAGCTTTTCCGGTTTTGTGGCCTGTGTATGGAATTGTGTTAGTTTGTTACTGATTGTTTTTAACCCTATTTATGTCTTTGATTTTTTCTTTTTAGCTCATAAAAGATACTTCTCATTTTACAGTGATGGCTCCTTCTACTCGGAAGGCAACTAGAAACCACGTTGGATATAACACACTACGAGATGAGATCCAAATTGAAGGAGATGAAGAACAGCCAGAGTTTCAAACGACTGAACAAGGTTAACTATTCATTCAATAAAACTTGTGACTGTCAAGATTATTTAATTTCATTATCCACATGTAAGAGTGAAGAAGAGTTACATACTAGTAAATCACAGAAACATCAATCCACAAATATATGCCCATTTTTACTACTCTAAGCTCCATTAGAGAAATATTAATTGCTTGTTATATGGCATGTATGTCTGGCAGTGGAGAAGAGCTACTTCTTGCTATTGTCTTGATCATCTTATTCATAATTATAATATACATTTTATTTGCAGTAAGGGCTCCCAGTACCCAAAGATCAACTATGAAAAGAAAACTAAATGACCTATTACTTGATGAGGATGGAATAGATGAACAAGGGCAGCAAGGAAATGAACTGTCCAACTTGGGAATCACTCAAGAAATTGAAAATGCTTTAAAGATCTGTAAGTTTCGGCTGATTTGTTTGGTTAATTTTTTGCCATGCTTACTCATTTGAGTTTGATGCGTTAATTAGCTTTCCTTTTTTTGGTAGTGATGGCTCCTAGTGCTCGAAGAGCAATTTCGAATCTAAATTCTAATTCTGGATTTCGAGATAAGAATCAAATGAAGGAGAATGAGCAGCTGCAGAATAGGAAACAACATCCTCAAATCAGTCATCAAGCTTCGAGTGAGGAAGATCTCATTTTTATTTTTATGTTAATGTTTTAAGTTATAACAGGTACTTTTTCTTTCTACAGTGATGGCTTCTAGAACTCGGAAAGCTACTACAGTCCAAAGTGGGTATCACAGATTACAAGATGAGGACCAACTGGAAAGAGATAGGCAAAATGAAAACCAAGTGCAACCAGAGTTTCAAATGCCTCGACAAACTAAGGATAAACAAGGTTATGTATTAAGTTATAAAAGTTATGATTGACGAGAATCTTTTAGTTCATTCTGTACACTTAGTAGTGGAGAATAGTTACACACTATGAAATTAATGACATGACTGTCTTGATTAGAAGGAAGGTTTGGTTGGGGTTGATCACAATTTTTCAAATTAGAGATAGTACCTTTTCTTAGAACATGAGACTTGCACTTACCTTTGAGTGAAAAGGTATCAATTCCTTGTAAATTGTAATCATCGTATTCATGCTGATGGAATAGCATTTAGTTTGCAGTGATGACTCGCAATACGCGAAGATCAACTGCACGAGTAAATCAAGGATTACTAGATGAGGATGAAATAGAGGAGCATGGGCATCAAGAAAATGAACAAGTATCGGATGTGGAAGTCTCTCAAGCAATTGAAAATGCATTGAAGATCTGTAAGTTTGGTTGAATTTTTTGCTCTGAAGGCCTTAATGGATTAGTCCCAATATTTTCGTACTTCTTTTGTTGATCTTACATATTCAAGATCTGGTGCAATGACTATGAATCATGTCACCTCTTTTGGTAGTGATGACTCCGAGTACTCGAAAAGCAACCACCAATGAAAATTCTCATTGCGGATTTCAAGATAGGCATCAAATGGAGAGTACGCAGCAGCAAAGTAGGCAACAACCGCAGCTGCAAGCCAGTCAACAAGCTTCTAGTAAGCAAGATCAACTTTTTATTTTCGTGACTTGATATTCTTGTTTATAGAAGATTTTTAGTTTATAAAAGACGCTGTTCAGTTTCTGCAGTGATGCCTCCTAGAACTCAGAATACAGCTGGAAACCAAAGCAGTTATCACAGCTTACAGGATGAGGACCAAATGGAAGGAGACGAAGAACACCAAAGTGAAGAAGAAGAACCAATGGAGATTGAAACGGCTCAACAAACAAATAACAAAAAAGGTTTAGTAATTGGAATTCAGATATAAAAAAATAAAGTTATGATCAAGAAGATTATTTTGATAATATTCTTATATTATATGATAATAGGATCAAGAAGGAAGCCACGAGGACCAACTTTGTTGCGTGACATTTGGGGAAGGAATCCAGATGAAGAGGGCATCAAAGTTAATTTTAACAAGAGAGGTCAACCTGTGGGGCCCAACAAAAAGAAATTTACTGGGTTTTTAGGTACATTAGCAAGAAATGGTAGATATTCTCCCCTTGACATTGATGATTGGCGCAAGGTGCCTAAGGAGAACAAAGATGCAATGATAAAGTTGGTGAAGGTAATATTCTGGTGTATCTGTTGTAGTTTCTCGAGTATTGGTAACAGTATTTATAATTACGTGTAACTCTGCAGGAGAGATTTGAAATTCCTGAAGGCGTAGAACATTGGATCTTGTTGTCCATAGGCAGGAAGAGGAATGATTGGAGGGCAAGAGTCAAAAGTCAATGTTATGATCCTCTGTTGCCAATTGAAGATCAAATCCATAAGATACCTCCACGAGTAAACAAAGAGCAATGGAAGAATTTGTGTTCATATTGGGCCGATGAAAATAAAATGGTACATGAAATTTTCATCGTTAGTGTATCCATCCGTAACCTAATACTAACATAAATCCTTCTCAGGAAGAATGCAAAAGAAACAAAGCTAACCGCATGCAGTCACTCATGCATCAAACCACTGGGAAGTTGAGCTTTGCTGAAATAGAAGAAGAGTTGGTGAGAGAATCCGATGATATTTTCTCTTTGACTAGCAAATCTCTAACCTTATATGCCCTTTAAAATTGCAAATTTTTATAGAGAGAGCGATTGGATCGATCTCCGACACGTGTGGAGATGTTTGCTGCGTGTTTTACTCATCATGATGGCAGTCCGTCGACTCAGAAAGTTGCAGCTGCTCTTGTATGAAGATCGATTCTTTTTCTAACTCCAAGTTAAAATTGTAACATTCCAAGTTTTTTTTAATGATTTGGTTAGATTATTCATCTATGGTCGCTGTACAGGATCAAATGAAGGAATACCAATCAAAACTGCCTAAAGATTCACCAGATCCAGTTCGACCTGATGACACATTTGCCAAAGTTATAGGAAATGATCCTCCGGGCAAAGTACGCATGCTTGGATTAGGTGCGAACCAAGCAGATTTGTGGGGTTCAACTCCGAGCCGGGGTACATGCTTAAGAATGGTCTTGGAAAGTCAAGCAAAGATGGCGCGAATGGAGGAAAAGATGGACCAATTTACAAAATTGGTTGGAAGTTTACAAGAAAAAATGCAGGTAGAGCCAACCCCAAATAATGTTCAAACCAAACGAACGCCTTTATCACCTGGTCAATCTTCCAACTCGAATTTTGTAGGACACAAGCTTCAGGTATATAATGAGTACTACATCTTAACCCTAATTTTATATCTTCATCTTTTACCCCCCTTTTGCTGGATCTTCATCATAATCTATGTTAAAACCTAGGTTGGTGATTCGGTGCTCTTGAAAAGTCTGTTCGATCAAAAGAAAATCGTGGCCAAAGGCTGCCTTGAAAGTATGAATCCGGATCAACATGTTGGAGGGAGACGACTTGGATCGAATTGGTATGGAGTTCAGATTGCTGTTCCCATAGAATGGGATGAAGATCTAATTAGGCCATATTCCAACTTCTCCACGATTGGAGATGCAATCGGAACTTGTGTCGCATGGCCTCACCACTTGGTAATATTACTATCACACTTCTGTTTCATGTTATCTGCATTATATGTCGATTTTTATTGGTATCATCTGCATTTGGATTTTGTTTAGCTTGATATTTAGTTTATTTATCCTTTTTAACTACTATATCGAGTATAAACAATTGACTAACATTATATTTTTTTAAAAATCAGGTGAGTAATGAAGATAATCAAGAATGAGTGGATTTTGGTGGACACGTGATCTAATCACTGTGAGTCGATGTTGAAAGAAACTGATATAATTTGTGCTGTATGAGTATGTTTTATGTAGTTGTATTATGACTTTGCCATTATCATTTAATTATTGCATCTCTTTTAATTTCAACACCTTTTGTGTGCGAGTATTATCACATGAATCCCGATTCTTTTCTCGAGTTGGACCAGAAAACTTCCTTATGGAATTCGATTAGCATATTCTGCAAGGAGTATATTTTTATAAAATGAAGGATTATCGATGGATGAAGTTCACTACAAATATATTTGTCAAATTAAGTACTTCCTCCGTTCCACTTGACTTGGCATATTTATTCAAGATGAGTGGTATAAATAATAAAACAGGTCAGGTCGGGTGGAACATAGGGAGTAGTTGGTTGGGGAAACTTGTTACCGCTCTGATCTAATTAAGTTCATAAAATTTCCCTCGAAGAAAAAAAAAAAAATATATATATATATATATATATATATATATGAGTGAACTGGAAAACGAAAATAACTAATTAAGTGAGAAATAATCTGTTCTTTGAAAAAGCACAAATTAATTTGAATACTTAATTTTGACAAGCAAATATACACTCAGCCTAACAATACAAACATTAGATATATGTCGCATAGGCCAACATTTTTCCACCACCAATTACAAAAACCTCTGCATTTGGAGAGGATCTCTCCATACTCAGCACCTTCTTCTTCTCTTCTGCCTCAAAATCCGACATCGAAGTTATCATCTTCTCTTCCGACTCGAACAATATTGGTCGATACACCGTCTTTCTAAGCACACGAGCATGTTTGAACAGAATTTCCATTACAAGATAGACTGAAGTATCCGGCACAAGCCACATAACCTCAACTTCCCTTAGATTTTCCAAAAAGGAATACTGCTGGAAGTTTGTTCGAGGCTCCAACACGTTACTTTGGCGACTCTCCCTGGATTTACGGCTCTCTCTAACCACATCATCACATATGATGACCAGCGTCTTCAAATGAGGGAACACCTCAAGAACATCAAGCACTTCGTCACACAAACTGGCAAAGAGTTTCAAGAACTTCGCATTTGATAATGGCGTAGGCCTATCATTCTTCTTCATCTTAGAAAGTTTCTGCAATTGTATTGACATGAGCTAACATTGCAAAATACAAAATAAAGTGGAGAGCATGAAAAGTCAAAAGGCATACAGGATGGAATATTAGTAACTATAAACAAAACTAGAAGACAACAAAACGAAAGCTTCTCATCCAACCAAGAAGTCCAAAAGAAAAAACTGAAACCATAACTACAAAGAAATAGGATTTGCACGTATAGCAAACAAATACTATGATTTCTTCCCATTAAGCAAAAATTATGGCATAAATCATAGTAGCATAAGGCACACGATCATTTGAATAAGAAGCCAACCTCAATACACAGATCTGATAGCGTGATCTTTTCGACATGGCGGAGGCTTAGCAAAACTCGCCTCAAAAATTCCTCCCCCACTATGCAACCTTGACCACGAAAACCAAGAACAGCGTTAGTTAAGGAGGGGACTTTCAACAAACACCTTATGTACGCAATTCCTGAGAGTTTTAGGCTCACAAGACTAGGAGCCCAAATTCTTAGCATTGGGGACACAATATCAGGAAACATGTGGATCTTGAGCATCTTCAAGCTACTAGATCGGATATCCAATTCCTCGCGGGTTCCGAGCACCTGCAAATTCAAGATTTTCAAGCGAGGAGCACCAGAAAGAAGCTTGTTCACTGTTTTTTGAGACAAGCCTTCTAAAGTACTAACTCTCAAACTCACGAGTTGATCCCACTGCACATTCTCCTCGTCTTTCACTTCCAGTATACAAGCGTAGAGGGCTAATTTTTTAATCGACGAACACAAATAGAGGAAAGAAGGGATGCGGTACTCTCTATGAGCCAAAATCTCACCCTCTTGTGACTCCATCAAGAATATCTCTAGCTCTTCTACTTGATTTTCGATGGCAAAAAGCAGCCACCAATCAAGAATATCACAAAGCCTGCAACTTAAGCTGAATTTCTTAATTTTTGAACCTTTCCAAAGCGTAAGAACCCCAGAAACAAAGGCTTGAAATTTATATGAATTTTGATCATTTTGAGGAAGCTTGAAATCAAGGCAGGGGACGGTGGTCCAGAGATTCCTCCACCCTTTGGAGAGAAGGGTTGTTCGAACAGCATCTCTCGTCGGCAGCAACGAAAGAATCTCAAGGATTAACGAGTTGGGCAACTCACTGAGTCGATCGACCTTGTAATCTTCAGAACAATGAAGCAGAGGGAAGTTCGAAACAAAAACATAAAATGTAAATACTATGAAGCTAGCAAGAAAAAAGAAACAAAAAGTGAAAAATAAGCTCGAAATATCCATTTCATAACTGATGGATCTGGGAAGCACTACACTAAGGTTTTCCTTTTGCCTTCTGTGAGTGTTGGGAAAATAGTTCCTTACAAAATTTGAAGAAATATAGATTTCAAAAAATTAATGATACTCTCTAGGAGTAGTGAATTCAAATTAAAAGGTCTGATGTGATCAGAAAAAGCAAGTCCTTGGAAACGAAATATCAGAGTGGATATGCAGAGAGACTAGACGATCTCTTAAAGTAGATTCTTGAAAAAACTTTTCACCTCAAATTAAGTTACTTTCTACTCCCCCGTCCCATTTAACTTATTTTTTTTGAAACGAGATTTTAAGAGAGTGTACGTAGAGATAAAATATAGTGTTTAATATTTTAATGTAAATTTTATTATTTTAAAATTAAATTATCATAAATGCATAAAATATATTTATATTTAATCTTAAATGAAAGATCGTATCAAAAATTTTAATTTGATATAAAAAGCATAAAAGTTGGAGAACAAACGAACAAGTTATGATAATTTAAACTTTTAGGATTTAATTTATATTGGGATACGTGCTGAGAGGTGAGTGGATCATGGGGTGATTAATAATGGGTAAAATTCCTTCCCTATTAGGAAACATGTAAATTGGTGTATGACTGCCCGATTAGAAAAACAGACCTATTGAAATGAGACGGATGGAGTATTACTCACTCAGTGCATGATGTATATACCAAAAAATTTGGCATGAAGTTTAATGTATTTTGATGATATATTAATAAACTAAAGTGTTAAAGTAGAATAATTATGGACCACTTTAATATTTTTATAGGTATAAAAGTGATAAAATATTTTTGTATTGTGGGGCCTACTATCATACTTAAATGAAATATTCTATAGATGTTGGACGTCCCGATATAATAATAAAGTCAATAAATCGTGGACGAAATAAGTACTATAGATAAAGTGAGATACTTTTTATTCATATATGATAAAATAATTTTTGTTATGTTTAATTATTTCCGTGTGTGAATAAAAGTGGCACATGATTAAAGAAAAAATAGATGAAAAATAGAAAAATATTAAGACAGTGGGATAAGGATTTCACTCCATGAAGATTAAGAATAAAGTTGATAGGCAAATATGAAATTTTGATGAGATAATCTTTCTATTTTAGGTAAATACACTAATACGAGAGACGTTACAAATGAGTAATAATAACACGAAAATGGGGGACAGATGGAGTAATCAAAAGGGTTGGGGTATAAAATAGCCGAGCGAAGAGAAAGTAGACTCCCTCCTCCCCTCAATAGTCTGTTACTCCCTCCGCCGGCAATTGTCCGTAAGGAATGACAATAGTCAAGTAAATTTGGTTGTAATAATTTGAGGGAGAGAGTTGTACTTGTGCCACTCATTTTTCATTTAGAACTGGAAATTAATGAACGTCAATAAGGAAACAGAGATATTGCCGAGGACGGAGGGAGCAAATGGTCCCACTCAGTAGCTTTGTCGTAAAAAGGAAAATTGCCACCACTAATCATCGAACCACCATCGGTATCCATATAATGTAAATGGTTTTTTAACTATTAAATGTTCGTGTTTTTTTTGTACGATTTTACCAAACTTACGGTCTTGATACGATCTTTCAGTTCAGACATCATATATATTTTATGCATCTATGACTCTAGTTTTAAAAATGAAATTTGCATTCAATAACACACACACTTTATCTAACACCTCTTTCTTGTGCGAAAGCAATAACTACGAAGTGGGAGGAGGGAAATTATTATTTTTTTTTCTATTGTATAAAATATTTGACAATTCTAAATGAAAAGACCGAATCTATTATATATTTTAGAATTTCAGGTTTTTTTATAGTGAAATTCGGTGGGGTAGTCTAGTCGGTATTTTTTTACACCAAAAATCAAATCCAACATTTTCTTTTAATAATATTATATTTTTCATATATTATGACGTCTCTCACTTATTAGTCTCATTTCGAAAAAAGGAAATAAGTTAACATCACATACATCACCCCATCATGCTTAATTAGGCTATATCATCACATCCACTCTCATACTTAATTTTGTCCTTTAATTTGTACTAACAATCCTCTTATCTCATTTCCCTTAGCTATTGTGCCATTCTAAATGGGACTAATGTCAAGGGATGAAGGTAGTATTTGATATTATGATTTTATTATAGTAGTAAAAATATTATTAGTATTGAGCTTAGATGAAAATAAGGTATGTTGATTAAAGTTAGAAGTGAATAAAGCAAAAAATATATATATTTTAATATTTTTTAAATAATTCGGGAAAATCGATAAACCAAAATTAATTTCGGTTTTTCGGATTCATGTTTTTTGAAATTCAGGTTCAGGTGTTTTTTTTTCAAAATTTAATTTTTTTTTGGTTTTTCCAATTTTACAAAAAACCCGACCCGAAACCCGAATGTTCACCCCTCCGAATATTAAATATTAATCACTCCATCTCACGCTATTAGTCCATTTTTTTATTGGAATGTTCGATTTAATTGTCCACCTTACCATAGGATTTACACTTTCAAATTCCTATCTCTTCGTAGTATGTCATTCCTATAAGGACTACTAGCATGACATGGAGGGAATACTCCCTCCTTCCTATTTAAATAGGTCTGTTTTTCTAATCGGGTCGTCCCATACGAATTGGTCTGTTTCCTAAAGGAAAGAATTACTCATTACTAATCATCTCATCATCCACTCATCTCTCAGCACATATTATAATATAATTTAAATCTTAAAAGTTTAAACTATCATAACTTTGCACATATCTCAAATTAAAGGTCTTGATACAATCTTTCATTTAAGATCAAACATCAATATATTTTTATGAATCTATGATACTTTAATTTTAACAATGAAATTTGCATTAAAATATTAAATACTATATTTTATTTCTATACACACTTTTCTAGAATACCGTGCAAAAAAAACAAGTCAATTTAAATGAGACGGAGGAGTACTGTTTATTTTGATGCTTTAAACTAAAAAAAATTTAGAACGTAAGAATGGTGGTGATGTTGACTGTTTTTAGTTGAACTTGTACATGTCCAGCTGCAAATTTAATCCGAGGAAAAAAAAAATTGTCGAAGTTTCTTTTTACTCATGTTGTAAGTCTTTGGTATGAACGAAACTCAATAATGTTTCCATTAAATTTTGTTGAGTAACCCAGTTCCTATTTAAGGAATTCATCATTCGAATGTTATCCCTAACCAAAGAAGGGGACAAGTAGAAAGGAAACACCTCACAAGTGACTCAATTACTTGACAAACCGCAATAAAAGATTACATATTCATATTCCTTGAGTAATCCGTTTCATTACCCAACGAACAAACGGCAATCTTTGCCTTGAGTTCTAAATTTTGCACTTCTTTAGATTTCTATTCGAAGTTATCCAAATGTTTACATAAACTCACACAATAAAAACGATTTGCATATTATGATATACAAATACAACGCAAGTGCTATGAACTTCCGCGATATTTCATTATTTAACAAAAAAAATCGGTGCAATTATGATAACAAAACCAACGGTGATAAAGAATTCAACTTATATACTATTATATGAAATAACAAATATACAACACAATTGGGTCAGCCGGAGGCACCGTGCGGCCGGGCTAAAATAATGACATTTTTATTCATATAGATTGACACTTTTCTGTATAAAGATTGACACTTTTAAAAATTGTCATTTTATTCGTAAAATAATTATGTTAAAGATTGACACTTTTATTCATATAGATTGACACTTTTCTATATAAAGATTGACACTTTGGGCCCGGCCGCACAGTGCCTCCGGCTGACACAAGTTTTGTCTATCAAATTTAGCTTTGAAATATAAAAACCACAAAATTTACCCATCTTTTGGTATGAGTGGTCAATAATACCCGTACTTTGAGCACATGATCACTCTCTCCCCCTTCTCTCTCTCCTAGAACTGGCAAAGTAGTAGCCCAGCCCGACCCGGCCGGCACTACCCACCCCGCCCGAAAAATTTAATCTTTTTTTTTTTCCCCCGAAACGTGCAATTACACAGTACGTTTATATTCATTTAGTACTGTTTACCAGGTAAGTGGTAAACGAATAATGTCAATTTGTAACGGCATTACGTAGTACGGTTATGTTCTTTTAGTACTGTTTACCGGTAAGTGGTAAGTAGTAAATGAATAATATCAAATTGTAACTGTATTACGCAGTACGTTTATGTTCTTTTGGTAATGTTTACTAGGGCAGTTCGGGCCGTGCCGGGCATGCCAGGGCGGAGCGGGGTCGGGGCGGGCGGGCTGGACTGCTACTTTACCAACCCTAAAGGAGATGGAAGGACATTTTTGTCCTCCAAAATAAAAATTAGGGTATTTTTTGTGTAAATTATATTCTAAATCTAAAATTGATTTTTACAAAGTCAAATTGGGTAAAAAAATATTTTTCTCATTTCATATAGGGTGGTAAAAATGTGACAGTATTATGATTAGAAGGATTTATGGTATCGACGCATGAATTTCGCAGTAATTTGAACATATAGTCAATTCGACCAACTAAATACAACAAGGATAAACAATTTATCACGAGATGATGCATCAAAACACGAAACAATTCTCACTCATTCTTCACAAATGCTATTAATGAGGCGTCGGAATCCAGGAAAAACCCCTAATTTTCATTCACAATAATCCACCCTTCATAAGGATTGTGAATTTAAACATAACTACAAAAGCATAGCATAATGGAGTACTAATTCTATTAAACCAGTAACTAGAAATCACTTCTTCACTGCAAGATTCAAAAACTAATCATTGTTTTACAAGGATTGTGAATGCATCTAATATATACTTATATGTTAAAGGTCATCATCAACTATCAAAAAACACAAGCTTGGTTCAAAATGCCATATTCCATAACTAATTAATCTCAGTAAATCTACCAACTTCTCATTATGATCACCTCTGCAGAAGGGGAGGATCTTGGCATACTCAGCACCTCCGCTTCCGCAAAATCGAGCTTCTCTTCCCGCGTCTCTGGACCACAACTATTGGCACTGAGTCAAAGAACCATCTTTTCGAGTGCAAGAGCATTTTTCAAGAGGATTCTTATCACTCGAAATATTGAGGTGTCGCGTGCACTCCAAGTTATATCAATTGTCGGCGTCATAGACCGAACAAAGGACATTCCTATGAAGAAGATGCAGAGATAATCGAATTAAAAGACTAGGGAATGGGAAAGAAGTCTATGCATTTCAACTCATACTCTCTAACATGGAGTATTATACTTGGAACATCATTTTTTTAACGGATTGATGGTAGCTTATACTAATATGGAAATGAATTGTATAGATTTATTGAAAGAGAGACACCTGAGCATATTCATGCATAACAGTTGAGTGATGAGCTTAGGAAACATCTCAAGAACATCAAGTATTTCATGGGCCGGTTGAGCAAGGTAGAGACTCAGAAACTTAGCATTTGGAAATTCCACTTCCAAATCCTTCCTATTCTTCATCTTCATGTAGAGAAAAAGCTGCAGGTAATATAGAAACCACAACATTTCCAAATCAAAATGCATAACACAAACTATGATTCTGCTTAGATAACTTATAAGCCATAAATCAAACCTTCATGCACTCATTCCATAGTGTCACAACCTCAACATGGCTCATCCGTTGAAAAACTTGATTGAACGAACATTCAAATACACAAAAACTCCTCACAATTTGTTAAGTAGAGTAACTCGGGAATATCAAGCACTGCCATTGTTAAAGACGGGACATCCAAAATACAACAACCATAAAATTCACCCAAAATTGCTAAGCTCAAGAGATTGGGAGCACAGATTCTAAGCTCTGAAACTGGATGCACTTCCACAATTTCAGGAAAGTGAGCTTACCTTCCGATAGAGAGAGTCTTCAAGCTATTTGTTACCGCTCTGATTCAAATTAAGTTAATGAAATTTCCCTCAAAGGAAAAAAAGATATACAGTAGTAATCAGGAAAACGAAATTAACTAATAAAGTGAAAAATAATACAGTATGTTCTTCGAAAAAAGCAGAAATTAATTAGAATATTTAATTTGACAAGCAAATATATACTCAGGCTAACGATACAACGTTAGAAATGTCTCATAGGCCAACTCTCTTCCACCACAAATTACAAAAACCACTGCATTTGGAGAGGATCTCTGCATACTCAGCACCTTCTTTTTCTCTTCTGCCTCAAAATCCAACATCGAAGTTATCTTCTCTTCTGACTCGAACAATATGGGTCGAAACACCATCTTTTCAAGCATGCCAGCATTTTTCAACATAATTTTCATTACAAGATAGACTGAAGTGTCCGGCACAAGCCATATAACCTCAACTTCCCTTAGATTCTCCAAAAAGGAATACTGGAAGTTTGTTCGAGGCTCCAGCACGTTACTTTGGCGACTCTCCCTGGATTTACGCCTCTCTCTTATCACATTGTCACGTACAATAACCAGCGTCTTCAGCTGAGGGAACACCTCAAGAACATCAAGCACTTTGGCACATGAACTGGCATAGAGTTTCAAGAACTTCGCATTTGATAATGGCGTAGGCATATCTTTCTTCATCATCTCAGAAAGAGTCTGTAATTGTATTGACATGAGGTTACATTGCTAAATAAAGTGGAGAGCATGAGAAGTTAAAAGGCATACAGGAAATATTAGTAGCTATAAGCAAAACTAGAAGACAACGAAACGAAATTCAGTCGGTTAAAAGCTTCTCATCCAACCAAGAAGTATGGAGAAAAAATGGAAAGAAATAGGATTTGCACATATACCAAACAAATGCTATGATTTCTTCCCATTAATAAAAAATTATCGCATAAATCATAAGAAGCCAACCTCTATACACGGATCTGATAACGTGATCTTTTCGACATGGCGGAGGCCTAGCGAAACTTGCCTCAAAAATTCCTCCCCCACTTGACCATCAAAATCAAGAACAGCGCTAGCTAAAGAAGGGACTTTCAACAAACACCGTGTATACGCACGGTCTAAAAGTTTTAAATGAAAGAAATATGGACTTGATATTGGTATTAATGGGTTTAAGTTAATAATTAAGTTGGACTTGTGTTTATTTATATTAAAGCCCATTAACTAGGTTAATGTGGGTTAGTATAAATAATTAAACACATTAAAGAAAACCTAATCCTAATCCTAACAACTCACGCACGCACGCACACGGCAAGAAGGACGTACGTTCTTCTTCTTCGATTCTTCTCGGCGATTTCCTAGCTTTCAAAGGGAAGATATCACTCCGGAATTGTTCCACACGATTGAATGGCTTCACGTGGATACCATAGTAGCGGTTCGTGATGTTGGGAATACGAGAAGACAACACGTAAGTATCGTATTTTCGTTCATATATATGTATAATCTCTAGCACGTAAATTAGATCGTATATCTAGATCGAATATGGTTTCATAAACTCGATGCTTCCGCTGTGATTCGTACGTATGAAACCTAACAGTGGTATCAGAGCCTAGGGCTCGATTTATGATCTTATTTCGTGTTCAATTGGTACATGGGTTTTAAGATTTGATATTTTCTTGAGAATTTTCGCACGATATATTTAGAATATAGCTGAAAATTGATTGAAACATTTCATCGAACACTTGGATGGCATACCTCTTACAAGGCTGTTGAGAACAGTCTTTGTAACCTTTCATCGAACACATGGCTTGCTCGAGTCTTTCTAATGAACCAAGGGTTCAGACAATAGCCAAAATGGTTCGGTGGGGGCTCAGACTCGTGGTCATGCCTGGGGCACGCCAAGACGAAGTCGAGAAGGAACGCCATCAAGCGCTTAGGCGCTGGGTGCTGGGCATCCGCGCCGAGGGGCGATCCAGCCATGGTGGCTCGCGCTGCCTGCTGTGTGGGCACTACGTACTGCAAGCATCGAGCGCGTCGGTTGGGCGAGGTCTGAAGGCATGAGGGGCGAAGAGCTGGGCTCGCCGGGCTGCTTTGCAGCAGCAGCGGCGCTCCTTGGCCGCAAACCTCGTGCACAAAATCTGTTCAACAAAATGCCTCAAAGAATAGTTTAAAGGAAAACAATATAGGCAGATTTTCTGCGCACGTCAAGTGCTCGATAAAATGCCTGAACGAAACTTTTAGCTCCAAATGACTTGTTTTTGAAATCAAGCTTGTTGGATATATGAACTATAATTTCGGATGGTCCGAAATGCTAAAAGGTTTCGTAAAATTGCTGCAAAATAGAAAATTAATTTGTTTGGAACAAATTTTAATTTCTAATGTTTTCTTTATAAAATCTTATTATTATTTTGGAAATAATAACAAGTTTTATTTATATTAATTTGGAATTAATATAAATGAAATAAACCCATTTTCAATTGTGAATAAATATATTAATTGGATTAATATATTTATTTATAGAGATTTATTTGTTATTATTTGTTTAAGCATGTTAATTGGATTATGTGTTTTGCATTGTATAACTATAGTAGTTAGAGACCGCATATTTATGTCTGGGTAGGCGGCGCCCAGTACTTGTAGTCCGTTATTTATGTCTGGGTAGGCGGCGCCCAGTATTTGTGGTCCGCATTTTTATGCCTGGGTAGGCGGCGCCCAGTAATTGTTTAAGAGCAATATTAGATATTGCTGAACAGTTAGATCACATATTTTCCCAAATAATAATATAAGTCTCATCTGGGATGCACGCGTTGTCCATTACAATTGACTGAGTACTTAAACTTTTTCGTTTAGAGTATTTACACCCCAGTGTTTGCTCAAATCGACATTGTTTAGACTCTTTCATAGATGCAAATTATTTTGCGATCGTGTAATGGGGTTGACTTACTTATATTATTTTGGCGCCTCAGTGTCCAAAATAATTTAAGAACGCAAGTTAATTAGATTAACCAACCAAGAGTTTCAAAATGGTTTTGAAATTAGCTTAGAGGCTTACTAGGTGATATTATTGCAGTCATCAGCCTCAGCAGAGTCTGCAATAATATAGACCTGGATCTTGGTCCACTAAAATTTATATTGGATATAAATTCGTATTCTGCAATTTTGGGGTTGCATTATATGTCAAAATTAGTGTGAGCTAATCTTACAACATGCCATTGTTTGATTAGAAATAAATGTGATGGTTGAAAATACTGTTCTAATTTGTTTCTCTTATTTCTTGATCAGATTTATAATGGCGAGTTTGTCGTTAAGATGTTTGTTGGATACTATGAAGTTGACTGGGTCAAACTTCTTGGATTGGCAACGCAATCTGCGTTTGGTACTAAGGCTTGAGAAGATTGAGTACGTCTTGGATGAACCAATCCCGGTCGTGCCTGAAGAGGACTCTGAAGAGGCTTCTGAAAAGGCTTCTGAAGAGGATGAAACGCTGGGCGTTTTTGCTCATCAGAAGCATCAGGACGACGCATATACGGCTCAGTGCATCATGATTGCCTCCATGGAAGTGGAGTTACAAAGGCAGCATGAGCACATGCTTCCCTACGAGATGATACGGCACTTAGAGAAGCTGTATGCATCTCCGAGTCAAAACCTTGAGTTTGACATGTGCAAGGAGCTGTTTGGAACTAAGCTCCCTGAAGGGAAGAGTGTTTCAGAACATGTTCTGAAGATGATCGGAATGATCGAGAAGTTGGCTTCAATTGGATTGAAGCTTCCAGAGACTCTCGCGGTCAATTCGATTCTGTATTCGTTGCCTGGTTCATTTGAGAATTTCATTCTCAACTACAATATGAACAAAACCAAGGCAAGTTTGACAGATCTTCATAACATGTTGAAAAATTATGAATCTACTGTCTCTAAGGGCAAAGCTGTGCTCATGGTGAGCTCTTCTGCTGCTCCTAACTCGAAAGGGAAGGGTAAGCAAAAGAAGAAGAAGAAACCAGCATCCAATGCTGTAGCTTTGAAACCTAAGGGATGTACTCATAAGAAGCCGGATATATCGAAGGACCAATGCGTCTTCTGTCGCCAGAAGGGGCATTGGAAGAGAGACTGCCCGAAGTTCAAGGCACAAGGTGCTTCTTCGTCAGGCTCAGGTATGTTTGTAATTGAAATAAACATGTCTATTGATAACTCACATTCTTGGGTATTGGATACCGGCTGTGGCTCACACATTTGTTCTAATGTGAAGGGGCTAAGTGACAGTAGGAAAGTGAGGCCCGGAGAGGTCGATCTGCGCGTTGGGAATGGAGCAAGAGTTGCTGCCGAACGTGTAGGGACTTTTAGATTAGATCTTCCTTCGGGACATAGACTAGTTTTGCATGATTGCTATTTTGTACCCTCGATTACGAGAAATATTATTTCTATTCCTTTGTTAGACATGGATGGTTTTCATTTTCGTTTTGGAAACGGATCTTGTTCTTTTGGAATGAATGGGATTATTTATGGAAATGCATCTTTGGTGAATGGTTTATATTTGCTCGATTGTGTACAAAATAATTTCAATGTTTCAAACAAACGACCTAAGCTAGGTAATACGAATAATCTTACTTATCTTTGGCATTGTCGGCTTGGTCATATCAATGAGAAAAGAATAGCAAGACTGAGAAAGTTAGACTATCTCACATCATTTGACATTGAGTCTTATGGTGCTTGCGAATCTTGTCTCAAAGGAAAAATGCCCAATAAGCCACTTTCTGGGAAAGGAATACGATCCAAAGAGGTGCTAGAGTTGGTTCACACAGATGTGTGTGGACCATTATCGACTCAAGCAAGAGGTGGATATTCATACTTCATAACTTTTACTGACGATTTCTCAAGGTTTGGATACGTTTATTTGATAAAACATAAATCCGAAGCTTTTGAGAAATTTAAGGAGTACAAGTTAGAAGTCGAGAAACAAGTTAGCAAAAGTATCAAGACTCTTCGATCGGATCGAGGAGGCGAATACTTGAGCCAAGAGTTTCTCGATTACCTGAAATCACATGGGATCCGTTCGGAATGGACACCTCCGGGGACACCTCAGTTAAATGGGGTATCCGAAAGGAGAAATCGAACATTATTGGATATGGTTCGATCCATGATGAGTTTCACTAGTCTCCCTATATTCCTTTGGGGTCATGCCTTGCAAAGTGCCATATATATTCTGAATAGGGTTCCTTCTAAATCAGTCGAGAGAACACCATTTGAGTTATGGTGGGGCAAAGTGCCTAGTCTTGCTCATGTTCGGACCTGGGGTTGTCCTGCATTTGTAAAGAAAATGATGACTGACAAATTGGAATCTAAAAGTGAGAAGTGTTATTTTGTGGGATATCCTAAGGAAACTCGAGGATATTACTTCTATCACCCTGGAGATCACAAGGTGATTGTCTCTAGGAATGCGACGTTTCTTGAAGACGACTATGTCTACAAGGAACAAGCTCGCAGTGTGATAGATCTTGAAGAAATTCGAGAACCACAAAATAGCGATTGGGATAAAATCTTGTTGGATGGTCCGAACAAGAATTCAGTGGGAGTATTTGATGACTCGTTTGATGACGGATTGTCCGTAAACAGACAACTGTTAGACAGTGGGAGTCACCAAAGAGATGAAGATACAATTGTTGCACCTTCACCTCCTCGGGAAGAACATGGAGTTAAAATTTCTGAGAGCTCTCATAATGTTGGTTTATCCAATACACAAGATCCTACTCACATTCAGGATAATATGGATACCCAAATGCAGAACCAACTCAATAGGCCTCAGAGAATTCGTCGACCATTAAACAAACTCAATCTATTGGTTCAGAACCAAGATGATGGAGATTTGGTAGACGATGATGAACCGAGGACCTATACCGAGGCAGTATCTGATACTGAATCGGAGAAGTGGCTAGAAGCCATGAAATCTGAAATGGACTCGATGTATGCCAATCAAGTTTGGAACTTGGTTGATCTGCCAGACGGGGTAAAACCCGTAGGCTGCAAATGGCTTTTCAAGAAGAAAACCGATGCAGATGGCAAGATACAAACCTACAAGGCTAGGTTGGTGGCAAGAGGTTTTAGTCAACGCGAGGGCATTGACTATGATGAGACCTTTTCGCCAGTTGCAAAGATCAAGTCCATTAGGATTTTACTTGCAATAGCTGCATACTACGATTATGACATTTGGCAGATGGATGTGAAAACTGCATTTCTCAATGGAGAATTAGAAGGTAATGTCTGTATGACACAACCTGAAGGTTTTACATCTCAGTCTAGGCCAAATGCAGTATGCAAGCTACAAAAGTCTATTTATGGACTAAAGCAAGCTTCCAGGAGTTGGAATATTTGTTTTGACAAAGCTATCAAGTCGTTTGATTTTGTCAGAAGCAAAGAAGATCCTTGCGTTTATAGTAAACGTAAGGGTGGGAACATTGTTTTCCTTATCATATATGTTGATGACATTTTGATACTTGGAAACAATATTTCTATGATGCAATCTGTCAAGACATGGTTGTCTAATTCCTTCAAGATGAAGGATTTGGGTGAAGCCTGTTACATCCTTGGGATTAGGATCTATCGTGATAGATCCAAAAGGTTGTTAGGGCTGTCACAGTCCACATACATCGACAGAGTGCTAAGGCGTTTCTCCATGGAAAACTCCAAGAAAGGGAGTCTTCCGATGGGGCATGGTATCAAATTGTCGAAGAAGGATAGTCCTTCTACAGACAAGGAGATTGAATACATGCAGAGGGTCCCATATGCTTCAGCTATAGGATCGGTCATGTATGCCATGACTAGTTCTAGGCCAGATGTGGCTTATGCGCTTAGCATGACGAGCAGATTTCAGCAAAATCCCGGTGAGGCACATTGGAAAGCTGTCAAGACTATTCTTAAGTATCTTAGACGAACTAAAGAATACCTTCTAGTCTATGGTGGAAAGCAAGAGTTATCAGTTACTGGGTATACTGATGCTAGCTTCCAAACAGACCATGATGACTATAAGTCGCAGTCTGGACATGTGTTTGTCCTCAATGGTGGTGCAGTTAGTTGGAAAAGTTCCAAACAAGACACTACTGCAGACTCAACCACCGAAGCTGAGTATATTGCTGCATCTGAAGCGGCAAAGGAGGCTGTTGAGATTCGGGAGTTCTTGAAAGAACTCGGAGTGGTTCCGAGTGCCAGTAGTGTTATACCTGTGTATTGTGACAACACTGGTGCGGTTGCACAAGCAAAGGAACCTAGGGCTACAAACAAAAACAGGCACGTCCCTAGAAAGTACCATCTGATCAGAGAAATAATAGAGAGGGGCGATGTGAAATTAGAACGAGTACCCACTGATGATAACCTAGCAGATCCACTTACCAAGCCAGTGTGTGTTGCAAAACACAAGAGTCATTTTGAGAGCTTGGGTATTAGATATGTTGGAGATATGCTTTAGGTTAGTGGGAGTCCGATGTTTGCATGTCTTAGAAACAATTTTGTAATTGAGACGCACAAACTTGATCACATTTATATGTATACGTTTTCATTTGATGATATTTGTTATTGACATACACATTTCTCTGAATATTTATTTTAATTGTTTGTAAATATTCTTGTTGATTTGTTCCCTTGAGTTAAGACTGTCATTGATGGAGTGAGACATTAATGATATAGTTTAACTTTAAAATAGCCCCAACCAAGAATCATCAAGAATGGGATATTGATGATGTGTGATAGGTTGGCATGGGGTCTGCATCACGTTCTTAGAGAATATAGTGGTTCTCACCTCTATATAGTATTGGATACTCGTGATGGACACATGGATACTTTGGAGAGTATTGGTATACCCTACCTTTAAACTATTTGTTTCTAGTGTCTAGTTTATTGGTGTGTGAAGTATATGATAGTCCTTTGACTTGAGGTCATTGCTTATCTTGTTTGCAAAATGGTGTATTTTGACCAAGTTCAAAGCTTGCACTCTATTTGGGGTAGATACGGCTTGGATTGGATACATCAGGATGTAATCGAAGATAGTAGTTGGGCCAAGAATAGGATTCATTCATCGATTAAATTCGAGAGTAACACCCAGATTCTCTATATTAATTGATTGCTAAGTCACTGGCCAGTGCACGTGATATATTCAATTATAGTAATTGAATATGATCATCAAGGATCAATTGATAAAGATGAGAGTAAAATGGTTAAGCTATTTGGATAGACACTTAGCAAATCCAAGGCTTAACCGAGTGTTACGTGAATGAAGGGATATCATACACACTTCATATAAAGGTCCAGTTTGCGAATCCGCGTAAACGTTCTTCATATATCGAGTTCGCTATACTACGCAGTCTAGGAGTTTAGTATAGACTTTAACTGGGTTATCGTCGATAATGAAGGCCTATAGGGTCACACTTTATGTGTTGTTGTTGATCGTGTTAATGGGTGATTGTGTGGTGCTTAGTTGTTGTTTCAAATACAAGTCCAAGTGGGAGATTGAAAGAAATATGGACTTGATATTGGTATTAATGGGTTTAAGTTAATAATTAAGTTGGACTTAATTATTAAGTGTTTATTTATATTAAAGCCCATTAACTAGGTTAATGTGGGTTAGTATAAATAATTAAACACATTAAAGAAAACCTAATCCTAATCCTAACAACTCACGCACGCACGCACACGGCAAGAAGGACGTACGTTCTTCTTCTTCGATTCTTCTCGGCGATTTCCTAGCTTTCAAAGGGAAGATATCACTCCGGAATTGTTCCACACGATTGAATGGCTTCACGTGGATACCATAGTAGCGGTTCGTGATGTTGGGAATACGAGAAGACAACACGTAAGTATCGTATTTTCGTTCATATATGTGTATAATCTCTAGCACGTAAATTAGATCGTATATCTAGATCGAATATGGTTTCATAAACTCGATGCTTCCGCTGTGATTCGTACGTATGAAACCTAACATTAAATTCATAAGATTAGGAGCCCAAATTCTGAGCATTGGGGTCACAAAATCAGGAAGCATGTAGATCTTGAGCATCTTCAAGCTACTAGATTGGATATTTAATCCCTCGTCGTTTCCGAGCACACACAACTCCAAGATTTCCAAGCGAGGAGCACCAAAAAGAAGCTTGTTCAATGTTTTTCGAGACAAGCGTGCTAAAGTTTCAACTTTCAAACTCACCAGTTTATCCCACTGCACATTCTCCTCTTCTTTCACTTTCAGTGCACAAGCATAGAGGTCTAACTTTTTAATCGACGAACACAAATATAGGAATGAAGGCATGGTGTACTCATGGTGCACCAAAATCTGACCCTCTAGTGACGCCATCAAGTAAATCTTTAACTCTTCTACTTGTTTTTCGATGGCAAAAAGCAGCCACCAATCAAGAATATCATCAAGCCTGCAACTTAAGCTGAATTTCTTGATTTTTGGACCTTTCCAAAGCGCAAGAGCCCCAGAAACAAAGGCTTGAAATTTATATGAATTTTGATTATTTTGAGGAAGCTCGAAATCAAGGCAGGGGACGGTGGTCCAGAGATCTCTCCACCCTTTGGAGAGAAGGGTTGTTCGAACAACATCTCTTGTCGGCAGCAATGAAAGAATCTGGAGGATTAACGAGTCGGGCAACTCACTGAGTCGATCGACCTCGTAATCTTCAGAACAATGAAGCAGAGGGAAGTTGGAAACAAAAACATAAAAGGTGAATATGAAGTTAGTAAGAAATACTAGCAAGAAACAAAAGGTGAAAAATAAGTTGGAAATATCCATTTCTCAACTGATGGATCTGGGATTCAAAGGAAAATAAAATCAAGACGATCTAGTTTTTCTACAGAACTGATTCTCAGAACATACTAAAATAAAGAAGGGATTCTCCAAAAATTTGAAGAAATATATTGAGATTTCAAAAAGCTTCTGATACATTCAAATTAAAGGGTGAGACCAGAAAAAGTAGGTCCTTGGAAACGAAAATATCAGTTCTCAAGGAGTAGATGTGATGAAAGATGCAGAGCGCGGGAGATCTGTAGATTCTTGAAAAAGAGTCGTCACTTTTCACCTCCACAAAATTAAGTACTATTAGTACTACCTCTATCCCTTTATTAATCTCATTATTTATTTTGAGACATCCCACTTATTAGTTCTACTTCTAAAAAAGGAAATAAATTAGCATCACATTTATCATCCTATAATGCTTAATTAGGCCTTCCTCATCACATCCACCTTCTCATCACCCTCACATGAACAGTAATTGCTTACTTAATTTTATTCTTTAATTTGTACTAACAATCTCCTTATCCTATTTCCCTTAGCTATTGTGCTCATTCTAAATGAGACTAATGTCAAGGGATGGAGGTAGTATTATTTTTATTTCTATCTTTATTTTATTTTTTCTGGTCTTTTCATTTTATGAAAGAGACACATTTCTGTGCGGTCAGTGGCACGGTGCGGCCCAATTGCAAAACTTGCAATCCAATAGGCCTATAATTAAAAGCAATACAAGTAATGAATTGAGCTAATCAATTTATTAGCTTTCAAGCCTGACCACATTATGCGACCGACCTCATGCAAGTCTTTGTCTTTATGGAATGTCTATATTGTACAAAATCTTAAGTTATATTAATTTTTTTTTTTTCAATAATTTAAATTTATAATAATTTAATTTAATTTTATAATTAATTTCTAAGGTTGCCCATCTAATTAAAATTTATTACAGAGTACTGTACTTTTTTTCAACATTTAATTTCACCTTTTATTAATTATAAAATTGATAAATCGAAAATTAGAAAATATAATTATTAAAAAATTCAATCGTTTTTTATAAATATTTATTATATGATTTATTATATTATTATAATTTTTATTTTTATAAAAAAATGATACTTAAACTAATAAAAATTAGGGTTATTGGCATATAAATACATGATGAACTTTCACGAATCTGCTATTTTATATATGAACTTTGTCTCGTTCCTAAAAAATACACGAACTTAAAATTTCTTCCGAGTTCAACACTGAGTCAATTTTTAGTCCAACGAGGCAGTCGGGGAATCTACATGGACTTCATCAACGGCGAAACGAAACGGCGTCGAGTAGAATCAAAAAAATGACATCATTTTTAGGTAAATTAGAATAAATATATATTTTAAATTAAAAATCACTTGTTTTCTTTAAAAAAACAAAATTAATTTAAATCCTCATTTCTCCTCTGACGATTCTTTCTCATCTTCTCCGGTCATCTCTCCTCATTTCTCCGATTAGTGACCGACAGACGGCGCCGTTCTCGCGCCGTTGTTACGATGGTGGCTTTGTTACCCGTTTCTCTTTCTGCTCTGCTCTTGGGCGCCATTCCCCGCAATCGAAAACCTTAGTTTTTGAATTTTGGGCATTTAACCCTTCCTCTCTTGCCCGCCGATTTCCAGCGAGTCTTTCTCTTCGGTCAGAGATTCCGCCGTCATGGTGAGACGGCGCTGCTACGAGCTTGTCGACGAATGGAGTCCAAGGTTCATTGATTCAAGATCTTGTTCGTGTTCCAAGTTGGCCGGTGAGAAGAACTCGAGCTAAGAAATTCAAGGAAGCATTGCAAGCATTGATTCAAGAAGTTTGGGCTCAAGAGTTTATGAAGAAACCCATTGAAGATGGCGGATCGGACAACCCGCGAGTTGTTAATTTGATCATGTGTGATCGGGCTGAAGAATAAAGACTTAGCATTTATTTTCGTCACTTATTTTGCAGCCCATGTTCTTGTGCCTTAAAAGGCTTTATTTGTGGGCTTTGTTATGTTAATTAACGGGTTGGACCATCTTTGACTATACTTGAGTTATTTCCTAGTTGGGCTAGGTTTATATATGTTTTTAAGCACTATATATATATGACTCTTATGCCATGGCCGAAAATCAACACTTTGATCAATAATATTTGTGAGTTTTATTCTCGCTTGAGAGTTCTTCGAATTCCTCTTGATTATTCCAAGACGAATTACTATCCGGCGAATCAACGAGTCAATCATCCCTCGTTGTGTGTTCATCGCCTCCGTGTGACTTCGGCAATCGTCTCTTTGGGGTATAGGGAGTTAATCTCGCTTATATCATTTAGAGGGTTCGTCCGTCGGTATATTGAGTTTTACGAATCTGCCAAGGTTAGTATCATTTGGCACCAGAGCCAGATCGTCTTCCGGGCGTTCAGGTTTCATCTATCCTACTCGTCCAGTTTTCGTTGTTGAGTCAAATCGAGTCTCGTTAATTTTGTTGCTCTCGTTCTTCGTGTCGTGGTAAGAGTCATCATATTTTAAAAAATCATATTTCAGATTTGCGTTCGTTCGTTGCTACATCATTTCTATGATTAAGTAGTCTTCGGAGTTTCTCATCTGCATTGATCCGAATATTGCATTAGTTAATCTCTTCAGATCCGTTTGTGGGTGTGTTGTCATATTTTTGGTAATTTCTTAATAGTAGCTTTATTCATACACGTCCAAATCTTAACCATATCATCTTACCATATTAGAGTTGTCATACCATATATACACGTCCCTACACCCTCCTCGTTCTTGTGATTTTAGTGTAATCATTAAAAAAAAATATATATATATATATATATGCACCGGTAAATTACCGGAAAAACTGTTTGTGGGGAATTATGTTTTTTGGGTTTCTTGAGTCGTGTTGATCATTCTGAGCTAGTTTATGCGTAACACTTTTTCAAAAAATTGTTACGTGCAAAAAGGTTTCTGAGTTCCTCGAGTCATATAGAGTCTTCCTGTTCAGTTTCTGTGTAGCATTTTTTCAATTTCTTTTCTTCCTATTTCGTGCTCTTTGGTTTGTTGGTAAAAGTTTGGTGGTAGATTGAGATTATTTGAGTGCTTATAGGAGAGAATTGAGTGAAAAGGCAAGAGATGTGAGATTATTAGAGGGTAAAAGACATTGTTGTCGAACGATACACGAGTGCTGAGTGAATCATCTTGAGTGATACATGAGTGTTTGTGAGGTGGTGAGGACCCTGTTTTAACTAACTTTTTTTTTCTTTATCTTGTGTTAAAAATAATAACAGGTTCGAAGAAGAGTGACGCCGGCAACGAGACGTCGGAGGATCAACCTCAAAATGATCCAAAGATCAAGTTTTTGTACGAGGCGTTGTCTAGCCAATTCAATAAAATGTTGACAGCTCACAAGGAAGAGATGGATGAGAGATTCTATGAGTTGGAACATAAAAGGCAGTCTGAGTCTCCTCACGGCAGCGGAAATAGAGGTGGACGAATTGAAAGAGATAGAGGTAGAGGTAATCTACGTTTTCCACTTCAGCGTCCACGCAGAGATCCAAAGCTTGACCGGCCACACAGAGATCTAGAGTTTGATTATGATGATGAGTATACAAACCTTGAAGTTGATGAAGACGGCTATGGAGGTTACAGAGGTTGGAGTATGCAAGATAATAATCTAGGCAACATCAAGATGAATATTCCTTCATTTTAAGGGAGGAACGATCCAGGGCTTATCTTGATTGGGAAAGGAAGGTTGAGCTGATGTTTGAGTGTCAAGACTATTCTGAGCTGAAGAAGGTGAAGTTGGCAGCGATTGAATTCTCAAATTATGCACTCATCTGGTGGGATCAGTTGGCGACGAGTAGGAGGAGAAATGGCAAGCGTCTTGTTCAGACTTAGAACGAGATGAAGACCATTATGAGGAAGTTATTTATACCAGCTCACTACTACAGAGAGTTGTTCAATAAGCTTCAGAATTTGAGGCAATGTTACCAGACTGTGGACGAGTATCATAAGGATATGGAGATAGTTTTTGAGCCAACATTTAGGAGGATCGAGAGGCTATGATGGCGAGGTTCTTGGCTGGTCTGCGAATAGAGATCAAGGATATGGTAGATTTGCACAATTATGTTGAGTTGGAGGACATGATACACATGGAGCAAAAGGTAGAGAACCAACTCAAGAGGAGGGGCAGTGCAAGGCAGAACCAGGCCAATTTCAAGCAGGGCCAGAGCAGTAGGACGCATACCCAAACAGTTGCTAGTGGTTCCTCTTCAAAAGGGAGCCCATGGAAGAAGGAAGATTGGCCAAAGGAAGAGAAAAAACCGTTTGTGAAGCCAAGATCAGATTCCACGAGTTCCACAACTCCAGCCAAAATAATAGTGTCTGATGCTCGTAATTGTGATTGCAAGTGTTTCAAGTGTCAAGGCTTCGGGCATATTATGAGCGAGTGCCCAAATCAGAGAGTGATGATCATGAGAGACGATGGGGAGGTGGTGACAGATGATGAGGCTGTGGATCCTGAGATGCCAGTCTTGGAGGATGATAGTGAAGAAGAAGATGAGATCATTCCACCTACTGGTCTCATTGGCGTTGCACGAAGAGCTTTGAGCATCCAAAATCATGTAGATGAGATGGTGCAGCAAGAGAACATCTTTCACACGAGGTGTCAGGTGAAAGATAAGTCATCCAGTGTGATTATTGATGGGGGAAGCTGCACTAATGTGGCTATCTTGGCCATGGTGGAGAAGTTTGGACTGCCTGTGTTGCGACATCCCAAGCCGTATCGGTTGTAGTGGCTAAATGAAACGGGTATTGTTAAAGTCACAAAGCAAGTGAATGTGTCATGCTGCATTGGGAAATATGAAGAGAGGTGTTGTGCGACGTAGTTCCGATGCAGGCCAGTCACATTCTGTTGGGACGTCCGTGGCAGTTCGATCGATAAGTGACCCATGATGGCTTCACCAACAAATACTCCTTCGAGTATAAGCAGAATAAGGTATCACTTCTTTCTCTTACGCCAAAACAAGTGTATGAGGATCAAGTACAACTGCAAAAAGAAGCGGAGATGGCGAAGTCGAAAGAGCATAAAGTGGAGAATAAGGAGAAAAGAGTGGTGCAAAATTTGTGTTTGGCAAGGGCGAGTGATCTAAAGTTGGCGGTTCATGAGGAGAGGCCCTTGATTGTACTTTTGTACAAGGAGAACTTTTTATCTACTAACGATCTCGACTCTCCTCCCCCTTCTATTTCTTTTGTTTTGCAGGAATTTGATGATGTCTTTCCCAAAGAAACACCTTCAGGCTTATCACCAATTCGAGGGACAGAGCATCAGATTGATTTTGTGCCAGGCGCGACACTTCCAAATAGGCCAGCTTATCGAACCAATCCAGATGAGACGAAGGAATTGGAGAGGCAAATTGGAGAGCTGTTGGCAAAGGGGCACGTGAGGGAGAGTTTGAGTCCTTGTGCAGTTCATGTGCTACTTGTGCCGAAGAAGAACTCGACGATGAGGATGCGTTGTGACTGCCGAGCCATCAACAACATAACGGTAAAGTATCGACATTCCATCCCTTATATGCTTGATGAATTGCATGGCTCTTGTGTGTTTTCCAAGATTGATTTGCGTAGTGGATATCATCAGATTAGGATTAAAGAAGGAGATGAATGGAAAACTGCTTTTAAGACTAAACTTGGTTTGTATGAGTGGTTGGTTATGCCTTTTGGTTTTGACTAATGCACCTAGTACTTTTATGCGTCTTATGAACCATGTTTTGCGTGCTTATATTGGCAGATTTGTTGTTGTCTACTTTGATGATATTCTAGTTTATAGCAAGAGTCATGTTGAGCATTTCAGGTCGTTTTAGATGTACTTACGAAAGATAAGTTGTATGTTAACCTAAAGAAGTGCATCTTTTGTACGGACAAGCTTGTTTTTCTTGGTTTTGTTGTTAGTGCACAGGGTGTACAGGTTGATGAAGAGAAAATATGAGCTATTCAAGATGGCCCAGTCCGAAGAGCATTGGAGATGTTAGAAGTTTTCATAGACTTGCTAGCTTCTATAGGCGATTCGTGCCACATTTCAGCAGTGTTGCAGCACCGTTGACAGAAGTGATAAAAAAGAATGTGGAGTTTCATTGGGGAGAAGAGCGAGAAAATACATTTTAGTTGTTGAAGTACAAGTTGACACACGCCCCGGTATTATCTCTTCCTAACTTTTCTAAATCTTTTGACATTGTATGTGATGCTTCTGGTGTTGGTATTGGTGCAGTTTTGATGCAAGAAGGACAATCAGTTGCGTACTTTAGCGAGAAGCTCAATGGACCAACTTTGAGCTATCCGACATATGATAAGGAGCTGTATGCATTGGTGAGGGCCTTAAAAACATGGCAACACTACTTGTGGGCCAACGAATTCGTCATTCACACCGATCATGAGTCGTTGAAGACTTGAAGGGGCAACACAAGCTGAACAAGAGGCATGCTAGGTGGATGGAGTTTATTGATACGTTTCCATACGTCATCAAGTACAAACAAGGTAAAGAGAATGTGGTGGATGATGCAGTTTCTCGGAGGTATGCCTTGATCTCTACTCTAGATGCTAAGTTGCTTGGTTTTGAGTGCATTAAGAGTCTTTATGTGAGTGATGCTGATTTTGGTGAGATTTATCAAGCATGTGAGAAAACTACTAGTGGAGAGTATTTTAGGCATGATGATTATCTGTTTAGGAAGAATAAGTTGTGTGTTCCTAGAAGCTCTTTACGTGAATTGCTTTTGCTTGAATCTCATGGTGGGGTTTTGATGGGACATTTTGGTATTGCTAAGACCTTAGTTGTTTTCATGAACATTTCTTTTGGCCTCATATGAAACGTAATGTTGAGAGAATTTATGGTAGATGTGTTACATGTAAGCAAGCTAAGTCTAGAGTGAGTTCTCATGGTCTGTATACACCATTGCTTATTCCTGTTGCACCTTGGATTGATATATCTATGGATTTTGTGTTAGGGTTGCCTAGGAGTAAGCATGAGACCTTGTGGGGTAAGTTAGGTACTAAGCTGTTGTTTTCTACTACTTATCATCCACAAACTGAGGTCAAACTGAAGTAGTCAATAGGACTTTGTCTATGTTGCTTAGGGCTATCATAAAAAAGAACATCAAGTCTTGGGAAGAATGTTTGTCACATGTTGAGTTTGCTTATAATCGTTCTGTTTATTCTGCTACTAAGTTTTCGCCATTTGAGATTGTTTATGGTTTTAATCCTTTGACTCCATTTGATTTATCTCCTTTGCCTGAGCATGAGCATACTGACCTTGATGGCCGGAAAGGGTTGATTTTGTGAAATAGATCCATGAGAAAGCGAGGATGAACATCGAGAAGCGAACAAAGCAGCATGCTAAGCAAGCAAACAAGGCTCGTCGGCAAGTGGTGTTTGAACTCGGTGATTGAGTTTGGCTGCATATGCGCAAGGAGAGGTTTCCATTGCAAAGGCATTCGAAGATGTTACGTCGAGGCGATGGACCTTTTCAAGTGTTGGAGCACATCAATGACAATGCCTACAAATTGGACTTACCTGGTGAGTATAATGTTAGTACTACTTTCAATGTTACTGATTTGAGTCCTTTTGATGTAGGTGACAATTTGGATTTGAGGACAAATCCTCTTCAAGATGAGGGGAATGATGGAGTTCAAGGTTCGTTGATTCAAGATCCCATTCGTGTTCCAAGTGGGTCTGTGACAAGAACTCGAGCTAAGAAATTCAAGGAAGCATTGCAAGTATTGATTCAAGAAATTTGGGCTCAAGAGTTGATGAAGAAGCCCATTGGAGATGGTGGATCGGATAACCCGCGAATTGTTAATTTGATCGTGTGTGATCGGGCTGAAGAATAAAGACTTAGCATTTATTTTCGTCACTTATTTTGCAGCCATGTTCTTGTGCTTTAAAAGGCTTTATTTATAGCTTTGTTATGTTAATTAATGGGTTGGACCATACCTTTCACTATACTTGAGTTATTTCCTAGTTGGGCTAGGTTTAGATAGGTTTTTGAGCACTATATATATGGCTCTTGTGTCATGGCCGAAAATCAACACTTTGATCAATAATATTTGTGAGTTTTATTCTCTTTTGAGAGTTTTTCGAATTCTTCTTGATTATGTGTGTCATTCATGGCATCCGTGTAAATTCGACAATCGTCTCTTTAGGGTATAGGGAGTTAATCTCGCTTATATCATTTAGAGGGTTCGTCCGTCGGTATATTGGGGTATCCATTGTTCGAATTTCATCCTTCCGCGTGCGTGAGTTTTACGGATCTGCCAAGGTTCGTATCAACGACCTTGGCCCGGAGTACGATGCAGGTCCAGCTACGCTGTCTTCTCTCATTTTCGGCGGCGAAGCTATGGCCTCCAGGAATTGGGAGAAGAGAAAGAACAAATTCCCACCACAAACACGCTCTCCGTCGGATCTCTCAATTATCTGTCTTCTCTGATTTCTCCGGGGAGCTGCGGCGGTGGAAGGTGGTTGTGACTAGAAGGATTGGGGGAAAAAGAAGCTGATACAATCACGAGGATAGAGGAAGATATGGATGGTGATGGAGGAGAAGCTAATAAACAACAAGAAGAAGGAATAGCAAGTCGTCGACCACGAAGGGAGATCAAGAAGCATGCTCGATACAATTAGCGATATTTGCTTCTATCTTTAATTTCATAGTTCATTTCATAGTTCAGACTTTATGTTTTATTTTCATTAATTGGGCTTGGGCTTTAGTCTAGGGTTGTTACTTTCATTTCTTATAATTCCATGCTTAGATATAAGCTGGGGTTCGCTGGTTGACGGCGGCATGAATAAAGTTTTTATCAGTTTTAAGGGAGTCTCAAGCGTGATCGATTGAGCTCGGGAGTTTCACGTTCTCTCCTAATGTGACGAATAATACGAGGTGTATTATTTGGTGCTTTCATTGATAGCATTATGGTGACAGGATCTGAAGAGTGGCAGCCGAAGTTCACTGCCCTAAGTGCCCACGTCGATGACTTTGTTCAAACCAATTCAGAGGGACAGCGTCAACTTCGTCAATCTCAGGATGCTATGCAGAAACAATTGGATGAGATTATTGGATTATTAAAGCATTCACCTTCGTCGGGTTCAAACCCTGATATTCCGACGGCCCCTCCCACCTCTCAGCGCACGCCGGTTCGGCTTGACGTGCCTCGTTTCGATGGTGAGGATCCATACTCATAGGTTTTTCAGATCGAGGAGTATTTCTCATACCACAACATCCCTGAAGCGCAACGTCTCCAGATTGTAGCCTTTCATTTGGACGGCAAGGCTTCGACTTGGTTTCAATGGCTGAAGACGCAAAAGATGCTCTCGACATGGGAGGATTTTTTACGTCATGTTCAACATCGTTTCGGCGCATCTCAATTCGAGGATCCGGAAGGCACTCTTGCCAAATTAACTCAACAAGGCTCCGTTACTGATTATCAATCCGAATTTGAAGCCCTTTTAACTCGTGTGACCGGTGTTTCGGAGGCTCTATTGATATCCTTTTACATTTCAGGTCTCAAACCTACGGTGCGCCGTGATTTGCAATTAAATAGGCCTACCACTTTGGAGGAGACTTTTGCCTTAGCACGTGTTTTTGAAGGGAAACACTTAGAGAGCCAAGCTGATGCTCGTTCGTTTATGCGAGGTTTCCATCGAGCAACATCTCAATCTTCACCCAACGGGGCTAACCAGCTGAACGTTTCATAATAGCAGCAACATAGTTTCATCTTCACTAGCTGGGCACCAGAGTAGTCGACTTCCTCCACCAACCGATGGCAAGACAACACCTTCGACCTTACCTATTCGTAGTCTTACGCCAACTGAAGTACGTGCTAAACGAGAAAAAGGCTTGTATTTCAATTGTGATCATCGTTGGACGCCGACCCACCGCTGCAAATTCCAAGGTTCAGTTATGCTTCTTGGAGGTGAAGACGATGAGGCAGGTGAAGAATTCATAGATGGTGATGGCGATGATACACACAATGATGCAGAGATCATTCAAGCTGACATATCTAGCCTTAACACCCTTTGTGGTAAAGGCCAGCCTCGCTCTCTACGTATTTTAGGACGGAAAGGGAAACAACAGTTTGAGGTTTTGATAGATAATGGGAGCACCCATAATTTTATCCAGCCTGAGCTTGATGAGCGCTTAAATCTGGAAGTTTCACCTACTAATGGTTTTCGAGTCTACATTGGCAATGGCGACTCGTTGGTGTGTGAACACAAATGTGCAGGTGTGTTGCTAGATCTTCAAGGAATTACATTTACTCTTGATCTTTTTGTGTTACCAATACAGGGTCCTGAAATTATTTTGGAAATTCAATGGCTTCAAGAGCTCGGGCGTGTTACTCATGACTATGTGCGCACCCGTATGGAATTTTCTTGGAAGGGGAAGAAGGTTGTTTTACAAGGCGATCCATCTCTTTCTCATAAAGAGATTAGTTGTCGAATGCTTCAAAATCTGATTCGAGGTGGCGATTTCGAGGAAATATATGAAATTTATTTGTGTCACTCTGATGAACCAATTATTGACGGGTTTCTAATGCAGCTTGATTTCTCATCGGTTCCTTTGGCCTTGCAGAATGTGTTGACGGAGTTTCAAGCAGTTTTCTTAGAACCAACTGACTTACCTCCACGGCGCTTGTTTGATCATCGGATTCATTTGGAGCCGGGTACAAAGCCAATTAATGTGCGCCCATATCGATATCCTTACTTCCAAAAGAATGAAATGGAGAGATTGGTTCGTGAGATGCTTGATCAGGGCATTATTCGCCCTAGCCAGAGCCCATTTTCTTCGCCGGTACTCTTGGTGAAAAAGAAGGATGGAACCTTTCGTTTTTGTGTGGATTATCGTGCCTTAAACGAAGTCACCGTAAAGGATAAGTTTCCGATACCCACAGTTGATGAACTTTTGGATGAATTGGGATCTTCAGTAATATTTTCTAAGCTTGATTTACGTGCTGGATATCATCAAATCCGTGTTCACGAGAAGGATGTGTTTAAAACAGCTTTCCGCACGCATGAAGGTCATTTTGAATTTCTTGTCATGCCTTTTGGCTTGACAAATGCACCATCAACTTTTCAGGCAACTATGAATTATATATTAAAAGGCTTTCTCCGACGTTTTGTAGTTGTGTTCTTCGATGACATACTCATTTATAGTCCATCTGAAACTGCACATACTGAACATCTACGAGATGTTCTAGATTGTTTGCAGTCTCACAAGCTTTTTGTGAAATTTTCGAAGTGCAGCTTTGGCCAATTATCTGTCGAGTACCTTGGTCATATTGTCAGTGCTGGTGTGGTGAGTGCCGATCCAAAGAAAATTGAAGCAATGATCCAGTGGCCAATTCCACGTTCCATCAAGCAGGTACGAGGATTTCTTGGTCTTACAGGCTACTATAGAAAATTTGTTAGGAATTATGCTACTATAGCTGCCCCACTAACTGACCTTCTGAAGAAAGATCAGTTTGAGTGGAGTGCCACGGCTGCGCAGGCATTCGACGCCCTTAAACAATCTATGTCGACTACGCCTGTATAGATGCTCCCAAATTTTGATAGGCCATTTATTGTCGAAACAGATGCATCCAGCGTCGGAGTAGGTGCTGTATTACTCCAAGATGAGCATCCTATTGCTTTCCACAGTCGTAAATTGGGTGTCCGCTTGCAAGGCTCCTCAGCATATATTAAAGAGTTGTATGCCATCACAGAAGCTATAGCCAAATGGCGACAATATCTCTTGGGGCGGCGTTTCACACTTCGTACAGATCACAAGAGCCTTAAGGAGATTTTGCAACAAAAAATACATACACCGGAGCAGCAACGGTATGTGCGCAAGTTACTGGGCTTTGATTTTTCCATTGAATACAAACCGGGACGGCAGAATGTTGTTGCCGATGCGCTATCTCGTGCACTGGAGGGTAATGAAGATATCTACTGCTTTGCTATTGCAAGCTCTCCTATTTCGGTTTTTTTGGAGACTTTGAGGGATGAAAACCAGCTTAATCCTGAATTAATTGACCTTCATCGACAACTTCAAAAGGGTGAGTTGCCTGCTCATTATGGAATGCGAAACGGTATACTCATATATCGATCGTGCTACTACATTCCGACTTCATCCTCTCTTAAGAAAGCCTTACTCCAGGAGTTCCATGCTTCACCTCTTGCTGGACACGGTGGTGTTAAGAAAACACTTGTGGGTTTGTCTGCTTCGTTTTACTGGCCCCATCTTCGCAGGGATGTTGAAAAGTTCGTGAAAGAGTGTGAAGTTTGCCAGCGAGTTAAACACTCAACAGCAGCCCCCGCAGGTTTATTACAGCCAATTCCAATTCCTACACTGGTCTGGAATGAACTTACAATGGATTTTATTACTCATCTTCCTCTTTCCCATGGTTATTCTGTTATTTTGGTGGTAGTGGATCGACTCACAAAAGCAGCTCATTTCGGTCCTTTGCCCACGGGATTCTCGGCTCCAAAAGTTGCTAAGTTGTTTACAGATATGGTGGTTAAGTTGCATGGTTTTCCATCATCTATAATTTCTGATCGAGACCCCATCTTTTTGAGCAAATTTTGGGCTGAGTTGTTCAAGTTAAGTGGTACATCTCTTAAGCATAGTTCGGCTTATCACTCGCAAACGGATGGACACTCAGAGGTGGTGAACCGATGTTTGGAGCAATATTTACGTGCCATGACATCTGACAAACCGGAACGTTGGCCTGAATTTTTGGGTTGGGCTGAATTTGCTTATAATACGAGTTATCATTCTAGCATCAATATGAGTCCATTTCAGGCGGTTTATGGGCGTCCTCCACATGTTATTCCTCGGTTTGAAGGTGGTTCTACGAATGTTGAAGCTTTGGAGGCCTTACTCTTGGAGCGAGATCAATTATTGTCCGATTTAAAAGATAATTTGCTAGCAGCTCAACATCGAATGGAGCAAAAAGCTAACAAAAAAAGGCGGGATTTGGAGTTCGAGGTGGGTGATTTGGTATGGCTTCGACTCCAATCTTATCGGCAAAGTACAGTTGCTCGGCGATCTTCTGAGAAACTTGCAAAACGTTTTTTTGGGCCTTATAAAATATTGGAACGTGTGGGTGCTGTTGCATATAGAGTAGAGTTGCCTGATGGGAGCCGTATCCACCCAGTTTTTCATGTGTCACAATTGAAATCATACGTGGGATCAAGCACCACACATGTTGCTCCGTTACCTGTTGATTCTACTGGGCTTCCGACATTAACTCCGTTGGTAGTTGTTTCTTCCAGAGTGGTGTTGAAGCAAGGTATCCCAGAGACACAACTTTTGGTGCAGTGGAAAGGTTTACCACCTGAAGCCGCTACATGGGAGCCATTGGCTGTTTTTCAAGAATCCTTTCCCCACTTTCACCTTGAGGACAAGGTGTTTTCCAAGGCTGGGGGAGTTGATACAATCACGAGGATAGAGGAAGATATGGATGGTGATAGAGGAGAAGCTAATAAACAACAAGAAGAAGGAATAGCAAGTCGTCGACCACGAAGGGAGATCAAGAAGCCTGCTCGATACAATTAGTGATATTTGCTTCTATCTTTAATTTCATAGTTCATTTCATAGTTCAGACTTTATGTTTTATTTTCATTAATTGGGCTTGGGCTTTAGTCTAGGGTTGTTACTTTCCTTTCTTATAATTCCATGCTTAGATATAAGCTGGGGTTCGCTGGTTGACGGCGGCATGAATAAAGTTTTTATTAGTTTTAAGGGAGTCTCAAGCGTGATCGATTGAGCTCGGGAGTTTCACGTTCTCTTCTAACGTGACGAATAATACGAGGTGTATTAGAAGCAGTTATCGGTGCCAGTGTCCCTGTCGTTAGCGGCGGCGGTTGTGGGTATAGTAGCTCCAAATCTGGAAAAAGGCGAAAGAGGAAGGGGCGACGGAAAAAATTGGGAAGATAAGATCACTTGAAAGTAAGGCAGATGGAGGGATGAAGAGGAAGAACAATTTTTCCTTCTTCGAGTTTGGTTTTGAATAATAATTGAAATGAAGATGGAAAATGGATAATTGTCTCGGGACTTTGCTACTGTTGTTGCTGCTGTTCCGGAACTCATCGCCACTGCTCCGATCGATTAACCGTCTTCGTTGCCTTCGCCGTTGGAGCTGCGTAGCCTTCGCCGTTGGAGTGGCGTCTCCATGTAGTAGAGATAGAGAGAGAGGTGAGGTGAAAGAGATGAAGTTGATGTAGATTTATTTTAAGATTTTTTAAAATTATTTTATAAGTGATACTACGTCATTTTGGCCCCGTCATTGCCACGTGGTATTCAATTTTGCCACATAGGATTCAATTTTGGCCGGAATTCAAATTTTGGATGAAATTGCAACGAGTCAAGTAGTTCGTGTATTTTTTAAAAACGAGTCAAAATTCATGTATAAAATAGCAAATTCGTAAAAGTTCATGTATTTATATGCCAGTAACCCTAAAAATTAAAATTAAATACACCATTGATATTGATACACCGAAGTGAGGCCATCCCATCCACAGACTTTGAGACTAAAATTTTATTTAATAAAATATATTTGGAACGTACAGCAGGAAAATAAAACCAAGATGAGTTGAACAGTAATATGTCTAGGTGCAAAATGTTATCCGAGGAATAATAAGTGTCTAATTTTGTTTAGTCTTTTTCCTTCATGGCCAGTTTCATTTAATTGTGCTTACTTTAATTTTTAGAATTATCTATTACTGTAGAACTTATTAATCTAATTAGATTTTATTATAATCATCACAACTAAGTGTGATTACTTTTTGTACGCATTAATATTCATATTAACAAACGCAAGTGCCTCTCATATATTTTTCCGCTACATTTCATTTTCCATTTCAACCAAAGCAAACAAATGGTGATAAGGAATTACCTCGAAACATTATATTAATAATACTTCATATAGGGTGGTAAAAATGTCTCGTTTAACCATCGGTTAGTTCGGGTAAGCTTCAAGTGGCTCTAAAAGAAAGACTATCAAGGGACGAGAAGGAAGTGATTGTTAGAGACAGGTGTGAACTAAAACCCGATGCCTCTCTCTATCGGAAGTAGAGACAGTCGAAGCGACCATAGCTGGCTCCATACTGGTAATCTTGCTATACTTCACTTTTAAAGTCAAGTCTAGCAAGCAACGAAGAAGTGAAGGAGGAGGAGAGAGACCACCGTTCGTTACGACAGGTCATTGAATTGCTGGTCCGTAGGCAAATCAGTGAGAAAAGGGGCCTTCAAAGTATTTGGTACAACTAAGCCTTCCCTTTAATTACAAGAGACAATTCCATTCCTACTTCTATGCTTGGATGGAACTATGCCCACAGGGAGGATCAGGCAACCCGAACGTAGCAACATCCCACTTATGCCGCTCGTCATCTTCTCGCATATACAAGCTGCTCTACGCCTAGTCCTTCATTCACCAAGACTAGGGATCCAACTTCTAGAGCTCTTCTGACCTAGCTAGCCACTCAACAAACGAAATTCCTTTAATTTATAATATTGGATCCCCATAAATCTAACAAGCCAAAGACAAGGGTCCGAAGGAGAAGACTCCTTTAGAGCACAATCAAGAGTATAGGTATAAGCCAGCTTCCTCACTCGGTACCGGTGCATTCCCTCAAACGGTCAATGAATTCATCGTTAGGCGGCATGTCTTTTAGGACTCAAAGGATCCGATCGAGGCACATGAATTTCGTAGTAATTTGAACATATAATCAAATTCAATTAAGTAAATACAACAAGGATAAACAATTCATCGCAAGATGATGAAAGCAAAGCATAAAACACAAAACAATTCCCACCGGTTCTTCAATACTACTATTATCAACGGTTGAGGCATTAGAATCCAGGAAAAACCCCTAATTTCATTCATAATAATCCACCCTTCATAATTCATAGCCTTCACATAACAGGTTCAGCCCATAACTGAAGGAATGTGAATTTAAACATAACTACAAAAGGATAGCATAATACTACTAATTCTATCAAACCAGTAACTAGAAATCACTTCTTCACAGCAAGATTCAACAAGGAATGTGAATGCATCCAAGCTTGGTCGCTTAGTTCAAAATGACATATTCCATAACAACTAATTGATACATTAATACTTACCTCTCAATCGGAGTAAATCTACCGACTTCTAATTACGACCACCTCTGCAGTTGGAGATGATCTAGGCATACTCAGCACCATCTTTTCCGCAAAATCGAGCTTATCTTCATGCGTCTTGGGATCAGGACTGTATGCACTGAGTCGAAGAACCATCTTTTCGAGTGCGAGAGAATTTCCCAACAGGATTCTTATCACTTGAAATATTGAGGCGTCGCACAATGTCCAAGTTATCTCAACTGTCTTCAGATGGGGAAGGGAGGGAGTCGACGTCTTAGACCCGAACGAAGGACCGTGCTATGAAGAATATGCAGAGAAAACCGAATTAAAAGACTATGGAATGGGAAAGAAGTCTATTCCTTTCCACTCACACCGTCACACGCTTTAACATACAGTAATATACTCGGAACATCAGTTCTTTAATTATGGATTGATGGTAGCTTATAATATGGAAATGAATTGAGTAGATTTATTGAAAGAGAGGAACCTGAGCATATTGACTCTTAGCAGTTAGAGTGATGAGATTAGGAAACATCTCAAGAACATCAAGCATTTCATGCGCCGGTTGATTAGGGTAGAGACTCAGAAACTTAGCATTTGGAAACTGCACTACCGAATCCTTCCAATTCTTCACCTTCATGTAGAGAAGAAACTGCAGGTAATAAAGAAAGAAACTGCAACATTAATTTCTAAACCCAAAACACATAACATAAACCATGATACTGCTTAGATAAGCCATATATCAAACCTTGAAGCACTCGTTGTATAGTGTCACATCCTCAACATGGCTCACGCTTTGAAAAACTTGATTCAACATTCGAATACGCGCAAACTCCTTAAATTCTATTTCTAAGAGTAAGTCGAAAAAGTAAAGAACAGCCATTTTTAGAGACGGGACATCCAACAAAAACCTACCGTTAAATTCGCCCACGATTACTAAGCTCAAGAGATTGGGAGCCCAGATTCTGAGCTCTGAAGAGAACATCACTTCCACAATTTCATAACAGCGAACTCGCCTTCCTATAGAGAGAGTCTTCAAACTAGTAGATCGGATACTGAAATCCTCGCTAATCTTCTTAATGACGAAAACCAACTCTTCCAACTGAGGAGCACCGGCGAGAACTCGGTTCAAAGCGTCTGAACTCAAGGAATTCACACCTACGATTGTTAAACTCTTGAGTAGATCCCACCGCACATTCCCCTCGATTTTCAGCTTCAAATAAGAGAGAGATAGCTTCCTTATCGAGGAGCATGAATACAGACTCTGAGGTGGGCAGTATTCGCTGTCGGCTTCTCTATAATCTCCGAATTGAAGAGACAGCTCCTCCACTTTCTTTTCTATGGCGAAAAGCAGCCACGAATCGAGATCATGAGCACGGGGGTAATAGTAAGAGAAAGTAAGGGCGAATTTCAGAATCTTGTCGCCATCCCATTGTGCGAGAGCACCATTGATAAAGCTTCGATATTGAAGTAAGTCGAATGAATGATACCAGAAATTAAGGCAGAGGATGGTGGTCCAGCGATTCTTCCAACGTTTGGAGAGAATGGTTGTTCTAATGGCATCTCTCAACTGCAGCAGCGAAAGGATCTCAAGAATCAGCGCGTCGGGCAACTCACTGAGTCGATCGTGGCCGTCTGACTTTGCAACCTTGGTAGTTCCAGTGCCATGGAGCTCAGAGAAATGCGAAGAATCCATTGTTGAAGTGGGGAACTAGTAGCAGTGGTAGTACTTCTTTGTTTGTGAAAGGAAAAGTTTATGTAAAAGAGAAATGGAAGAAGAAGCGATGGAGTAGACTATTGGATTTGGAAAGGGGCACTGCCCAAGAAACAGCAATGATGATAGTCCAATATTTTCAACCTAGAAAACGAGACTGCACTGGTTGCGTCTAACATGCAACTTTAGATTAAGATATGATACTTCATATGTCCCGTGCTAGAGGTCCCTTTTTTTTGTATAAAAATTAAGGACGGAGTGTTAATGATTTAAATATACGTGATTAGTAATAAAATAATGATTTATTTATATTCCTTCCGTTTCTTATTAAATGATCCATTTCTTTTCGACAAGAGTTTTAAGAAGTGTTTAAGGTATAAAATGTATTGTGTTTAATGAGATAGTGTGGTTTATGTATTTAGACATATTTAAAAACTAGAATATCATAAATGTATAAAAACATATTGATGTCTAATTTTAAATGAAAGACTGCATCAAAATCTTTAATTTGGTATAAAGATCATAAAAAATGAAAATATCTTTAATTTGATATAAAAATCAATAAAAACGAAAATTAAACGAGCAAGTTATGATAAATTAAAAATTTAGAATTTAAAATATATTGAGATACGTGCTGAGAGGTGAGTTGATGATGAGGTTTAATTAGAAAATGTTAAGTGTAATAAGGATATATTAATTGTACCCTTATTTGGCTAATTATTTTCTTATATGGAAATGAGTCATTTATGGTGAGACGGCCTAAAAAAGAAAGGAGACCATTTAGAAAGAGACGGAGGGAGATTTTTATTTTTGTATTGAGTGTACTAATTTGTCTATTAATTGAATGTAACCTAATTTATATACTAATTTGTATACTAATTGAGTGTTTAAATGTCTAACTATTTTCAAAAAGAAAATGAATCATCTAGGGTGGAATGTCCCAAAAAGAAAAACGGGTCATCTAGAATGGGACGGATGTAGTACTAAATTTACACTTGTAATTGTTTCAACCTTTTTACTATTTCAACTTTCTATTTAATACGGAGTATTATAAATTAAAGAGGCATAGGGAGTATTCTCTTCGTCCCGAATAAATATCTCGACTATCCAAATTTTTTGTCTCTAAATAAATGTCACTCCTACTATATTTCAAAATCTTATGCAAAAATATGTCTTAACTCTCATATCTATCCCTATAATCATTATATTTTATTTACTTTTTAGTATTAACCCAAACCCTAAATCATAAAAAAAATTAAAGTAAATAAAAAGGGAGAATGAAGGGTACTTTAGATATTTTGACCTTATAAATGGCTAAAAGGGATACAAGGAAACCGTCTCCGGAGTATGTATTTTTAAAGAGTGGCTAAAAAGTAGTACTAGTAGTACTTTCACTACAAAAATTGGTTATTTTAATCTTTAATGCTATTTTTTTATTTATTAGTAATGATTACGTGTGTTGCACGTATTATCTTTAATTTAAAACTATTAGATCATTACAAATACTAATATACTTCAAGATAAACAAAAAAAAATTATAAATTGTAATAATTAATTAGTTATTATGGACTTCTATAAAAAGTTAGAAAATAAGTGTAAAAGGTACCTCTTCAAAATAAGCAAATCTACATATAACTATATTATTTACTTGCATATTATAGCTTGTGTACAAATAATATATGATATTGTATGATGGTGAATTGGTGATGTTGAGCTTTATTAAGATTGATTGATCAAGTCCACATCTTCATTCAGACTGCACTAAAAGGTGAAATGTATAATTTATTATAAAAAAATCATTAAGTTTTTCCATGTAAAGGAATTTGGCTCCCATTTATTCATTTTGTACTTGCAAAAAAAGCACCATGATTTCAAAATTCTTTCAATTCAACAACTAAGCTTCCTGCCAAGACTTACCTTTTCTACTTCTAATTTTCTTCACTTTTGTTTTTGCAAAGACAAATTGAACTAATAGCAAGATTTATCTCTCAGATCGACACCTTTCATAAACCAAAGATCATCTCCAAGGGAGCTAATAAGTCCCAAAGGAAAGTACAAATTTTCCCGAAAAATCTCACCCTCAACAACATTCTAAATAGTATTAATATTTCTCGACTTAATGGAATTTATATTGTCCATGATATCAAAATCTCACCAACCTAGACTCATATATCTAGAGTTTATGATTCAAAGAAAACTACGACCTTACATACATCTCCAAATTCATTTGCATATAAAAGATAAATTATAAACTTCCATATCTCACTCATCCATCCGTAGGGTTGAGTCTTCATGTCAATTTTTCTTCTTCTTGGTATTATTTCAGTTATGAAATTAATTGTTCTAATCGATTATATATATCAAATTTATTTTTATTCATATAAATAATTTCATGCTTTATCTAATTTGTTCAAAATACTTCCTATATACATACTCATTTCTTCCGCTAGACTATATTTGCAAAAATTTCTTTTGTGGACATCCCAAAAGAGCATACGCTTTCTATTTTGAATACTATACTTCCACACAAATTATTGTATCCCATCAAAAATGAATTTATCTTTACTCTCCTATCATCTTAATTTATTTATTGTAATATCATATTTCTCATATTTTTCTTAAAACACTTGCCGAAAAAATTGTCCATTGTCTGACAAGATGGAGGGAATATTAATTAATGGAAAGAATTATCCATAAAAATATACGAATAATAGATGTTATTTTAAACAAATTAAAAAATTGAATTACATCATAAACATTTTAACTTTCAAATAAGAGTCGATATGATAGAGTATTTGATACGATCATATCTCGTATCTTGGGAGAATATCTTTCATATTTTATTGATTAGATCATTATTATTATTTAGCATATATTTTCCATAGTTTGTTAGATATTTAGTCCTATAAATATAGTTCATTGTAATCATAAAGGGGAGAAGAAGAGAATTAATAAGAAATTATCTATTGGCCAATTGAGCCGTCTCCTACAAACCCTACCCTATCCCCGCTGCCGACGGAGAAGTTCTCCGCGCTCAGCCTCATTCAGCCGTCGACCTTGTGCGACAAGGCGTCGGAACCCTGCTACACGTTGAATTGCTGATCGGTAGAGACCGACGTCTCTATCAGTATTCATGTTTAGATTCATAATCAAAGTAAAAGGTAAAAGTTTAGTTCGTAATTCAAGTTATCATGTTTTATTTTTTAATTATTTATTTGACATTATAAGTTTTAAACTTCCGTCAACTATATAAATTAAACTACAATATTCAAGTTATCATGTTTTATTTTTAATTATTTATTTGACATTATAAGTTTTAAACTTCCGTCAACTATATAAATTAAACTACAATAATTAAATTCGTTCATTACCTCTATAAATTACTAAACATGAAGCTATAATTAATTAGCTAGAATGAGAGATTATAAACCTATTATGGAAGCTAGGAAACAAAAGTTGCGTGTATTATAGAACATATAAACAAATCCTAATTAATTATTATATAAAACTTAAATTTAGAGTTTTAGTATTATAAAATCATCTAAGATATATACTAATAAACAAAAGGCTGCTAGGGCGTATAATATAGAAAATTTGAAGAAATCCTAATAAATTGTGAATATATTACTGTATATTTGAGTTCGTGTATTATAATAATTATCATAATATATTATATGTTAAATTACAATATTGCCCTCAAAATTAAATATATAAGAGGGATATAATAGGCAATACATATTTTGCCACAAGACTCTTTTTTATATAGGTATAGATAAGTGCTTTATTAATAAGATGAGACGAATTTAGAAATCCTTTTTTTTTAAGATAGAATTGATCGTTTACTCTAGAATATCTCAAAAATGAAAATCGTCAAAGTGCAGCAAGAGTATAGTTTACTTACAATATGTCAATAAACTATGTTGTAAAATAGATGCAAGTGCCTCAAGACGATTCTTAATTAGTTTGTATCGTCGTTTTTTTAAGGCGAATTTTATGCAGTATTTAATTTGTAATATGACACGAATTAAAAAATAAATAAAAAAATAAAAAAAAATCCCCAATTCATACATGAATTACAAACTTAGGCAAGTCGTCGACCTAAACGATTTTATTTGGACATAATTCGGAAAGAAAAAAATGAAGAAAAAAAAATATATATATCACCATCTTCCCAACTTTCATAAGAGTTTCTTGAATTCATATCAATAATAATAATAATAATCAAATTGACCGTTCGTTCGTATCAACTCGAAACAGATTTCAATACACATGTACATTTCATATCGAATGGTAAATATGTGACAATATAAGTCTAAGATTAGATGATATACCTTTGCGGCTTTGCACACAGGGGAAGATCTCGGCGCACCTTCTCTAAACCCGAAACGAACACCTCTGGATCTGCTCTGTTACGACCTAGTCGAAGAACCATCTCTTCAAGCACGTGACCGTTTTCCAACAAAATTTTGATCATTGGAAATATTGAGGGGTAAGATAAAAGACCAAGTAATCTCAACTGTCTTTAGATGGAGAAGAGAGGGAGGTAATACATAAATTAACTCGAATCAAAAGAATATACACTCTCTAACAAAATCAACTCACTAAGGAAATGACCATATACACACCTGCAGGATATCGAGTTTGGACATCTCAACAACAAGAAGCATTTTGCCGGTTTCTTCACCAGTGGAAAGATGTAGAAACTTGGCATTAGAGAATTGCACAACCATATCACCATTGCTATTATTTCATTTTATCTTCTGTTCATCATATCACAAAGGACGAGATCAAGGCATGGAACAAATCAGAGATCAAACCTTTACACGGATAACGATGATATCCCAAATCTAGAAGATAAAGAACCGCGTTAGTTAAAGAGGGGGCGGGGCACACAACAGAAAAATTTCCATAAATTCTCCCCGAAAATTCTAGAGTTGTGAGACTGGGAGCCCGAATTCTCAGCACTGAACGCACACCAGCAGCTCCGAAACTGTAGTCATCAGTGCCTGAGACGGAGAATCTTCAATCTAGTAGATCGGATATGGAAGTCCTCAACAATATCCGTGATAAACAGATTCAACCCCTCCAACAGAGGAGCACCCGACAGAACTCGATTCATGGCATCTTCACTCAAGGATCTTGAACCATATTTTCGAGTGCATGAGCATTTTCCAACAAAATTCTTATCACTCGAATGATTATGGTGACCAACGGAGTCCAAGTTATCTCAATTGTCTTCAGATGGGGAAGTGGAGGAGTCATTATAGACACGAACTAACAACCTTCCTACGAAAAAGATGCACAGATAATCCAAATAATCTAATTAAAAGACTAATTAAGGATTGGAAAAAGAAAGTATGTGTCATTCAAATGATCTAACATATTCTATAAACTTGGAACATCAGTTTTTTAAGGTTTGATGGAAGAAGTGAAGTATGGCAGTGTGGTGGAATACCAGTTCAAGACTTATGGAAATGAATTCTACTAGGTTTATTATATTCAAAGAGAGACACCTGAGCACATTGGATCTTAGCTGATGAACTTAGGAAACATCTCAAGAACATCTAGAATTTCATGGGCCGGTTGATCAAGGTAGAGATTCAGATACTTGGCATTTCAAAATTGCACTGCCAAATCCTTCATATTCTTCATCTTCATGGAGAGAACTAACTGCAGGTAGTGAAGAAACCACAAGATTTTAAAGTCAAAACACATGCTCAGTTAAGATAAAGATAAAAAAGTAAAAACTAAGATTTTGCTTTCAGAAATCAAACCTTAATGGACTTATTCTATAATGCCACTTCCTCAACATGGCCACCGCTTTGGAAAACTTGATTGAACATTTGAATACACAAAAACCCCTCGATTTGTTTCGTAGCAAAACAAGGAAATATTAAGAACAGCCATTGTTAAAGATGGGACCTCCAGAAAACAACTACCATTAAATTCGCTATGAATTGCTACTAATTTCAAGAGATATATGAAGCCCAGATTCTTAGGTCTGAACCTGAATTCACTTCCACAATTCAAGATAGTAAACTTGATTTCCAATAAAGAGAGTATTCAAACTAGTAGATCGGATACTGAAGAGCACCAGCAAGAACTCAGCTCAAAGCGTCTGCACTCAAGGAATCCACACCTACAACTTTTGAGTTGATCCCACTTCACATTCTCCTCGATTTTCAGCTTGAGATAAGAAAACGATAGCTTTTTAATAGAGGAGCATGAATACAAACTCTGAGGTGGCCAGTATCCACTATCCAATTCTCTTACATATCCAAAATGCAAAGATAGCTCTCCCATCATCTGTCATTTTTCGCCATTGCTCAGTTTGTACAAGAAAAGTTTTCATTCTCTCCCTTTCCTTTTATCCACGAATGTCTCCGCTTTCACCTTTAAGCTCATCCACGGCGGCACATCTCTCCCCCCACTCTACCAACCAAACCTCTCTAACTTTAAACATTTTTCCAAAAATGCCGAGTTCTCTTAATCGCACCTCTCATATCTCCGGCAACAAATAAACCAAGAAATCTTAAAGGCGAAGCAAAACTCATCTAGATGTTTTCCACAAAAACTCCAATGAACCCTTTTAAAAATAAAAATGCCTCTAGGATATTTTTCCTCTGCATTTCATTTTCCATTTCAACCAAACGGTGCACATTAACAGTATGACTACAAACAAATGGTGATAAGGAATTACCCCGAAACATTATCCTATCACTTCATATTGGGTGGTAAAAGTGTGACAGCATTATGATTTAGATGGATTTTTGGTATCCGATGGAGATGCATGAATTTCATAGTAACTTGAACATATAATGAATTCAACCATGTAAATACAACAAGGATGGACAATTCTTCACAAGATGATGAAAGCAAAGCATCAAAACACTTATTCTTCACAAATGCTACTATTATCAAAGACTGAAAGGCATTGGAATCAAGTAAAAACCCCTAATTTTCATTTATAATAATCCACCCTTCATAAGGGATGCGAATTTAAACATAACTACAAAAGCATAGCAAAGTACTAATTCAATTAAACCAGTAACTAGAAATCACTCCTTCACTGCAAGATTCAACAACTAATCATGGTTTGCAGGGAATGTTAATGCATCCAAGCTTCATCAAATTTATATGCTAAAGGTCATCATCAACTATCAAAACACAAGCTTGGTTCAAAATGCCATACTCCATAACTAATTAATCTCAGTAAATCTACTAACTTCTGATGACGATCACCTCTGCCAAAGGGGAGGATCTTGGCATACTCAGTACCTCCGCTTCCGCAAAATCGAGCTTCTCTTCCCACGTCTCTGGACCACAACCTTTGGCACTGAGTTGAAGAACCATCTTTTAGAGTGCAAGAGCATTATTCAACAGGATTCTTATCACTCGAAATATTGAGGCGTCGAGCGCACTCCAAGTTATCTCAACTGTCTTCAGATGGGGAAGAGAGTAAGTCGACGTCATAGACGCGAATGAAGGACTTTCCTATGACGAAGATGCAGAGATAATCGAATTAAAAGACTAGGGAATGGTAAACTCTATAACATAAGTATTATACTAGGAACACCAGTTCAGTTCTTTATGGATTGATAGTAGCTTATAATATGGAAATGAATTGCATAGATTTATTGAAAGAGAGACACCTGAGCAATTTCATGCTTAGCAGTTAGAGAGATGAGCTTAGGAAACATCTCAAGAACATCAAGTATTTCATGGGCGGGTTAAGCAAGGTAGAGACTCAGAAACTTAGCATTTGGAAATTCCACTACCAAATCCTTCCAATTCATCATCTTCATGTAGAGAAGAAACTGCAGGTAATATAGAAACCACAACATTTCCAAATCAAAATGCATAACATAAACTATGATTCTGATTAGATAACTTTTAAGCCATAAATCAAACCTTAATGCACTCATTCCATAGTGTCACATCCTCAACATGGCTCACCCTTTGAAAAATTTGATTGAACATTTCAATACAAAAACACTCCTCAGATTCTGTTAATTGGAGTAATTCGGAAATCTCAAGAACTGCCGCTATTAAGGACGGGACATCCAAAAAACAATCACCGTAAAATTCGCCAAAAATTACTAATTTCGAGAGATTGGGAGCCCAGATTCTGAGCTCTGAACCTAAAATCACTTCCACGAGATCAGGAAAGCGACCTTGCCTTCCGATAGAGAGAGTCTTCAAGCTAGTAGATCGGATATTGAAATCCTCATTTACGGTCCTACTGGCGAAAACCAACTCTTCCAACTGAGGAGCACCAGCAAGAACTCGGTTCAAAGCGTCTGCACTCAAGCATTCCACACCTAGATTGTTAAACTCTTGAGTAGATCCCACTGCACGTTCCCCTCGACTTTCAGCTTCAGATAAGAGAAAGATAGCTTCCTTATCGAGGAGCATGAATACAAAGTTTGAGGTGGGCAGTATTCGCTGTCATCATAACTATAATCGTCGAAATGCAAATGCAGTGACAGCTCCTCCACTTTCTTTTCTATGGCGAAAAGCAGCCACGAATCGAGATCATCAGCACGGGGGAAAGGGTACAAGGAAGAGAAAGGAAGGTTGAATTTCAGAATCTTGGCACCTTCCCATTGTGCGAGAGCACCGTTGATAAAGCTTCGATATTGAAGTAAATCGCATGAATGATACCAGAAATTAAGGCAGGGGATGGTGGTCCAGCGATTCTTCCAACGTTTGGAGAGGAGGGTTGTTCTAACGGCGTCTCTCAACTGCAGCAGAGAAAGGATCTCAAGAATCAGCGCGTCGGGCAACTCACTGAGTCGGTCGTGGCCGTCTGAATTTGCAACCTTGGTAGCTCCAGAGCTATGGAGCTCAGAGAAATGCGGAGAATCCATTGTTGAATTGGGGAATGGGGGATCTACTTCTTCTTCAAGTGAAGGGAAAAGTTACGTAGAGAGAAATGGAAGAAGAAGTGAGGAGTAGTTTCACTTCACTTTCATATGCTTTGGGAAACGAAACGACCTGCATAAGTAAGACTAATGGAATGGAAAGGAAAAATCTGTCGCACTGCCCAAGAAGCATAAATGATCAAAGAATAAAATTTGAACCTATAAATTGAGAGACAGCAGTGGTTGCGTGTAACATGCAACGTTAGATTTGGATATGTTCATAATTACTCCGTCCCATTTCATTAATTACGATTTGACTTTTAAACTTCATAGTATTCTGTAAAAAAAAAATACTTTAAAATTATATATTAAAATTCGTACTAGTTTTCGATGAAAACGCAAACTGAAAAAGTTAAAAGTCAATCCGTAACTAATAAAATTGGTCGGCGGTAGTGATGGAACTGATGCTTGAAAGCATTTCTAATTCCCTCAGATCTTTGAATTGGATATGATAATTTAAATGCAACTTAATCATATAATCGAGTTAGAAACATCATACATGAAAGTTGTGCAGTCGGAGTAATTTACGGGTCTAGATTACTGGAGTGTGATCCCTTTCCTCGAAGTTTTTCGGCTATGTGGGCGTCTAAGAACTTTAGAATCAGGAACTTTCCCTCTGCTAAAAAACGGCGCCTCTCACCTTCTGCAGTAGTATTATTAGTTATGAGAATCTCCTCCTCCTTATTTACAGGAGGAGCAGGCGCCATTTATTTCCTTGTCCACTAAGTCACGAACTTTAATTAAAGCTCGGTTTAGTTAATAATTACTGGAATAAATTCTAATTAAATAATTAGAATTAATCCTAATTATTATAAGGAAAATAATATATATATAATTAATAAATCAATTATCTAATTCCTTAATTAAGAATAAATCTTAATTAATTAGATATTAATTTATTCATAATTATATAATTAACCAGAGTACAATTATTGAGATCGGATAAACACAAGAGGAAACATGCGTCCCTTACACCACTGTAGGCGCCACATTACTGGGCTCTAAATAATGCCTCTTTTCAGTCCAACACTGATATCCCTCAATAATACCTTGAATTCATATCTTGAAGAGCTCTTGGGCCACCCCAGGGATCTATGTACCAGACAGAGTTTAGTCTCACCTAATGAAATAACCATGATCAACCCAGAGCATTTATTTCATTAGAGTTGTGACGCATTCCACTATAGAATCACAACTAAATCACCGCTCTGTCCCAATTTGTAGATTAGAGCTGATACTTTATTTAGAAGTATCCCCGTGTTTAAGCCTCCAATATTTATTAATTAATTAGAGCTTCTCTGACTGCTCCATAATTAATTAACTTCTTATATTCCTCAAGTAGTACCCATTCACCCCTTATTATTATACCTGAACTTAATCAGCATGCATGACTTAGTATAATAATCCTTGTGAACTCCTTGAGGGGATATCTTCTAACCTGATACGGACACGATGTCTCGATATAACTAATTAGACATACTATGTGCCCTCATGTTACCCAAGATGCAAGTCATCAGGGATGCTGCGATAGACCCTTAGCTATACAAGTCAAAGTAACAGTGAACAACACATATATCTCTAATAGCATATTGAGATTAAGATCGTATCTCTAAATCCCGAGATCTCTAGTTCTTCACCTATTGCTAGGGTCAGTATCAGAAGAACCTTATCTCACTCGATCCTGTCAATACGTTCCACCGTACCAACATAACTAGCGACTGAGACCCGCCACTACCGTTATGTTGTAGTCTAAACCGATAGTTTTCCCAAGCTATCTCGACTGTGACACTTATTTATATCTCATAATTATCATTGAATGCTGCGTGATCTCCCCGACACCCGAGCCGAAGGGCTTATTCTTATTAATATATTTATTCAAATAGGTGATTGTTACCAGTGGAATACATGCCATATATACTAAAATACGTTTTTGCTTTAGGTATACATAACAACCCCAACAGATAGTATATTAAAAACAGTTTGGATCTTCTATTATTGTATTTGTATGACCTTTTTTTTATTGCATTTAATAAAAAATGCAATGGGCAATGTGCTTTAATAAAAAATTAGATAAATAAGTTGTTGAATTTTTGTAATTAAGGGTAAGGGTGTAGTCATACATTGAGCCAATGTTTGATTCATTTACTTCATTTCATTACTTTTTATTTGGTTTGATTAATAGGTTATTCATTTCTTTTACTTGGGGGTAATCAATCCATCAAATTGTTACCCCTTAACAAAGAGGGAAAATAAGGATAAATATATGATTTTTTATATATACATATTTTATATATATATTATTAGATATTACTAATAAAGTTTGAGAGAGAATCACTCAATTATGAGTATTGATGGAGCCAAAAGTTAATAAGCAATTGAAGGTAGCTCGATTGTTAGTTTAAGTTATTCCAAAGCTTATTCTATTAGGATTACGCAATTAAATTTCATTATTTTTAAATTTTTATAAATTATTTATTTTGCATGTATATTCTAAGATATAGAATATTTATTTTCTTTATGGTTAACCGTTAGATAAACGGTTAACCGGCCTGATTTTTAGGTTAACCGCTTTCACGGTTTTTAGTTTTTATTTTTTAATTTATAACGGTTAACCGACCCGATAAAAAACTGTATGGTCGGATTTTTTAGGTGTAAAATGGTCGGTTAACCGACCCGTGCTCACCCCTAACAAAAATCATTACATTTTTTTTATGGACATAGGGAGTACTACCTCCATCTCATTTAATTAGGGACATTTGACTTTTGACTTTTTCGGCACGCATTTCCACCGAAATCTAGTACGAGTTTTAGAATATAATTTTGAAATACTTTTACTTTTACGGGATACTATGACCCTAATTAAATAAGATAGAGGTAGTATTTGTTAATATGAAAAATGACAAATTTTTAAATCATTTTCTTTTCTTTTTTTCTTTTTTTTTTTACGATTTGGCTAGATACGAAGGGTTTCGAGAGTCATTTTTTTTTTCTTCTTTTTCTCGGGCGATTTGGAATTAACGGTTTAGGAGGTTCGGGTGATGTCACGCTATTTGGGCAGTTCGAACGAATTGGGGCGGTTTGGGGAATTACTTTGAGGGCTCGTTTGGTACAAATCTAGGGATAAGTGGGGATATGTTAGCCCAAACACTATAGGGATAGGAAATTGTAAACATGGGGGGGTAAGGGATGAAAAAGTAGAAGAAAATAGTAAAAAGGTGCGGGCCATGTACAAATTTCCCGGGCCCGAACGGGCTTTCATCATGGGTACCAAACGGGGGACAAAGGGTGATAAATGGTTTTATCCCCCTTTGTCTCCCCAACCAAACAGCCCCTGAGGGTATAGATTAGACAGTTTGGATGATGGCGGTAGAGATTTTAGTTCGGTAAAAATATAGAGATAGTAACAATTAAAATCCTTGTCAAAACTCAAAAGTGGTTGTCCATTTTAATTACTACGTATTTTATTAAAATATGCATTTGTTTACATGATTTTAAAAGTGCGAGCATTTTCTTACGTCCAAATCTTTTGTTTTTTTTTTTTAGATACCATTTACGTCCAAATCTTGAAATTGACCATTTCTTAATTTTCACCCTAGATATGTTACAAGTATGTATATATTTTTTGATATTCCATTAGAATATTTACTTTTCATTTTTTAGCATTGCATCCACTACAAATTAGTATTATACTATATTAAAAACACTTTATATATATTATTTACTATAATCCCTAGCATTTTATTAAAATTTATGTTTTTTCATAAAAACCAAGCACTTTCTATTTTAGAATGAAAATTTCACATAAAAAACTTCGCTCTACCTTATGAATGAGATCCAAATTAACTTCAACATCCACTCGCACCCGGAAAATATTTCCTTTTATCTTAAAAAAAGGAAGGAATAAGTTTTTTAGCTACAAAAATTTAAAAATCACACTACAAGGGATTCAAACCTGCAAGCAAAGGTCTCGAACATCAACCTTACAAACACTAAGCCAAAGAAACACACAATATTTTCATTTTTTTTAAACCATAATTTTTCAAATATTTGCTCAATATTTTATTGTTTTGTTTGATTGAAGAACCTTTGGTGTTTTTTTTGTTTAGATACCACAATTGCTCGAAAACGATTATATAAGAACGTTAAAGGTGAAAGTATAACTAGTGCAAAATGTCTTATCAAAAGTTTGCAAAAATTGAAAGTTAGTGCTTTGCAACAGTGTTTTGTTAACCGGATCGGCCGGTCCTGCCGGCCAACTGCCCGTTCCAGTAATGCAAATTTTGTTTTTATCTATTGAACCGTAGTGAACCGGTCAAACCCGGTTAGAATCGAATAAAACCGGTCAAAATCAGGAAATCGGTTTATTATAGGAGTAGAAAAAAATTATACTATCAACAAGGTTCGAATTAGGGACCTCTAGGATGATAATCTAGCATGCTAGCCGAGTGAACTACCTCATAATATTAATTGTGTTGTAACAATTATTAAATTATTCAATCCTTAACAAGTTTTAATTTTTATTATTTATTAATAAAATTTACGCTAATTTACAATGTTTAAACTCTTAACCTCTACAATTTTATTAAATAATTTTTTGTCATTTTATTTGCAAATAATTAACATTTCAAAAATTATTTATGGTCTCTCTTCATTAAAACAATTGGCATTTATAGAGGCAATGATTACGATGACACAAATGAGTTATTTTATGGTAATTATATTATTTTGAGCGTGAATATTTTCATATATTCATTGTGTATAAACATGTATGACACCTAAATTTATTTTTAATTTACATACATTTTATTCAAGTTATAGTCTTATTTTTCAATATTTATATATTTCAATATATGAGAAGTGGTATGCCGCTCACCAATCAGTGAGCACCTTTGTCGGCATCGTTCATCGTTTAGTTACTTTAGCATTATTTTATCCGATTGTTTTATATTCTAGAACCTTGAAAATCAATATTGAAATTATTAAATCTATAAAATTTACAAAAAATCAAAGCTCGATTGTTCTTTTTTTCATCAAACTTCAAAAAATTAATAATAAGACAAATTGAGCTTTGATTTTTGTGAATTTTATAGATTTAATGATTTCAATATTGATTTTTAAGGTACTAGTATATAAAATCATGAAAAAAACCGAACATTATAATGCTAAAATGATCAAACAGTGATCGATGCCCACGAAGGTGCTCATGGATTGGTGAACGACATATCATTTCTCTTCAATATATAATAATTATATAGTATAATAAATACGGGTCATCTGATTTTTTAGGAATGGTTTAACCGGTCGACCCAGTGACCCAGTGACCTGTTCGGATGACCAGTTTGAAAAATCATTGCTTTGCACTTCGAAAAATCGAACTAGCCATCCGAACAGGTCATAAAATCGAAAAATCATAAATTTTTCGAAGTGCAATAATAAAAACATTGCTTTGCACTTCGAAAAATTTATGATTTTGGATTTCTAGATTTAGTTCCACCAATGTCTAATACTGGTGGTGCTAGTCCCTCTCAATAAAGATTTAAGTATTTACAAAAATAAAAAAAAGACTACTGAATAAGATGAGAGACCCAAAAAATTTGACAAAAATAGAAAAATAAATAGAAAGGAAAAATGAAGCTATTATTACTGGTATAACTCCAAACTAACTTCATTATTCATTACACGTACATTTCATATCGAATGGTAAATATGTGACAGTAGAAGATTAGATGAGATACCAAGATAGAATTATCAATTCCTGCAAATAATCACCTTTGCATAAGGGGAAGATCTCGGCATACTCAGCACCATCTCTAAACCCGAAACGAACGCCTCTGGATTAGCTTCGTGATGATGTAGTAGTCGAAGAACCATCTCTTCAAGCACGTGACCGTTTCCCAACAAAATTTCGATCGTCGATCGAAATATTGAAGGGTAAGATAAAGACCAACTAATATCAACCGTCTCTAGATGGAGAAGAGAGGGAGTCGTATCAGACTCGAATGTATAACCACTCTGCAATGTTAAGTTGAAGGAAAACTACATTAATAGAAAAGATTAAGGTAATCCATGACTTAACTCGAATCAAAAGAATACATTCTTAACAAATTCGAATCACTAAGGAAATGACCACATACACACCAGTGGGAAATCGAGTTTGGCAATCAAAGTCCTTAAATTAGGAAACATCTCAAGAACAACAAGCATTTTGCCGGTTTCTTCACCAGTGGAGAGATGTAGAAACTTAGCATTAGAGAATTGCACAACCATATCATCATTGCAATTATTTCATTTTATCAAATTCATCGTATCACAAAGGACGAGATTAAGGCATGGAACAAACCAGAGATCAAACCTGAATGCACCACTTGGATAATGTGACATTCTTAGCATGGCTGATGCTATGAAAAACTCGATGAAGCATTTTATATGGATAACGATGATACTCGAAATCTAGAAGATAATGAACTGCGTTAGTTAAAGAGGGGGCATACAACAAAAATGAATACACAACAGCAGCTCCGAAACAGTAGTCATCAGTGCCAAGACGGAGAATCTTCAATCTAGTAGATCGGATATATAAGTTCTCAACAATATCCATGATGAACATATTCAAATCCTCCAACAGTGGAGCACCCAAAAGAACTCAATTCATGGCATCTTCACTCAAGGATCTTGAACCATCTTTTCAAGTGCATGAGTATTTTCCAACAAAATTCTTACCACTCAAAATATTAAGGTGACGAACGGAGACCAAGTTATCTCAATTGTCTTCAGATGGGGAAATAAAGGAGTCGTCATAGACGCGAATGAACAACCTTCCTATGAAAAAAAAGTATGTTGTCATTCAACTGCTACTCTCTAACATATTTCATAAACTTGGAACATCAGTTTTTTAAGGTTTGTTGGTAGTTTATAAGAGTAAAATGTGGAAGTGTGGAGGAATACCAGTTCAAGAACTCCTATTTGTTAAGATCAAGAGCTTGAATAATGGAAATGAATTCTAATAGGTTTATTGTATTCAAAGAGAGACACCTGAGCACATTGGATCTTAGCAGTTGGAATGATGAACTTAGGAAACATGAAGCATTTCATGGGCCGGTTGATCAAGGTAGAGATTCATATACTTAGCATTTGGAAATTGCACCATCAAATCTTCCCTAATCTTCATCATCTTCATGGAGAGAAGTAACTGCATGTAATAAAGAAACCTCAAGATTTCAAAGTCAAAACACATGCTCAGTAAAGATTAAGATAAAAACTAAGATTTTGCTTTCAGAAATCAAACCTTAACGCACTTATTCTATAATGTCACTGTCTTCCACAACATGGCCAATGCTTTGATCGAAAAACTTCATTGAAAATTTGAATATGCGAAAACCCCTCGAGATTTGTTTCATAGCGAAACAAGGACATGTTAAGAACAGCCATTGTTAAAGACGGGACCTCCAGAAAACAACTAACATTAAATTCGCCATGACTAACTAATTTCATGAGATTTGGAGCCCAGATACTTAGGTCTAATTGTCTAAACCTGAATTCACTTCCACAATTTCAGGACAGTAAACTTGCCTTCCAATAGAGAGAGTCTTCAAACTAGTAGATCGGATACTGAAATCCTCACTAATTATCCTACTGGCAAAAATCAACACTTCCAACTTAGAAGCATCAGCAAGAACTCAAATCAATTCTTCCAACTTAGAAGCATCAGCAAGAACTCTTCCAAGCGTCTCACTCAAGGAATCCACACCTACGATTTTTGAGTTTATCCCACTTCACATTCTCCTCAATTTTCAGCTTGAGATAAGAAAAAGGATAGCTTTTTAATCAAGGAGCATGAATACAAACTCTGAGGTGGGCAGCATCCGCTATCTGATTCTCTTATAAATATAAAAAATGCAAAGATAGCTCTCTCACTTTTTTCCTATGGAGAAAAGCAGCCATAAATCAAGATCATCAGCACGGGGATAAAAGTTAGAGAAAGTAAGGGGGAATTTCAGAATCTTGGCACCTTCCCATCTTGCAAGAGCGCCATTGATGAAGCTCCAATAGTCAATTATAACAAATGAATGATACCAGAAATCAAGGCAGTGGATTGAAATCAAGTCAGTTATAACATTTTATTTTAAAATATCAGGTGACTAATGAAGATAATCAAGCATGACTAGATTTTTATGGACGTGTGATTTCAGCTCATGAATTGAAGTTGAGAGCTAATACCTTATGTTGTATTGTGTAGTTGTATTTTATTTTGCCATTCAAAAAGAACACTATCATTCAATTATTGCATTTCCTATTTCAATTCCTTGTTATGTATGAGTATCATCACATGAACTAGACATTACATATCACGAGTATATGTTATGTAAGTGGTGATGATTGAAGTAAATACATGGAAAACTATTCGATGCCAAAAAACAGAGATAGTAATTAAACTAGAAAAAGGAATACAGCTAATGAAGCGAGAGAAATCTGTCCATTGAAAAGCACAAATTAATTTGGCATTGAATTTGACAAGGCATGATGTAATTGATAAAATTCGAGAATCAAATCTGGTCTACCAATTTCCGTGCATTAGATGATGACCACAAATTAATGATAACCTCTGCATTTGGAGAGGATCTATGCATACTCAGCACCTTCTTCTTCTCTTCTGCCTCAAAATCTGATATCGAAGTTATCATCTCCTCTTCCGACTTGAACAGTACTGGCAGAAACACCATCTTTTGAAGCGCCCTAGCATTTTTCAACAGAATTTCCAATACAGGATAGATTGAACTGTCCGGCACAAGCCATATAACCTTAACATCCCTTAGATTCTCCAAAAAGGAACACTGGAAGTTTGTTGGAGGCTCGAACATTGTACTACTTTCACGACGCTCAATTGGTGTGTACCTCTCAAAGATTGCATAACGGCGTTCAATGACCAGCGTCTTTAGCTGAGGAAACATCTCAAGAACATCAAGTACTTTGTTGGGTGAAGTGGGATAGAGTCTTAAGAACTTGGCATCTGATAATGGCGTAGGAGTATCTCTCTTCATCATCCCGCAAAGTGCCTGCAATAGCCATTGATAAAATATAAACCAGAAAGAAATAGCATTAATTGATTAATATGAAATCAAGGCACAAGATCATTCGAATACTAAACTAAACAAACCTTAATGCACATATATGATAACGTGATCTTTTCAACATGGCGTATGTTTACGAAAAATTGCCTCAAAAAATCCTCCTCCAATATCCAATCTCGACCATGGAAATCAAGAACAACGTTAGTCAAGGAGGGGACTTTCAACAAACACCTTGTGTACGCAATTCCTGAAAGTTTCAGACTCTCAAGATTAGGAGCCCAGATTCTGAGCATTGGGATCGCAATATGAGGAGACAAGTGGATTTCGAGCATCTTCAAGCTACTAGATCGGATATTCAATTCCTGGCAGCATCCGAACACTTGCAAATCCAAGATTTTCAACCGAGGAGCACCGGGAAGAAGCCGATTCACTACTTTCGCACACAAGCCCGGTCCGAAGGTGCAGACTTTCAAACTCAGGAGTTGATCCCACTGCACATTCTCCTCTTCTTTCACTTCCAGCCTACAAGCATTTAGGGTTAATTTCTTAACCGACGAACACAAATAGAGGAAAGAAGGGATGCTGTAGTCTTCGAATTCCAGAATCCCACCCTCACGGGATGGCCACACGGTAATCTTCAGCTCTTCCACTTGTTTCTCGATGGCAAAGAGCAGCCACGATTCACGAATATAGCGACGGTCACAAAGTAAGCTGAATTTCTGAACTTTCGAACCTTTCCAAAGTGCAAGAGCCCCAGAAACAAAGTTCGGAAATTCAGAAGATGGATTGTAATCAGCTTCAGCAAGCTCGAAATGAAGGCAAGGGATGGCCGTCCACAGATCTCTCCACCGTTTCGAGAGAAGGGTTGTTCGAACAACATCTCTCATCTTTAGCAACGAAAGAATCTCAAGGATTAACGAGTCGGGCAACTCACTGAGTCGATCGATGCCATCTGACTTTGCAACCTTTCTTCTAGCTTCCATATCCATCGTTTGAAAGGGGGATTTACTTTTTTATTTATTTAATTTTATGAGAAAATCTACTTCGTCTTCATGTGCGTACGCTTTGGCAAGCGAAAACGGCCTGCAAAAAAAAGAAGAAACTAGGTCTCACTGTAGCCTTTGAAAATGACGAGAGTGTAGTGAATTTATATACTCCTTCTTTCGACTTAATCTCTCACTTGTCTATTTTTTTTATTAGTTTATCCCATATAATTATCCATTTTTTAAAAATGATAAAAATTTATCTCATACTATTTTCTAATATCATTTTAAAATTTCGTATGTCTACTTATATTGGTCTTCTGTACCGCCAAAAGCTATATGGACATTAATTGAGACGGAAAGAGTATTTATTATACTAATTTTTATTACAGTATTATTTTTAAATAAGGGGCTATAGTGAGAAAAATTGGGACTATGTTTGAAATCACTATTTTTTGTAAATATACTCCACACAATATTTTCCATTTTTACCTGCACCATCCATCATTATTTATTACTCCTTCGTCTCATTTAAGACATTACATTTGCTTTTCGGCACGAGATTTAAAAAATGTGTGTTTTGTGTTATAAATGTATTAAACACTCATGTAGTCATGTGCACAAAGATTTCTTATGTGTTGTAAGTGTATTTAGGAACTCAAAATAGAAATGTAACGTCTTGTACGAGAAATCACAAAAAGCAAATGTAACATCTTAAATAAGACGGATAGAGTAATAAAATCACTCATTGTCTACAAATTCAACTCACTATTTTTAATTTCAAACCTTACTACATCCTTTTATCTACAAAAGAACGAACACATCGTGTCGTAGCTTCTAGCCACAGTTTTCGTGGGATAAGCTATTTGATGTGTTTGTATACATATGTAATACTTTAGTCTCCACGAAGTATGTGCATAGAATCTTTTGGCACGCATTTTAATGTGCCGAAAAGTGAACGTTAAAATAAAGTTTAGGTATAACTTGATATTGCTTATTATTCGACTTGATGTAAGGTATAATATATTATATCAAGTGAGATCTAATTGTCTTAACATCCATTTTTTGGCACATTGAAATGCATATCGAAAAAATCTATGCAGGGCCTGCTTCGCTAGGCATAGGCGAAAAAAAAAAAATGTGCCCTAAGAAGGAAGAAAAATACTACTATAAATTATACTCCCTCCATTTCTTATAAAATGACACACTTCTATTGGGTGCGTATTTTAAGGAGGGAGTATTAGTTGAGTTAAGAGTGTTTGTTAGTTAAAGTGGATTGATTATTATATTAATATTTAGTATTTAATTTATTTTTTTTGTGAATAAAAGTTTGACTTTTTTTTTTATTTCAATTTATTTTCTTCCGAATTTGAACAGTAATTTTTAATTTTTATTTATTTATTTTTTTATGGTGATTTGTTTTATCAACTGGCTTGGACTACAAAAACATAAAAAACTGATAAAGAACATCCGAGAATCTGAATAAGTAAAACATGAAAATTCTGAAGCCATGAAGAATTAAAAAAAAATTACCCAATTTATAAAAAAATCGAACTTGCATAACAGTTTAAATATCCTACACACAATTGATGCCAACCTAAATCGATTAGACTAAAATCTAATCAAGCATGTGCTTAAAAAGTTGAAGAGAAAAAACCCTTTAAAATTCCCACACTAATTTAAATTTAAAATTTGGTGGGAATCTAAGTACAAATACACTTCCTACACTCTATGAGCAACATAACACCCTAAACCACCGCCGATAGTGAAGAAAAGAAAACTGAAAAACGCAGAGAATATGGTGGGGAAGAAGCATCTGTCTATTGATCAAAGAAATTTGATAGTCCAATTCATCTTTGTGAAGACAATCACAGGCAAGCCACCAAGGGATAGGATGAAGGAAGCAGAACTGAAGTGGCAGGTTTCGAGATCATGCATTCACAGGTTGTGGAAAATTGCAAAACAGCAACAAGAAAAAGGTCAGGCAATGGAAAGTGCTTAACTGTAGGCTCTCTCTCAATGAATGCAATGCTTATCACTAAACCAATTTACTAGTTTCACATATTAACATATTGTGTATGCAAATGTTACACAGCTTTCAGCAATCAGAACAGTTAAGAGGTCAGAGTTTATATACATAGAGAATCACATAGGTGATCAAGCAGCATAATCAATCATCATCAGCAACAATAAGAGACAGTTACTCCAACCAACTTATGCATCCAAATAACCCAGCAATAGAGAATCCATAACATGCATTGTGCACAGAGAGAGAGAGCACAATGCAAAATGATAGCAATTGCATGCCCAACAACAACAAGAATGCCATTCATAATCGATTTTGACCCAAAAACTTAGTGAATCCCACATAAAAAACCTGAACAGAAAGCATAATTTCCAACAATGCAAGTATTTCACCTAATCGATTAACCAAAATGAGTAAAGAATCCAAGCAAAAATAATAGACATACATGTATTAAACGAAGGCAAATTTCCACACATGAAATGTGGAATTTCACTCTTCGCCAGATGAATCAGACACATAAATGCCCATTTTCTTCATTTGAATTTTCACTTCGATATTAGCATCGAGACAAGCTTGTGTTAGTCCGTCGCCTGCATCGAGCGTTTCCCCACTCAACTCCTCGCCGCAGCCTCATCTCCGCCGATACCAGAGATTTCCAAAGAGCGGTTGCCCGAAGCCTTATCATCGCTAGAAGGGAGAGATGCAAACACCAAAAGCATCGGTGGAGGGTTACTCGGCGGAGATAGGGGTTCCGCCTTGACTGCAGATTCAGGCGACTTGGGATGAAATGAGGCTCGACGCAAGGAGCCCCACTTTTCCGGCCGGCAAGTGTGTCATCTGCATCTCGGCATGGGCATTGGGATCCCCGCCACCGGCGAAGCCACCGCTCGCAAACGTCATTGCGGTGGCCGGGCGGCGGATGGAGACCCATCGAGACGGAGAAGGCTCGGGTGAAGAATTACTCATCCTCAGAGAGAAAGAGATAGAGAGATCTAGGGATTTTGACAGATCCGAAAAGAGAATTGAGAAATTGGGCGAAAAATGACTAGAAATCTGTAGAATAATCGACGAGAATCTCGATTTACAGAGTGGCGGCGTGAAAAAAAAAATTAGGGTTCTTGAAGGAATGTTAGAGAGAGTGAGAGAAGAATCGAGAGATATGAAAGAATGAGGATCGACTGCAAATGAAATGAGGGGTTGGTGGGTAGGTTTACACCTTTCCCAATATTTTATTTTATTTTTATTCCCACTAAAAATGTTTAATTAAGGTTGATTAAACACCACTAATTTTAATTTAAAACTTCTAATTATTTCCTTAAAGGGAAATGTGTCAATTTATGTGAAATGGACAAAAAAGGGAAGTGTGTCATTATATAAGAAATGGAGGGAGTAGTACAAAACTAATAAGAAAAAACATATAATGTGAATTAATTGAAATAGTCAACGGAGCGCAACCCAATTGGTAAGACATTTTCCCTCCAATTCAAGAGGTTGAGAGTTCGAGTCACCCCGGATGCGTGTGTGTGAGTGTGTTGTGTTTGTCTGATAAAAAAATAAAAAATAATAATAAATAAAGAAAAATGAAATAAAGAAAAAAATTACTTTCTCTAAACCAATGCATTTAAGAGTAATGCTCCCCTATCCACCGTGGACATACTTAATGTGCTCACGGTTGAGGTGACGATATTATTTATGGAAAATTTTAATTAATATACCTTATAAAAATAAACCCTACTAAAATAACTAAATTATACTAAAAATAACTAAACCCTAAAAGAAAAATTTATTGACGTGACACTACTATATCAGCTGGTGGACACACCGTGGGTAGGGAGCATTCGTGACGCATTTAATAAGCCGACAATGTACAACTCAAAAAAGAAGGTTAAGCGGGCGGCGGGCCTCTTCTTTAAAAGTACAATCATTTGAATTTGGCTTGGATAACAATTTTCAATTCTGCTATGAGGGAGTAATATTTAATTTTTTATGGACACCTAAATTTGGAAAATTCGATTATGCTTCCGGCACCACAACAGCCAGCAAATTGTGGCCCTCCACGTGTACAATGTGAATTTTCATAAATATGGCTAATAAAAATAAATCGAAATTGGAAAGGGGTTGGTTTTGTTTTAGGTGGTTTTAATAATTGTCATTGACTTTTTCTTTTAGTGGTTTTTAGGTAGGTCCCACCTGTCCCACTAACCCATATTAATTTGTACTATATGGATGATTTCGATTTTGTTTTTTATTTTAGCTATTAATTGCAATTTACTTTCATCTTATTTATTATTGTGAATGAAAATGCATATGATTAATTATTTCATTATTACTTATTAAAAATGAGAAATCTGAATGTTTTGTCTTTTTGAAACATAAGTTACTTATACTGTTAGTAATATTATTTTGTTTTTGATGTTATTATTATTATTATTATTATTAAATCGGGATAATGTAAAAAAATGTATAAAATCAAAATTATTTTGTTTTCAATTATTATTATTATTATTATTATTATTATTATTATTATTATTATTATTATTATTATTATTATTATTAATTCGATTACTCACTAATCGTCTTTATTCGTGACAATTCGGCGAATAATTAGTGAAGCGGGAAAGAAAATATTCGAGGAATCGACCCCGCATTAGTCATTTGTGCTAACGACATTCAATTTCGCCTCATTACTCACTAATTGTCTTAATTTGTAACAATTTGGCGGATAATTAGTGAATCGACCCCGAATTGGTGCTAAGACGTTCAATTTCGCACGATTACTCACTAATCGTCTTCATTTGTGATATTTCGACGGATAGTTAGTGAAATGAGAAGGAAAATATTCGAGGAATCGACCCTGAATTAGTCAATTAGTGCTAACGACATTCAATTTCTCTTGATTACTCACTAATCCACTTGTTTAGTGTCTATTCACGGATAATTAGTGAAATCAGAAGGAAACTATTCGAGGAATCGACCCGGGATTAGACAATAAGTGCTTACGATGCTTCATTTCCCTCGATTACTCACTAATCCACGTCATTGGTGTCTAATCGGCGGATAATTAGTGAAACGGGAAGGATACTATTCTAGGAACCAACCCGGAATAATCAATTAGTGCTAACGACATTCATTTTCGCTCGATTACTCACGAATCCAATTGTTTAGTGTCTATTCGGCGGATAATTAGTGAAATGGGAAGGAACCTATTCGAAAAACCGATTATTTAATTCTATTATACAAAACAATTTGATTATACATGGGCCCCATTTTATTTTGTATTTATTTTTATAATAATAATAATAATAATAATAATAATAATAAATGTGTAATAATTTGTTAATCCAGGATCGACTCTTCGACTAGTGGACTTCACGTTTCACTAATTATCAGATGATTTCCGTTGATTCGAGTCGATCAGTTACTACTCAAGTGAAATCTCTTTTGGTTTCACTAATCCACTAATCATATATCGACTCTTCAACTAGTGGGCTTCACGTTTCACTAGTTATCCGAGAAAATCCACCAATTCGACTCGATCAGTGACTAATCAAGTGAAGTTCCTTTTCGTTTTCACTAATCCGCTAATCAGGGTTTGACTCTTCGACTGGTGGGCTTCACGTTTCACTAATTATCTGAGGAAATCCACCGATTCGAGTCGATTAGTGACTAATCAAGTAGATTCCCTTTTTGTTTTCACTATTCCACTAATCCATGATCGACAATTTGACTAGTTTACTTCCTGTTTCACTAATTAACTGAGAATTTCAACCAGTTCAACTCGATAAGTTACTAATCACGTGAAATTCCATTTTATTATCACTAATCAACTCATTTGGGATTGACCTTTCGACTACTTTACTTCCCGTTTCACTAATTATTCGAGGATTTCAAATTATTCAACTCGATTAGTTAATAATCAAGTGAAATTTCTTTTTATCATCACTATTCCACTAATATATGATCGACTCTTCGACTACTTTACTTCTCGTTTCACTATTTATTTGAGAATTTCAACCGATTCAACTTGATTAATCACTAATCAAGTGAAATTCCAATTTATTATCACTAATCAACTAATTCGGGATCGACTATTCGACTACTTTACCTCCTCTTTCACTAATCACGTTTTATTCTTGCCCAATTATTTTCCCTTGAATTGATATTACGTATGCTTTTAATTTGAATACATTTGCGTATATTACTCCGTATTAGTTAAATTTGCTTTCTAATTAGTATTGATAATCTCCCAGAAGTTTAAATTTAGCTTTAACATGATAAACTAATTAGATTTCATTTTGTGTGAGTGGGAATTTGATTTTTTTTAGTTTAAGCGGGTTAATTTGGCGGAATTTATTTTCGCATAAGGGCGTGTTTTTGAGTTTTTCGCATAATCGCGGGCTTTATTGGAGGGATTTCCTTTTTTGTTTTCAATTTTTTTTTGTTAAACTTGATACTTTTAGTCTTCTAAAATTATTTATATTCTTAAAAAAATAATTATAATGCTAAGAAATAATAAACATTTTTTACGTTGTTAGTTAAACATAAAACATAAAAGATATAAGATAAAGACTTGTATCGGCCCGGCCACATAGTGTGGTCAAGCCTTGAAAGCAAAATAAATTACTTGGCTCAATTAATCCACTTGACCCACAACCCAAAATAAGAAGGCCTTATAAAAACATTCAATGGACTACAATATGAGTCCAGACTGATACAAATGTGTCCCAAGATATAATTATACAAACAGTATGTCAGTGATAAAATTCTATATGTTAGTATAATATATATGAATTATAAAAAGGAGGCGAGGCTAATGTCTTTTTTCTCCTTACCGTTACTGAATATCAATAATTAATAAATTCTCAAAATTTATTAACCACCGATATATAGTAATAATTCATTGTGTATGGCCCATGATATTAATTAATTTGCCATGTAGGCAAAATAATTATTACTACATAAAAAAGGAACATGGTTAAACAAAAATATAAATATAAATATAAGTTTAAAATATAAACGACACTCTAATTATCCGGAATCGACTATTCGACTAGTGGACTTCGCATTTCACTTATTATCCGAGCACCTCCACTGATTCAACTCGATTAGTAACTAATCAAGTGAAATCCCTTCTAGTTTTCACTAATTATTCAAAAATTTCAACCGATTCAACTAGATTAGCGATCAAATGAAAATTCATTTTATTATCACTAATTCACTAATCAGGAATCAACCCATCAACTACTTTACTTCACGTTTCACTAATTATTCGAGGATTTCAATCTAATTCAACTCGATTAGTGAATAATCTAGTGAAATTCAATTTTATTATCAGTAATCCACTAATCCGGAATCGACAACTCGACTACTTTACTTTATATTTCACTATTTATTTGAGGATTTCAACCAATTCAACTCAATTAGTGATTAATCAAGTGAAGGAATCTTATTATTACTAATCTACTAATTTGGATCGACCATTTGACGATTTAACTCGATTAGTGATTAATCAAGTGAAATTTCATTTTATTATCACTAATCACTAATCCGGAATTGACTTTTCAAATAACTTACTTCACGTTTCACTACTTGTCAGAGCATTTCAACCAATTCTACTCGATTACTCACTAATCCAATTCATTGGTGTCTAATCGACGGATAATTAGTGAAACATGAAGGATACTATTCTAGGAACCGACTCGGATTAGTCAATTAGTGCTAACAATATTTATTTTTGCTCAATTACTCACAAATCCACTTGTTTAATGTATATTCGGCGGATGATTAGTGAAATGGGAAGTAACCTATTCGAGAACCGATTATTTAATTCGATTATACAAACAATTTGATTATACACAGAGGCCCATTTTATTTTGTATTTTTTTTTTTATAATAAGTAGTTAATTCATTTGCCTTATTATTTGGATGACGTTAGTTTAGATGTCATTTAGAATTTCTATTAATTACTATTAATAATTTTAATAATTTTATAAGTAATAATATTGATGGTGGTGGCTTTAAGTGTCACATTCATTCGATTTCAATAAAAAGTCATACTTATCATTTTTATAAAGGTAAGTATTATGAGAGAGATTGAATTAATTTTGTAATTTTATAAAGGGAAATTTGAATATGTTGTCATATGATATGGTATTTTTAATAAAACTTGTTATTTTAGTTGGAGATAAGTTATTATTATTATTATTATTATTATTATTATTATTATTATTATTATTATTATTATTATTATTATTATTATTATTATTATTATTATTATTATTATTATTGTCATGTCTTTATTTTGATATGTATCTTTAATTAATATGTATCTTTATTTTGATATATATCTTTAATTATTTCATAACAATATATATCTTACTTTAATCTAATTAATATGTATCTTTAATTTGATATATATCTTTAATTATTTCATAGTAATATATATCTTTAATTAATTCATAGAATTTCAATCATTTAAATTTTTTTTTTTTTTTATATAAAAACTCGTGATACAACTATACTACTAGTTCACTTTAGATTAGTTGAATATTGTTTGTATCTCCTCATTGAAATTTTATAATTTATTTTGGAGAAATTTGAAGAGATGAAATCGAATGCATATTTTGGAGAGTTCTTCTGCAAATGAATTTTTCTTTCTTCTTCTTCTTCATCAAATCCAAATGGCGATTGTGTGTGGGGAAGTTAATGCACACATAATTTTACTGTTGCACTTTTTTCATATTTTGTTAAAATAAAGGTGAATTTAACTAAATACTACTACCTCCAACACAACTAAATAGTCTCATTTGCTTTATTGACTTTTTCGGCACGTGTTTCCACCGAAACCTAGTACGAGTTTTAAAATATAATTTTGAAGTTTTTTTTTTACAGGATACTATGAAACCCGTAGTATCCCGTAAAAAAAAATACTTCAAAATTATATTTTAAAATCCGTACTAGGTTTCGGTGGAAACGCGTGCCGAAAAAGTCAATAAAGCAAATGAGACTACTTTGGTGGGTTTGAGGTAGTATTATGCATTAACGTAATAATTATACGTTTAATTTCCTCTAATTATTCGAAAAATGAATCATTACCATTTCAAAAAAAATAAAATAAATAACACTCCATATATTTAATTGATCACCAATGTTATTATTATTATTACTGGAAAATACTACTAATATTCTCTTTAGGCGCATACTAAATTTATTTAATTAACATTGTCTTTAATTTAAATTCATAATAATATTTCTGTATTAAGATTTTCTTTTTCCTGGCATAAATTCTAATTTGCTTCCGATTTTTTTTATTATATAAAAATACTGTATTTTGTCAATACAAGTCTCGGAAAATTATAATAATCACCGATATTTATAATTATTACTGTAAAATTAGTGTAAAATATTCTTTTAGAACCTATAATTTTTTATTCAATGAATATTGTCGGTAATATTAATAAAATTGTTGGTAATTGTTTCACAAGTAATTGAAAATAAACTAATTATAATCCACATATCAAACATTATTAACATGTGTAACTCAAAAATAATATAATAATAATAATAATAATAATAACATAATTAAACGTGTACTGGTGTACAAGAATGAATTTTAAAATTTTGTCTGCATTAGGTAGCTCAAAACCACCTTGAGAACATTAAAACAATTTTTGAAGACCAATATATTATTAATTCAAAAACATATGCATTTCCACGTGTACCGCTAGGATTTTGCGGCTGTTGTGCTGCCGGAAGCATAATCGAACTTCCTCTAATTTCTAGGCCCTAAGCCTGTGCTTCTTAGTCAAATCCGAGCCTGATTCTATTGGCATACCTCGTGGATGGAGGGAGCATTTGGAGCGTATAATGGTAGCCATTGATCATTAGAAAATTAAAAATATCATTCGACCTACTAATCATCACAAATATTTGATTAGTTATATAAAAATCTATAATGGCGCTATTATGACATACAATAATGTAACTGCACAACATTATTGGTAGTACTATCATACTCCCTCCGTCTCGCCGAATTCGCCTTGTTTCTTTTTTGCCTTTTTTGGCACGTGTTTCCACGCTTCTCGATGATGAGTTTTAAAATGCATTTTTAAAGAATTCTTTCTTTTACGGGATACTACGACCGTGCCAAAAAAGGCAAAAAAGAAACAAGGCGAATTCAGCGAGACGGAGAGAATAATAAACACATGATATTCAAGAATTTCACTGCACATATATGTACATTTCGTACATAATGGTAAGTATGTAATAGAACAAACACTAAAATAAGAGGTCAAGTCAATAAACTATGAAGTAAATAAATGCAAGTCAAGGAGAATCTTAATTATAAGCTTGAATCCTCAAGATACAAGTTACATAAGAATATCCTTTAGCTCTATTCGTTTTCCATTCCAATCACAAATTCATTACAAATGTACATTTCATATCGACTGGTAAATATGTTACAGTACAAGATTAGATGAGATACCAAGATAGAATTATCAATTCCTCCATATAATCACCTTTGCACAAGGGGAAGATCTCGGCATACTCAGCACCTTCTCTAAACCCGAAACGAACACCTCTGGATCAGCTCCGTTACGACCTAGTCGAAGAACCATCTCTTCAAGCACGTGACTGTTTCTCAACAAAATTTCTATCATCGGAAATATTGAGGGGTAACATAGAGACCAACTAATATCAACTGTCTTTAGATGGAGAAGAGAGGGAGTAGTCTCTGACTCGAATGTATAACCATCCTGCAATGTTAGATGAAGGAAAACTGCATCAATCGAAAAGACTCGTACAATCCATAAATTCGAATCAAAAGATCGAACACATTCTCTAACAAAATCGAATCACTTACCTGAGGGAAATCGAGTTTGGCAATCAAAGTCCTCAAATTAGGAAACATCTCAAGAACAACAAGCATTTTGCCGGTTTCTTCACCAGTGGAGAGATGTAGAAACTTAGCATTAGAGAATTGCACAACCATATCATCATTCTTCATGTCGAGAAGAAACTGCATTTATTTCATTTTATCATATATTCATCATATCATAAAGGAAGAGATTAAGGCATGGAACAAATCAGAGATCAAACCTTAATGCACCACTTGGATAATGAGACATTCTTAGCATGGCTGATGCTGAGAAAAACTCGATGAAACATTTTATATGGATAATGATGATACCCGAAATCTATAAGATAAAGAACTGCGTTAGTTAAAGAGGGGGCATACAACAAAAAATTTCCATAAATTCGCCCTGAAAATTCTAGAGTCGTGAGATTGGGAGCCCAAATTTTCAGTACTGAATGCACACTAGCAGATCCGAAACAGTAGTCATCAGTGCCTAAACGGAGAGTCTTCAATCTAGTAGATCGGATATAGAAGTTCTCAACAATATTCGAGATGAACAGATTCAACTCCTCCAATAGAGGAGCACCCGAAAGAACTCGATTCATGGCATCTTCACTCAAAGATCTCAAGCCTTCAATTGTTAAACTCTTGAGCTGATTCCACTGCACATTCTCGTGAATTTTCAGCTTACAGTAAGAAAGGGATAACTTTGTAATCCACGAGCATGAATATAAAAGCTGAGGTGGGCAGTAATCACTCTAGGCACCTGGCCCATCTCTGTAACGTCCCAAAAGTATAGATAGCTCTTCGGATTGATTTTCGATGGCAAAAAAGCAGCCATGAATCAACATCAGCAGCACGCGGGTAAAAACACAGAAAGATATGCAGAATTTGAGAATCTTGGCCCCTTTCCATTGAGCAAGAGCACCATAAATAAAGCTTCGATATTCATGTAAATCATATTCATGATACCAGAAATCAAGGTAGGAGACGGTGGTCCAGAGATTTTTCCAACGTTTGGAGAGAAAGGTTGTTCGAACAACGTCTCTCATCCGCAGAAACGAAAGAATCATGATAATTAACGAGTCAGGTAACTCACTGAGCCGATCGTGCCGGTCCAACTTTGCAGCCTTGCTATCTTCAGAACCATGATGATGCTGAGAGAAGAGCGACAAATCCATTGTTGGGACTGAAAACTCAAAACTATCAAACTAGGGAAGAAATGTAATGAAGAAAAACAGTCAACTTTAAATTTTTATCACTGTGGACTATGGAGAAAATCATATTTCGGTGTTGTTGTCATTGAATTGATTATATGATTAATCATTTAATAATTAAGCAGCTCAACTAACCATACTAATTAATAGCAACTGCTACGGTTCATACGATTATATTCGTACCAACTCAACTAATCCTATAATTAATTAATAGCAACCAAATAATAGGCTTATACTAGCTCCAAGTAGAAAAAATAGCAATCATTTCATTTTACAAATCGTATTTCAATCACAAATTTAGTGATATTAAGATTTTTGTATATACTCACATGATATTGGAAAACTAAATCACTTTTTTTTTTTCTTTTTTTTTTTCCCTTCAAGTCAAATAGCAACTCCTTAATTTTTCCTCAATAATTAAAATCTTCCGTCTTACGTCAATAGAGCCAGAGGTCAATTTCCTAATGGAAACTATAAATATTGGCAGTAAAAAGTAGCCCCAATTCAACAACATACAGCAAAACCTCCGAGTTTGGCGATCAAAGTCCTCAAATTAGGAAACATCTCGAGAACAACAAGCATTTTGCCGGTTTCTTCACCAGCGGAGAGATGTAGAAACTTAGCTTTAGAGAATTGCACAACAATTTCATCATTGCATTATTTCATTTCATATATATATATATATATATTCACCATATCATAAAGGAAGAGATTAAGGCATGGAACGAATCACAGATCAAAGTATCAAACCTTAATGCACCACTTGGATAATCTGACATTCTTCGCATGGCTGATGCTATGAAAAACTCGATGAAGCTTTTTATATGGATAACGATGATACCAAAGATCTACAAGAACTGCGTTAGATAAAGATGCCCCGAAAATTCTAGAGTCGTAAGATCGAGAACCCAAATACTCAGCACTGAAGGCAATCTAGTAGATCGGATATAGAAGTTCTCAACAATATCCGTGATGAACATGTCAACTCCTCCAACAGTGGAGCGCCCAAAAGAACTCGATTCATGCAATCTTCACTCAAGGATCTTGAACCATCTTTTCGAGTGCATGAGCATTTTCCAACAAAATTCTTATCACTCGAAATATTAAGCTGATGAGTGGACACCAAGTTATCTCAATTGTCTTCAGATGGGGAAGTGAAGGAGACATCATAGACACGAGCGAACAACCATCCTACGAAAAAGATGCAAATATAATCCAAATAATCGAATTAAAAGACTGATTAAGGAATGGAAAAAAAAAAAAAGTATGCGCCATTCAACGGATACTCTCTAACACATTTTATAAACTTGGAACATCAGTTTTTTAAGGTTTGATGGTAGCTTACAAAAGTAAAGTGTGGTAGCGTGATGGAATACCAGTTCAAGTACTCCTTTATATTAAGATCAAGTGCTTTCATAACGGAAATGAATTCTAATAGGTTTATAATATTCAAAGAGAGACACCTGAAAACATCTCAAGAACATTAAGCATTTCATGTACCGGTTGATCAGGGTAGAGATTCAGATACTTAGCATTTCGAAATTGCACTGCCGAATCTTCCCTAATCTTCTTCATCTTCAAGGAGAGAAGTATCTGCAGGTAATAAAGAAAACACAAGATTTCAAAGTCAAAACACATGCTCAGTAAAGATAAAGATAATAACTAAGATTGTGCTATGAGAAATCAAACCTTAATGCACTCATTCTATAATGGCACTTCCTCAACCCGGCGAACGCTTAGAAAAAATTAATTGAACATTTGAAAACGCGAAAACCCCTCAAGATTTGTTTCATAGAGAAACACGGAAATATTAAGAACAGCCATTGTTAAAGATGGGACCTCTAGAAAACAACTAACATTAAATTCGCTATGAATTACTAACTTCAAGAAATTTCGGGCCCAGATTCTGAGCTCTGAACCTGAGTTCACTTCCAATAGAGAGAGTATTCAGACTAGTAGATTGGATACTGAAATGCTCGCTAATTATCCTACCGGCGAAAATTAACTCTTCCAACTGAAGAGCACCAGCAAGAACTCGGTTCAAAGCGTCTGCACTCAAGGAATCCACACCCATGATAATTGAGTTGATCCCAGTTCACATTCTCCCCGATTTTCAGCTTGAGATAAGAAAACGATAGCTTTTTAACCGAGGAGCATGAATACAACTCTGAGGTGGGCAGTATCCACTATTCAATCTCTTACATTTCCGAAATGCAAAGATAGCTCTCCCACTTTTTTTCCTATGGTGAAAAGCAGCCATGAATCAAGATCATCAGCACAGGGATAGAAGTTAGAGAAAGTAAGGGAGAATTTCAGAATCTTGGTAGTTGGTACCTTCCCATCTTGCGAGAGCACCTTTGATGAAGCTTCGATATTCATTTAAAACGAATGAATGATACCAGAAATTAAGGCAGTGGATTGAAAATTAACTAACATTCTTTTAAAGTGATCAGGTGACTAATAAAGATAATCAAGCACGACTGGATTTTGATGGACATGTTATTACCGCACGTGAATTGAAGTTGAAAGCTGATACCTTATGTTGTATTGTGTAGCAGTACATACTATTTTGCCATTCAAAAAGAACTTTATAAATCCAATATTGCATCTCCTATTTCAACACCTAGTTATGTAGGAGTATCATCACATGAACTAGACATTACATGTCACGAGCATATTTAATGTAAGCTACTTGATGCCAAAAAACAGAGAAGTAATCAAACTAGAAAAAGGAATACAACTAATGAAGCTAAAGAAATCTGTCCACTGAAAAAGCACAAATTAATTTGGCAAGGCAGGATATAACTGATAAAATTCGAGAATCAAATCTGGTCTACCAATATCCGTGCATTAGATACTATGACCACAAATTAATGATAACCTCTACATTTGGAGAGGATCTCTTCATACTCAGCACCTTCTTCTTCTCTTCTGCCTCAAAATCCGACATCGAAGGTATCATCTTCTCTTCCGACTTGAACAATACTGGCCGAAACACCATCTTTTGAAGCGCCCTAGCATTTTTCAACAGAATTTCCATTACAGGATAGATTGAACTGTCCGGCAAAAGCCATACCACCTCAACTTCCCGTAAATTCTCCAAGAAGGAACACTGGAAGTATGGTGGAGGCTCGAACATGGTGCTTTCATGACTCTCCCTAGGTATGTACCTCCGAAGCAACGCATCATCGAGTTCAATGACCAGCATCTTTAGCTGAGGAAACATCTCAAGAACCTCAAGTACTTTGTTGGGTGAAGTGGGATGGAGTCTTAAGAACTTGGCATCCGATAATGGCGTAGGCATATCTCTCTTCTTCATCTCGCAAAGTGCCTGCAATAGCATTGACATCAAGTTACATAGCATTAATTGATTAATATGAAATCAAGGCACAAGATCATTCGAATACTAAACTAAACAAACCTTAATGCACATATATGATAACGTGATCTTTTCAACATGGCGTATGTTAACGAAAAATTGCCTCAAAAAATCCTCCTCCAATATCCAATCTCGACCATGGAAATCAAGAACAACGTTAGTCAAGGAGGGGACTTTCAACAAACACCTTGTGTACGCAATTCTTGAAAGTTTTAGACTCTCAAGAATAGGAGCCCAGATTCTGAGCATTGGGATCACAATAGGAGGAGACAAGTGGATCTTGAGCATCTTCAAGCTACTAGATCGTATATTCAATTCTTCGCAACATCCGAATACCTTCAAATCCAAGATTTCCAACCGACGAGCACCGGGAAGAAGCTTGTTCACTACTTTCGCACACAAGCCTGGTCCGAAACTGCAGACTTTCAAACTCACGAGTTGATCCCACTGCACATTATCCTCTTCTCTCACTTCCAGTCTACAAGCATTTAGGGTTAATTTCTTAACCGACGAACACAAATAGAGGAAAGAAGGGATGCTGTAGTCTTCGAATTCCAGAATCCCACCCTCACGGTATGGCCACACGGTAATCTTTAGCTCTTCCACTTGTTTCTCGATGGCAAAGAGCAGCCACGATTCACGAATATAGCGACGGTCACAAAGTAAGCTGAATTTCTGAACTTTCGAACCTTTCCAAAGTGAAAGTGCCCCAGAGACAAAGTTTGGAAATTCAGACGATGGATGGTAATCAACCTCGAAATGAAGGCAAGGGATGGTCGTCCACAGATCTCTCCACCGTTTGGAGAGAAGGGTTGTTCGAACAACATCTCTCATCTTTAGCAACGAAAGAATCTCTAGGATTAACGAGTCGGGCAACTCACTGAGTCGATCGATGCCATCTGACTTTGCAACCTTGCAAGCTTCCGAATCCATCGTTTGAACTTTGAAAGGGGATATCTACTTCTTGTTTCAAGGGTAAATTAAATTATGTAATGAGAGAAAAGGAAGAAGTAAAACAAATTGCATAAGTTTTGGGAAGCGAAACGGCGTGCAAAAGTAGACTACTCCATTGGGAAGCGAAACGGCGTGTGCATCTCTGCCCCATTGGGAGTTGGCACTCTCTTCCACTTTTTTGACTAAGATAGCCCCACTCGAAAATGGCCTACAACTCAAGGATTTTTTCTTCGACTCTCTCCAATTTATATTATTTTTAATTCTTTTTAATTAGATTTTCGATTCAATTTTATTTATTTAATTAATTTCTTATTTTCAATTAAAAAAACTTAAATTTTAGATTTTTTTATTTAATTCAAACGAAGTACAATAATTAAAATTTAAATAAACAAACTACAACGATTAAAATGCGATTAATTTTCGATCATGCTCAACATTTTAGCTAGGAGGAAATGATGCTTCTTTAACTGTTCCTCCGTCATGTTGCTTGTGTCTTTGGAGAGTAACTTGCTATATTGATTCATGAGCATCCCCTTATAGGCTTGGGCCTTCATGTACAAGATGTAAGCTTTCTTATCAACCAAAGACACGAATTTATGGGTAGTCTCGGCATTTGATTGCAAAAAGTTGAGTTCGTTGCCCTTCGGGACGGCATGTCGAAATCAATCGTCTCCCTGCTTGTTTTCTTTTTCCTTTATTGCGAGCTTGAGCTCTTGCTTGTTTTGTCCCAATCGGCCGACTCCGATCGGAAAAATCTCCAAACTCTTCCGCTTCTACTTCGTCGGGATTGCTGGAGTTTGACGATCCATCAGTGCCCTTATGCTTCTTCTTAGCTGCAAATTGCTGATATTTGGGAATTTCAGACAATTTCAACTAGACCTTTCTTTATTTGAAAGGTACTCCCGTAAAGTCTTGGTACAACGTTTTGGCTTTGTTGTACACATCGTGCTCGTCACCTCCGCTTTGCCAATCCTTCTTGCTTGGGTGTAGTAGCCGTTGAATAGGTTGCATTTGGGCACCATTCGCTGCCAATGAGACTTTAGATGCTTCTTGTTGCTCGGTTTGTAGCCTATGCTTCCAATCGTAGCGTTGTACCTCTCTACGATTTTAACCCAGAAAATGATCTTCTTCTGTCGATCGCCAACTAATGGGTCTTGGAAAATGTTGGACCAAACAAGGACGAGATGCTCTGATTCCTCAGCACTGTATTAAGTGGGCTCCAGCTTCTCCGTCGAGGTTGTTGCCGCATTCGATGTCGTCAGCTTGCCCTTTCCTTTCTTCTTCGTCATAGCAAGGACGTTCGAAACTGACTCGAACGACCTTGAAAGATTTAGCCCCTTGAGTTCTTGCGTCGCACTTCGGCGTCCCTTCGACGGCGGAGTTTGGAATTGAGCAAAGGCGGGCGGAGAATCATCTTGAAAACCGGCAGGAGAAAAGCCCATTATTCCGGGAGGAGTAACTGTGTAAGGAGCAAAACCGAGGTTTGTTGTTGCCGGCGGAGTTGGATAATTCTCTGATGGAGGCGACAAGAATCTATCATCCATGTAGGCTGGAGGAACACCTTGAAATGAATTTTTTTGTGAATAGAAGGCGGAATATGTAGAAAGAAGAGTATAAATTTGTGTAAATATGAGTGAAATGGGGGGGAAATGTGGAAAGAACTGTTGCTATTCAACAACAATTTTTTTTTTTTTTTTAAAATAATACAGAAAATTGAAAATTAAAAAAATGTCATGCTAACATCAACAATGATGTCGCAGGGGCTCAGAGGGGGGTGCCGAGGAGTGCACCGGGCTAACCGGAGGGGTGGCTCGCCAGCGCGGCCCGGGCTCACTCCGCAAGCTTGGAGGCGGGAGCGAGCCCCCTCCTCCCAATGCATTGTAGGTGCTCTTAGTGACTTAGAGAGTATTTAAAATAAAAATAAAAATAAATAAACATTTTGTAAGGTATAAGAGTAGAGTATGTCACTCCCTCCGTTCTCCATTTACTGACACTATTATTATATTATGATGTCTCGCATTTACTGAATCTTTTTATTTTTTTGATATAGGCCCCACAATCACTTTAACATTTTAACACTTTATCACTTAATTATTTAATACTTTTACACTCTAATACAATTAAAAATATTTGATAGGCCCATAACTATTTAACTTTAATACTTTAACACTTTAATTCATTAATAAATCATCAAACTAAATAAAATCATGCGCCCAGATTTTTGAGTCACTAAATCAAGGACGGAGGGAGTACTAAAAGTGTATATTATACCATTCATATATATATTTAATAAAATATTGTGATAATTTTAGAAATAATTGTCACTAATTAAGTAAATATTCAAATTTTCGTGAAATTTTGATTTAGCATATCCAATTCTATACGTAAGTTCGATTTTCTCTAAATTTCATGTTGATATGAAAGTCAAATTTGTGTAGATGGTTAAATCATTCCATAATTTAAGCAACGTAGTTATGAAATTGAGTAAACATCATTGTTTCACTTTTAAAATACTAATTAAATCCCCTCTATAGCTTCGATTTGTTGTAATGCGTGAGCCCTAAGGTCCAAAAGAGTGGATTTACTTAGTATTTGAAAGTGAAACGATCCGTCTTCCATGTCATAATGAAATTGGGATTTTTTTTAAAATTATTATTGTTATTTTAATATATTGTGTGCTAAATCAAAATTTTATGAAATATTGTGTATTTACATTCAGATTTTAAAGCACATATTTGAAATCAAGATTTTACGATAAGAGTATTTAGGAGCAATTATCTCATAATTTATACTATCATCCGTCCACGATCTGTTGACCAAAAATAATTTATAGATAATTTTGGAGCTTTGTGATGATAGATTTCAAATTGAATCTTTGAAGTTTAGTTTTTTTTACAGGGTACTATAACGCTCGTACTTCCTTGTAAAAAAAACATAAACTCCAAAAATACAATTTAAAATCTATCATCACAAACTTTAAAAAAAAGTCAAAAAGTCAATTTGAGGGAAATTATATTTTACCATTTTTGTAAAAAAAAAAAGAAAATCTACATTCACATGATATTTTAAATTATAAGTGTAAGGCCAATTTAGATTTATATTTCATATTTTATCTATCAATATGTTATAAGATAATAAGATAAGGTGGTAATACATAGATATATCAATTTAAGTTAGTAGAAGTCAAATAATGTCCACCAACATAACTTAATCAAATTATATACGTTCATCTTTTGGTTTGTTTTTGAGATCAAAATATCCCCGCCCACATAAAATTTGAATTTTGAATCAAAAGCCTATAATTTTCATTATTTCTGAAACCCTATCCAGATTCATTTCTCCCCCAAATTTCTCTCCTTCCCTCATCCTCACCTCGACGGCCAGATCTTGATTCTTCCAGCGTGACGCCTCCTCCGCCGACTGCAGACGCCTCCGCCGCCTCCTCCTCCTCCTTCCACCGCATCTCCAACCTCATCAACGGCGAACCCTCCTTCTACCGCTCCAGATCCGTCGACTTCAACCCGATCTGCTCTACTCCGTTCCTCCGCCGCCGCCTCTCATCAGCAGCTCCTCCGTCGCCGCCTCCTATCCCTTTCTCCGCCATCGCGCGTCCACTGCTGTGTCGATTTGCGGCGCCGCCCGAAGCCTAACCAAGCTTCCGTCATCGCCACCTTGGCGCAGAAGCCCACGCTGTAGCGCCAATCTCCAACAAAGGGGAATTAATGATTTACAGGTTTCGGTGAAGAAGAATGGCGGCGGGGGTGCTACTCTGATTTTGATGTTGATTTTTTTTTAATGCTTTTTTGTTTGATTTTTTATGCTGCATATTATTATTATTATTATTATTATTATTTTTGATTTTTTTTTCTTCTTCTTTTTTCAATTTTTGCTATGCTGTTTATTTATTGATTTGGGCGGTGGTGGTGTTGAGATGTAGAGAGAGAATGTCGAGATGAATGTAGAGAATTTTGGATACATATTTTTTTTCATCCTTTTCGATTTTTTTTTTATTTTTCCGTAGGTGCGTTTCTCTTTTTTTTTTTTTTTTTTTTGATTTTGCGGTAGAGAGAGAATGTCCAAATGAATGTAGGTATTTGGTCTATTGGGATTATTTTGTGGTGATAGTCCCGTTAGACCCTAATTCAGATTTAGAATTTTATGGTTTCATTTGTATTTTATGCACATGGTATTGGAATGATGCAAATTATGGTTTGAACGGCTTCTTGGATTGTGATTATACACTGGACTGAGTGTGCATAATTGAGGGTCTAATGGGGCTATTTAATTCAAATAGACCCAATACAGATTTATGATTTTATGGTTTTATTTGGATTTTATGCAATTGGTATTGAAATGATACAAATCACGGTATGAACTGCTTTTTGGATTTTGATTATAAATTGGATTGAGTGCGCATGATTGGTTCTAATGGTCTATTTTATTTAAATAGACTCATTAGACCCAATTTAGATTTAAGATTTTATGGTTTCATTTGGATTTTATTTAATTGGAATTGGAATGATGCAAATCGTGGTATGAATTGTTTCTTGGATATAGACCGGATTTGATGCGCATAATTGGTTCTAATGGGTCTATTTTTTCCAAATAGTTCTATTAGACCCAATTCAGATTTAGAGTTTTATGCCTTTAGTTAATTCTTCTGGATTTTGATTTTATGAGTTTGTTTGAATTATCATTAGGTCAAATGAGGTTATAAAGACATGAGGTTATAAAGACAGTTGCAAATAATATGAAAAGAAAAAATCTGAAATAATTGGATCTATTGGTACTATTAGTGTCAATAGAGTCAATGGAGCCAAAATCAAAAAATAAAATAAAATAAAACGTCTGAAAAATTTGAAACAATTGGATCTATTGATACTATTAGTGTCAATAGAGCCAAAATTGAAAAAAAAACATAAAATAAAACGTTTGAAAAAAATTATTAAAAAAATTGAAAAATAAATTACAAATAAAAAGTATCAGAAAATTAAAAAAAAGTCAAAAATTAGTCAAAGTCAACTCATTAAGGGTATTTTAGTTCTAAAAGGCAAAAGATGACTATAATTAGAGTAAGTTATGTTGGTGGATATAATTTGAGTTCCACTAACTTAAATGATTATTTCAATTTTTCTCTCCAAAATAAACAAGATACATGTATAATAAAAAATCACGGGAGGATTTATTAGTGAGCTACACTGGGCTGGAGCCCAGTGCATATGCAAAATTTTCACTTATATAGGTATATATGTTTTTATAATACCTAGTCCATTAAGCACGGCCCATATAATTTAAAATTGAAAGGGGTTTGGATAAAAGGGTCAATACTCAAATTCAATTTTATTTATTCTTTTTTGTTCACGGTGGTTATGTAATCAAACGGCGATGTTGTGCCACCTTCAATTTGATTTTGTTAGTTTCGTTTGTGATTGATTGATTTCAATTTTTTTTTAAGTCCCTTTTCCAATCGTTTTTAAATTGCTATTGAAAGTATTATATTTATAATTATTAAAGTATGTTAGATTATAAATCTGATATGATTTTCGCTTGTTATTATTTTGTTCCTCATACTAGTATCAACAATTTGGAAAAGAAAATAACACTGATAATGCAAAATTAAAAAAAAAATGTTAATTTATTAGTTAGATAGTTAAAAATTAAATTATCTTAAAATTGAAATTTAGATGGGAGTAAGTGAATTTCAAGTTCTCCGTATTAGCAATCACTTGTTGATGGAATAAATTTAAAAGTATTTAATTTTGATGAGAAATTATTTCAGTTTGTTTCTATGTGCATTATCTCATAAATCTAAATGGAACGCAAACATTTCTATATGCATTATCTCATATAATATATTTTTTAAAGAAATATGATCACTAAAATAGTAAAGGTATCTCATGAACCTTCATCCTTAGCCAACTAAAATCAAATTAATAAATCTAATTCTACATCTAAGAAACAAAATTCTTCGATTTTAATTTAAGATTATATGCATGTATTGAGCTTGATACAAGGAAATGAAGTAAATAGATATGTTAAAAACAACTATATGAATCTATTATTATTTAAAATTAAAATAGTATAAGAAATTGCTCTCCAATTTTCATTGCCACTATAGTATTTCAATATAAAGCATCAATTCAATTCAAGAATTTTAGAGGTTCGAATTCAAGGTGTAATTTACTACAATTAAATTTAAAAATACCATTCGAACACATATAAATGGGGGTGTTCAAGGGTAACATTGAAATATGTCACGTGTATATATCATGCCAGTTGTATGGGTGGCACTTGAGATTACTAGTAGAGGAATTAATTGAAGATGAATTATTTGGATTGAGTAAATCTGATTTGGGGTTTAGATTAGTAGCCACTAATCAATAATCATTAGAGGATTAAAAATCATTGGACCTACTACTAATCATCACAAATATTTAATTAGTTATATAGAAAACTTTAATAGCACTAATATGGCATGCCATAATGTAGCTGCAGCCTGCACAACATTATTGGTACTACTATCAGTAATAAACTCATGATATTCAAGACTTTCACTGTACATATATGTTTATTTCGTACATAATCGTAAGGAGAAATGATATGCTAGTCACTCATTGGTGAACACCTCGTCATTTTATTACATTTGTATTACTTTTTTTTAATTTTAATTTTTGTTTTACATTCTAGTATTTTAGAAATTAATTTAGAAGCTATGAAATCTAAAAAATCAATGCTCGATTTGTTATTTTTTATTTTTAACTTCAAAAAATGAGTAATAAAATAAATCGAGTTTTGATTTTTATTTATTTTTTAGATTTCATGGTTTCTAAATTAATTTTTAAGATATTAGAATGTAAAACAAAAATTAAAATTAAAAAAAAAGTAATGCAAACGTGATAAAATGACAAGGTGCCCACGAAGGTGCCCACCAATGGGTGACTAGCATATCATTTCTCTAATGGTAAGTATGTGACATTATATTTATTAGATGGTGAAATACCTACAGTCAATTTAATCTATACTCAGAAGAAGGAAAACTTATTCATGACAAAACACTAAAATAAGAAGTCAAGTCAATAAACTATCTAGCAAATAAATGAAAGTGCCTCAAGCAGAATCTTGATTATAAGCTTGTATCATCAAGATACAAGTTACATTCCATTAGCTATTCGTTTTTCATACCATTCACAAATTCATTACACAAGTACAAGATTAGATGAGATACCAAGATAGAATTATCAATCTCTGCATATAATCACCTTTGCACGAGGGGAAGATCTCGGCATACTCAGCACCTTCTCTAAACCCGAAACGAACACCTCTGGATTAGCTTCGTGATGACGTAATCGAAGAACCATCTCTTCAAGCACGTGACTGTTTTTCAACAAAATTTCTATCATCGGAAATA